>JAUTXW010002315.1:0-43037 GCA_030620095.1 Kuschelorhynchus macadamiae
TTATGTTATGTTGGCCTTTGGTTGGTTTACGTATTGCTGATGACAATGGTTGTACTACAGGAGAGGAAGAAGTGATACTACTGTCATTTAAAAATGTTGGTAGTTCTGTAGGGAGTGACGGAGTTTTTCCTGTTTTCTGAATATTTTTCGTCGGAGTTGATGTTTTATAAAGCTTTGTAGGTGTTTTGAAATCTTCATACTTTGAAACTCTTTCTTCTTTTAAATCGAATGGTTCGGATTTACCAATACTTGAAATTAGCTGTTTAAGTGGTTGTGTTATTGGTCTATAAGTTTGTTCTAATTCGGACTGAGCAGTAGAAGTAGCTAATTTCAAGCTTTGATATTTCTGCTTCACGGCTTGTCTCGATCTTATTAATTCTCGAGCTAAACGTTTATCCATGCTGTACAAGTTTTAAATGAAATAAAACTGCAAATTTTTTTACTTTTATAAATATATAAAGGAATCGAATTTACTCCTATATCTGCCGTGATTTACTTCACTTTCTTTCATAGGTTTTAACAACTTTCTTAAATATTCATATTTTGGTTGATCTAATGACTTTGAATAAACATAGACATTTTCAAACCTAATTCCATTTGGATGCTCGAGCAGTGTAAGCATAACGTTGGTTTTACCGCTACCACTGCAACCAACTATAAGCCCTCTTTTTGAACCACCGCAAAATAAGTCACCATGCTTTCTCAACTGTTTACTTAAAATTTTTTCATCATGATTATTTACTGGTAATGAGAATTTTTGTTTTTCAATCCTCATTCTTAATCACACTAGTAAATATTTTTAGCTGTAAAAGTATTTATACCAGAAAAATGTCAATGTGCTTTTAGTATAAAAAGAACTTCAATGACTGTGGGTCGCCATAAGTTGAAAAAAACTATTAAAACACGTAATAGAAAAGGCTCTGGTTTAGTAAATAAATTAATTAGCAAACTACCTTTCGAAGTTCATATACCAGGATATAATTATTGTGGTCCCGGCACCAACTTGGAAAAAAGATTAACTAGAGGTGACGTTGGTATAAATCCATTGGATTCCGCTTGCAAAGAACATGATATATCTTACTCTCAGACTGAAGATTTATCAAAAAGACACATATCTGACCAAATATTAGAAAAAAAAGCCTGGGATAGGGTAAAAGCTAAAGATTCTTCTATTGGTGAAAAAATTGCAGCTTTAAGTGTTGCAGGAATAATGAAGGGTAAAAGAAAGTTCGGTTTGGGATTAAAAAATACAAAAGGGGGTAAACTTAAATTGAGAAAAAACGTATCATTCGAACACCCAAAAAAATTGGAGGATTTCTACCTCTTTTGTTTCCCATTCTTGGCGCCCTGGGTGCACTAGGTGGAGGCGCGGCAGGAATTGCTAAGGCAGTAAATGATGCTAAAGCAGCTAAACAGCAACTAGAAGAAATACATAGACATAATATTGCAATGGAAAATGCTTCTAAAGAAGGGAAAGGATTATATATTAGACCATATAAAGGAAAGGGACTATTTATTAGACCTTATAAAGGAGGATCCGTCAAAATGAAAGCAATCAGACAAAAAAAAACTCAAAATAAGTTTTCCAAAAAGAGCACTTACGAACAATGATATTATTAAATATGTAAAGCTGTTAAAAATAACTGGCTTTAGAGGTGTTTTTATGCTCGATGAACTTCCAAAAAAAATTAATCTGAAAGAATGTGGTATTGTAAATTTGGATAAAAAACAAAATAAAGGATCTCATTGGACTGCTTATATTAAAAATAACAAAAATGTAATATATTTTGATAGTTATGGAAATTTAAAACCACCTTTTGAACTTCTCAAATATTTTAATTCGAATGGCAAAGTGGATGTATTTTATACTTATGAAAATAAACAAAAATTTAATTCATATAACTGTGGTCAACTATCCCTAAAATTTTTGCAAAAAAATATATAAACTCATTATTTATTGTAATATCTCATTCATAAATAAACTGCAATGTCTACCACAATTGCCATATCAGGAAACAGTTCTGTTTTGTCTGCTGATTTTAATCCGCCCATATATTTAGAGGATGAAAAACAATATTACCTGGGTTTAGCTGATTTTGAAACGTTTATGACTATCCCCAATATAAAAGAAGGATATAATAAATTTTATATAGATAAAAAAGTAATTGTTATTCCCGACGGAACTTATGACATTACAGATATAGAAACATACATAAGAGAAAGTATAGAAGATTTATTTCCGAATGAAAAAATTTTTTTTCTTTTAAAAGCAAATGTTAATACTCTAAAAACTTTTTTAATGTGTAGTAGAATAATTGATTTTACCAAGGAAGATTCGATAGGAAAAATGTTGGGTTTTAATAGCAGGATACTAGAAGCTATGAAAGAGGAAGAATCAGATAATGTTGCAAAAATAACTAAGGTGAATGCTATTTGTATTGACTGTAATATTTGTGTCGGTTCTTACAATAATGGTAAACCTGTTCATATTATTCACCAGTTTTATCCAACTGTAGCTCCAGGGTATAAAATAGTTGAATCTCCTTTGCCCATTTTGTATTTTCCAGTTAGCGTCAAAGCAATTAACAATATAACAGTTAAAATAGTTGATCAAGACGGAGAACTTATCAAGTGAAATATAAAAGTTTTAGAGGAGAAACTATAACAGTAAGGTTACATTTACAAACAAGTGAAATATAAAATGGTTGTTAGATATAATAGAGCCATTGGGATGAGACTTGCCCCTACCACTATCAACAAAGTAGAAACTTATAAAAAGAAAAAGCCTAAACAACAGTTCAGTATCAAATCCAACACCAACAAGTTAAGACGAGATAATCGTAAATTTCTCACATCCTTGGGTTTCACTGTTTTAAAATAATGAACATATTAAACGTAAACGAAAAGCTTTATGTAGACAATTCCATCGTCAGTTCTGAGCTTCACACATATCAACCATATATTTCTTCAAAATTCGATTACAATGATGAAATAAGGATCCCAATTCAAGAACTCGATGCTTACACTCTACCATCAGATAGTTTACTTTATATCGAAGGAAAATTAACTAATACAGAAGGTAAATATAAGAAAGAATTGCTATTTATTAACAATGGTATAGCCTTTTGTTCAGAGAAATCCGCTATGAACTAAACGGAATTACTATAGATTCAATAAGAAATGTTGGATTAGCATCAACCTTAAAAAGCTACCTTTCTCACAATACCAACGAAAGTTTAAAACTGGAAAATGCAGGTTGGTTTCCACATCGGAAAGAAGGTGATACAATTTTAGTTGATAATGATGGAAAATTCTCCGTATCCATACCACTAAAAATGCTTTTAGGATTTTTGAAGATTACAGAAAAATTATTATGAATATGAAACAGGAATTGGTTCTTATTAGATCAACTGATGATTTAGATGGTGTTATTTTCAAAGAAGATCCGGCACACCTTGTTACTGCTCCTGACACTCCATTGGTTACTTTCGATAAAATTTATTGGAAAGTTCCTCACATTCTAGTTGATATGCCACAACAACTTGCTCTATCAAAAATATTAGAATCAAATAAAGATATATTGATAGGATTCAGGAGTTGGGAACTTGTTGAATATTCTTCTCTAACCGAAACAACCCGTCACACATGGCCGGTAAAAACAACTAGTAAACTAGAAGCTCCTCGTCATGTTGTGATTGGCTTTCAAGAAAACAGAAAAGGGAAAATTGTTAAAGATATGAGTAAATTTGACAATATTACCTTGTCAAATATTAGAGTATATTTAAATTCTGAAAGATATCCTTATCACGATTTGTACTTAAATTTCGAAGAAAACAAATTTTCTGCTTTATACGAAATGTTTGCCAACTTTAGACAGTCTTACTATGGTGTTCCAAATGAACCCATTTTTAATCCTGAACAATTCAAAAACATTAGTCCTATTACACATATTGATTGCTCCCATCAAAAAGAAACAATTCAAACGGGATCCGTAGTAATGAGAATTGAATTTGAGACACACAATGCAATTAAAAAAGATACTTCTGCTTATTGTCTTATTTTACATGACAAATTATTTAGCTACAACCCTCTTACTAAAATTGTGAAACAATTATAAACTTTATCCCCACTATTTTCATATTTCGATTTAATTTAAAGAAATTTTCAAAAGCTTTTAGTTTTAATCATGACATCAAAACTACAACTACAAATTGAAAAATTTATTTTTAAAATTAATCAACTGAAAGAAGAAATTGCAAATTATTCAAGTAAAAAAAGTCTCATTAAAAAATTTGCTGCTTTGAAAATATGAGATTGGTTATAGATATTCAAGGATTCAAAGATGAAAAAAATAAATTTATACCGAAAGAGCTTGCAGCTTTTGATGGTTATGAAATGACTCATTACATTTTTAAAAAGCCTTTTCCAATGGAGTTTCTTTCACCTGATTGTCACAAGCAGGCGGTATGGTTAACGAAAAATTATCATTGTATACATTGGAATAATGGATTTACTCCATTACATCATTTCCCAAAAATAATTGAAACACTTACGAAGAAAGCAGATTTTGTTTTTGTAAAAGGAAGCGAAAAAAGGATTTTATACAGAAATATTCTAAAAAGCATGTGATTGAAATAGATGAACAACCAGCGCTAAAGCTAATGGAACCAAAATGCTTCTATCATTCAAAATCACCTTGTATGTGTGCTTTGACAAATGTGTTATTTTTATATGACAATTGTTTTATGAATGAATAAAAATATAAAAAAAAACTTAATTACCTTTTTATTTTGCATTAACCAACCATGATTGAATACAATTAATATGATACCTTAAATCTAATTTTCTAAATTCATTTAAAAGTTCATACTCATTTTTATATTTTAAATAATCATTACAAAATTTAGCGGCTAATTTACATTGTTTCATTCGATCTATATTATTAACATATGCTGACAAATCTTGTGCTTCTGCGTCTTCTTCGCCTACAATTGATAAATATTGGAAGTATGCAGCAGATATAATAAACTCTTCATACATTTCAGTAACCATTTGCTCCATTGTAAATATTATTAAATTTATTCTTCCTTTTCAATTTCTTGAAGAATAGTATCCTCGTCAATAAATTGCTTCAAGTCTTTTAAATAGTAACCAAAGCCAATATCTTTTAGATCTTGAATAAGTTGAAAAAAATTTAATGTTTCAATGTATTTGTTGCAACAGAGGGCAGCCTTTACGAATTCCTCAGATTGATTACAATAAAAGTCTATCCACTCCGGACCACTTGCCATACAATATGAGAAATAGGTTTTTGAAAGATTACTAAATTTCTCCTCTAATAATTTAACTGCAATCAGCAACTCAGCCATTTCATTTATTTAACATAATATTTTAAATATGTAGGGGGACGTCTCTTGCGAATAGGATTAACTTTCTTTGATAATACCTGTTTTTTATCTTCGTATAATTGAAACCTCTTTTGGGTTGCAATAATAGCAGGTATAAATTGGCAATCTTCTCCTATAAATTCTATTAGGTGGCTTAATTCTCCTACAAAGTATGATTTCCCAAATGTATTGAAAAACGTAGTAAGGCTTATAATTCCTTCTAAATAATCATCACAACAGTCAATTGCTTTTAAATAATCTCGTTTCAGTGGATAAAACAGCTTGGTGTATTCATCTTTCGAAATCACTTCAAAGAAATTGAGATATTTAACTTTTAACTGTCTGATAGTTGTAGTTAATTTTTCGCGATTACACATAATTCACTTATTACTTGACACATTTTTTCATTTTGTTTTATACAAAATTGGTGGAAAAATTCAAAAAAAACTTTTTACGCAACTCGAGCACAGCTTAGTAAATGTGTCTCGGCATACTAAAATGATCATGATGCACCTATTTATAAGACTTAAGAATGCAAAATCAAATGTGGGAGAACAAAGAGAAAAAATTAAAAAATATGATGCGAATGAGAATAAAAGGGGAGGAAGTTAAGAATGAGGGACATGAGAGAGAGGAAGAGGAGGAGGAGGAGGCGCTCCCCTATTATAACTACTAATGTTTGATACCCTTGTATTTAAGGATATCGGGGAAATTTGAGAAAAATCTTGCCATAAAAGAGTTTTACATCCCCCTCTAACGAACTCTCTTATGGTATAGTTTTTCTGTATATTTATAGATAAAGGTATCAAACCTACTATATTTATAATTAACTAAAAGATGGACATGATAGTGTACTCCGTTCAAAATATTCTGCCGTGATTTTTTGACCAATCTTGTGTAATTACATTTTCTTTACTTCAATAGATATCGTCGAACTTTTTTTGCTAGGTCTCTTACGTTTTGACCGTCCCTATCATATCAGCGATATCGAATAATATTTATAAGACCACGGAAATCTTACTGGTTTTATATAAATTCACATTATTTACTTAATAATACCATTATTTTCTATCAAAACTAATGCGTTATACACTCAAAAAATAATAATGACTGAAGAACGTAGCGCGCTGAACACCTTTTCGTAAGAGCGACCCGTTGAGGCATGACTGTCAGCAGTAACAAATACCGCATCAGATTCTCCCCGCACACTGGCTTTCGCGCTTAGAATTGTTTACGGCAATTGCTATGGCAACGCAATGGTGAATATCCGTAAGCCAAATAGAGATGGGAGCGACGTAAACAGTTGCTGCAGGCTGCAGGCGCTTGTTATAGATTTAATGTAAATTAGTACGTACGGACCATTGGAGGCGGAAGCAGTTTTGCATCGATCGAATCGAATCGAAATTAGCTTAAAGATATAGCTACATAACTGTTTTTAAGAACAAAAAGATATATTTAATTTCGTTATTATAAATTCAAATTATGTCCCCTAAGTTTTAAAAAACGCCCCAAAGCTAGCTATGGATAACTAACTTCATAAAAAGGTTAAAAAACAGCCATTTTGGGCGTGGCACTCCGAAAAATATTCGCCGGCTGCGCTATGCACCTAGCTACGCTGCGCTTCACCCGTTCTTAAATCCACGAGCCGCCACTGAAACATAATACAGTAAAATTTATTTTGTCTAACAACTTTTCAAAGCTTTCGATATCGGCTCCTATAGGATTCTTCCAACCTACTATACAGAAAAATATTTTAAAATCGGACACCCTCGTGAAACGGCCACGGCCACAAAGGCTCATATTTTCATGACCTAATTCTAGAGATTTTCCTGTTTCGTACCATTTCGTTTGATACCAGTGGAAAAATATACCTGTCAAATCCCCGTTTCCAAACTCATGCAGTAATCTCCTGTGTAGACTTGTAATGTGTGTTTCCGGGTGTACATTTATTCACTACTGTTCTGAAAAGTACAGTTTTGCTTACGTTTCGCCAAAATCAAATTTGGCATTTTCGAAGCTTTCTTTGTCGTGTTCGAATAGAGACTAAAGAGTTGGTTTTTTTTTTGACGATGGGGAATGCTTTAACGCACGAATTCCCTTCTAGTAGAAGGGAAGACAGTGTGGTACTCGTTGTTCTGTCAGGTTTTCATCTGTCGGAGTCAACAATACCCCCTAAACCCCAACGGGCCTCCATCAGATGGACCATCATTGGGCTAGCCGAGGATCCTTCGATGGGGTTGATGCCGTCCTTTCGGGAGAAACTCCTATGAAGGACATGGTCCTCGCTGTCGTGGGGGGAGAGGTCCTCACTTGGCAGGATGTTTTTGCCACCTCTCGACACTTGTAGTCATCTGAAATAAAAAATATTATTCATAGAGAAAGTGTCGTCTTACCAGGTGGGATATTTCTCTGCTGTCTTCCTTTCTTCTGTCCGGTTTGCCGCTGCCTACGTCCTACTGTCCCGTGGTCCAGTCTACCGTTGCCAGTGTCCCTCCGTCAGTATACCTGGTGTTCTTCGAATTTTTGGTCCTCTTCTGTGCCCTCAGCGACACTGCTGTTCCGTGATCCGGCAATGTTGAGGCTGAGGTGGGGTATTTTTTTAGCTCAGGTTCAACTGCAGCTCACGCCGGAGCCAGTTGAGGTACCTGGGATCCTCTTCTTTTACCTCAGGTTCAGCTGCAACTCACGCCGGAGCCAGCTGAGTTACCTGGGAATCCTCTTCTTGAAGTTTGATGGCCACTTGTTGATACTCTTAGGGTTTCAGTGGGCAATATCTAGTTCCTGAGGAGCACGGAGACTCAGAAATTTCGATTTGGCCACTTCTATCCTAGAGTATATTAGTGCAGGAGCCCGTGTCTAGGTCTCCTGTACCTTGTCCAGTTGTTGCGCATGGAGCTAGCGGATCATAGTCTACCAGGTCCCGTAGGTTTTCGTTGGGGTGATTTTCTGCTGCCTTGAAGGCTCGGGTAGCCTTTTGCCGCATGAAGTCTTCGATAGGTGTCCATTGAAGATCACGCTGCACGTCCTCATTCATGATAAACCATGGGGCGTCAGCTGCCATCCTAATGAATTTGTTTTCTGTCCTCTTTAGCTTCATAAGGTGGGATTTAGAAGCATATCCGAAGGATGTGGAGCCATAGGTGAGTTGGCTCTTAGCTACTGTTTGAATCAGTAGCAGCTTGGTCCTCAGTCCCATTTCACTTTTCCGACAAAGCAGTGGATAAAGTTTACCCATTGCTTGTCTGGTTTTTGTCCTCGCTGCGTTGATATAGTTAGTCCATGTCAAGCTTCTATCCATGGTCATCCCTAGGTACTTGGCCTCGTTTGACCAAGGGATCTCCACATCTCCAACTCGGATTCTAGCTCTTGGAGCCAGTCTCCTACGTTGGAATAGGATTGCTTGGGACTTCTCGGGGTTGATCTTATTCTTCCATTTGACACACCAGTCATGAAGGTTATCAATGTCCTCTTGCAGTCGTCTGCCCATTATACGGGTGCTTCTGCTTTGGTGTAGGATGGCTGTGTCATCAGCGTAAAGTGCCATTAAGCCCTCTGCTCCGATTGGGACATCGTGAGAGAAGATGGAGTATAAAATGGGTCCCAGCACAGACCCTTGTGGTACTCCAGCTACTAGTCCTCTTGGAGCTGAATGAGAGTCATTTACCTTGACCGTGACTGATCTGTCATTTAGGTAGCTACTGAAAAGCTTTATATTTCTTCTCTCGTATCCAGCCACCGACATTTTGTGGATCAGGCCTTGGTGCCACATTCTGTCGAAAGCTCTTTCGATGTCCAGGAAAATTGCTCCTGTGGCCTCTCTATTGTTGAATCCTTTGGTGATATAATCTGTGGTTCTGAGTACCTGCTGCTCAGATGAGTGCCCTGCCTTGAAGCCGAATTGTCTATCTGGGATGGCATCTAGCTCTTGGGACTCATCTTTTAGTCTTCTGGCTACAGCTCTTTCAGCTGCTTTGCTTAAAGCAGGGAGTAGACTGATGGGCCTGTAGTTTTGTGGCAATGTCCTGTCTTTTCCTGGTTTTTCAATGACGATGACCTCTGCCTTTTTCCATGTGCTGCGGAAATGGCATGTTTTTATGATGGAGTTTATGATGTTGGCCATCGCACTGTATCCTTTCTTGGGGAAGTATCTCAGCATCTTGTTGGTGATGCCGTCGGCTCCAGGGGCTTTCTTGACCTTCAGTTTCCTGATAATGTCTCGAACTTCCCCAGGTGAGACAGGATGTGGATTTGGTTGAGGTAAAATCCAAGCGTCCAGGTCTCTGTAGTCGTGGACCTTTTCGGTGAGCTCTTCGTCTTCCTCTGGATGTTGGTTTAGCTGACCTTGTTGGACTATGGCATCCACTAAGGCTTCAGCTTTGTCCTCGTCGGTAAAGTGTTGGTGTCTACGACGCTTCCTTTTATACTTCCACCCGGGGCCAAAGGTTATATCTGGGCGGCCGTTAGTCGTTATTTATGTTTTCCGGATGGTACTGTTGTTGATGCGCTAATTGCACTTGATTTCTTTGTGATTTTAGATTTTAATTTCAATTATTGTCTTCCATACTGTTGGTAGTTTTAATCATTTGTTCCTTTTATTCAAATCACATCGTTTTTTAATCTCTATGGCTACTCGGATTATTCTGGTTTTATAATGTTCTATATTGACCATCTCCCTATACTCATCGAAATTTATTTTGTAGCCGGTTCCCTGATTATGTGTGAATAGAGCTAAGGTTGTTTGTTTGTTTCTGATGCTGAGTTTATGCTCTTCCAGTCTTGCTGATATTCGCCTGTTAGTTTGCCATACGTACATCTTTTTACAGTTCTGGCACGGAATGCGGTAGACTCTGTGGTTTTCCACTTTGATTTTATCTTTTGGGTTTCCAAGTAGTTTAACTATAGTTGTCTGTGGCTTGTGTATTATTTGTATGTCGTGTTTCCTAAGAATTCTACCAATTTTGTCTGATGTGCGTGTATGCCGGATACACCGTGTATAAAAAGCCAACACATACCGATAGATATTTAAATACAAGATCACATCATTACCCAGCATAAATTCAAGCTGTGGCAAATACCCTAATATCCAGATCCGTGTGATTAACTGAAACACAGACGTAAGACAAAAAGAACTTAATATAATATCTAGTGCTTTAAAGGAAAATCACCGCACAAATCGCACCATAGAAAAAGCTAGTATGGCACAGGGTTCCCGAACAACGAATAACAAAAATTATGAACCTGGATAGCAAGAAGTAGTCTTACCCTGTGTTAAAGGCATAACAGACAGAATCGGAAGAATTCTTAGAAAACAGAACATACAAATATATACAAGCCACAAACAAATATAGGTAAATTATTTCGAAATCCAAGAAATAAAATCAAACTGGAAAACCACGGAGTATACAGCATTCCGTGCCAGGACTGTGAAAAGATGTACGTGAGGCAAACTAATAGACGAATATCAGCATGAGTGGAAGAGCATAAACTCAGCATGAGAAACAAACAAATAACCTCAGCTCTATTTGTATTTCATTGGTAAACAGGAGATTCAATGAGAATTTCATAATTCTTAGTAGAACTACATGCTAATACAGCCTTAAAAAGCTGGAAAAATTGTAGTAATTAAAATAGAAAGTTCTTATATTTCCTGGGTTAATATCATTCAACCCATTATAAGTAACTTAGATGAGGAGAACGACACTGAGATCGAATTGAATCTTCAGTGATACATATTATGTAATAAAAAAGTTTTAATAAAATTCTGTAAATAACAAATATTTTTATTATACTTTGATTCTAAAATGCTATTGGTATAAGTAATAAGACTTGTTTGATAAGCTAATTGAAGCCCGAGCCTGTCGACAACATTTATTGCTTTGTTGGTTGGAAAGGGTCTACATAATGGTTTATAATAAGGTAGCGAAATTCATATCCCAGGAGTAAATGATATCGTGGAACGGACCTTATCGAGCCTGCTGTATCAATAATTAGTAAAAAGAGTTCCACTTAAAGAAACAATAATAGTATGCTCCATTTCTAAAATACAAGTTGTGTGTATATTTCTATTTACTTTTTATATTCTGAAACAGTAATACAAAAAAATACCAAAAATTTCGTATTAAAAAGTAACTAAAACTGTAGGTATGTATCAAAATTAATTTAAAACTCTGCACATGTATTTCCAGGCCTCTTTCTGTTTACGCAGTGTATAGTTGACTATAATATGCACAGGTTTAATTATATCCCCTTTTTATTAAACTTACCGGCAATCATAAAGCATACGGTAATATAATGGCAAATAAAAGAGCGGTTTTATTCTGCAGGTTCTTAAATCTCGCACGGCCGCGGCCGCACAATTTTAAAATTAAAACTGCAAACAAAATGTTCCAAGCCTAAACCAGCATTCAGCTGTTTAAATTGGTTTTATTTAAGCATAGTTTTTAATGACTTTTATTGACCCTCCGGGCTGTGTTACACATGTTTGTATATTCTTGAAAATCTGGTTTCGAATGTAGCCTAAAAAATTCACTTTATTTGCACTCGGCAATGATATGTGCTACGTGCCGAAATAGACATGCAAGAATAATTAGCTTTCGCATAGTTTATTGCTATAAGTAATATTTAAATAGGTCGAAAGAAATTACCAAACATTTATATTATATAACAATGTTACAAAAATAATATGTTGCTACTTCAAAAAAATTAATGTTTGCAATTTTATATATACAATACAAAATTCATCCTAAAACAATATTTAAAAGGGATTTTTTTCTCCGGTTTCGCCGGAGTTGTTCACATGAATAACAAAGATAAGAAATCGGTAAATTTCGTTTGACCCACACCTTACCTCGTACAGACTTCCATTACGTACACATAAAATAAAGTAAATAAATATGTATATGCACATAATTATTTGGCAATAACGTTTTACAAATTCTAGAGACTGTAATGTATTTCATTTTATTTTAGTTACTAGCAAATTACTATATGGATCAATAATATGTGTTACCTGTGTAGAGGAATTCTGTATAAGTCAATATACTCAAGATCAAAATACAAGAGTTCTAACCACACTACACCAAAACTTGTTACGTTCTGGACGCGCGTTTCGCTAACCAAGTTAGCATCATCAGCGGATGATATAAACTGTTTTTTAAACTGTAGTTTATATCACCTGCTGATGATGCTAACTTGGTTAGCGAAACGCGCGTCCAGAACGTAACAAGTTGTGGTGTAGTGTGGTTAGAACTCCTGTATTTTGATCTATCTTCCACCCCAGGTTCCAGTGTTAGGACTCAATATACTCAAGTTAAAAAATTAATATAATTAGGTATAATGGGACGCATTAAATTTATTAAAAAACATTAGTTAAAATAGTATAGTACCTTGAGAAAGATGTTATTTTTGCCTTGCTTGGCAGTGTAAAGGTAAGTGATGCGGTCGTTAAAGAATTCTATTCAATTTTAAATTTTTTTGGATTTTATCTACATTGTGGACAATATTGGTGAATACGGGTTGTTTAAAATAGTTTATATCTATTGAATTTAATTAAACTGTGATATATTTGGCAGAGATTGTCAATGTCTTTCCAATGTTTACCATTTCTTTGAATGTTAGTTTATGGTAATGTTATTCTTTTGTTAAGATCGTTGTAGCTGAAAAATCAAATTCATGTTAGATATCTCTTTCGAGCTGTGGAAGTATTTTTTTGTATATTTATGTCCATTTAGTCTATTTGATAGGTATTGTGTGGTCATGCCTATATATTTTTTGGGGATGTTTAGGCAGGGAATACTGTAAACTAAGTTTGATTGTTTTTTAATTGGTCTTTGACCTCTTAGTGGTGTATATAAAGATTTGCGGTTATATCGTGTTTATCAAAAATGTGTTTAATCTTTTCAGAAAGTCCTTCAGTGTGTATCAAAGATATGCATGTGGTGGTGGTATTGTTGTCGCGATTATTTACGATATGTTTTGTTCCATGTTAAAATTTATACGTTCTTCGTTTTATAATTCGATCGATGGATTTTAAAGGGAAATGATTCTGTTGTTAAGAGAGTGTCTTTAACTTTATTTAAAATGTCAACTCTGTATATATGTGATGTTAGTGTATAGTGTACGGTCGACTAATCCTATCATCACGGAGTTTTTGTGACATTTTGAGTGACTTGAATTGTAATTAAGACCAGGTTTTTTTGATGTACCGTTTTGTTTTAATGCCAATTTTTTTGTGGTCTTTTATTAATGTTAAATCTAAAAAGTTTATAGCGCCATTATTTTCTATTTCGGAAGTAAACAGTAATTTTAGATAAAAATTGTTGAAAAGAGAAACAATTTTCGTAATTTTATCTTTTGGGATCGCTAGTAAACATTTATCTACGTGTCTCTTAATCATCTCTTTCACCGCAGCCTAAATTGTGATGGAATACCTAAAAGAGACAATGTTAGAAAAGACAAAATATTGTTTTTAAAACATAAGTTATTTGGCAATAAGTTTTTACAAATTTTAGAATTTGTAATATATTTCAATTGTTTAGAGTTATTACCAAATAACTGTATGAATTCATGATATTTGTTACGTGTGTACTGGAATTCTCTACGTGGGAATTTGTTGATAAAATGAAATTTACCGCTTGTTTTGTTTTTTTTAAATTTATATTTACATTATTATTATTATTAGTATCATTAATACTATTTATTTTTTATAACTTTAATTAAATTTTCATTCAAAATATTTGTAAGTCCTGTAACTAAAGCTGAAGGTATATGTAAAAATATAAATGAAATGTATGTAGATGATATCCCTAAGTTTTTTTTCTTAACGTGGTGTATAATTGACTGTTATTTGCACATGTTTAATTACATCCACTATTTACGTAACTTACCGGGAATCGTAAACTACCTGGTAATATGATGGCAAATAAAAGAGCGGTTTTATAACTGCAGGCTCTTAAATCTCGCACGGCCGCACAATTTTAAAATTAAAACTGCAAATATAATGTTCCAAGCCTAAATCAGCATTAAGCTCTTAAAGTTGATTTCATTTAAGCATAGTTTTTATTGACTCACGTTTTGGGCTGCGTTAATCAGTAAATTTCCTTTGACCAATACCCTACCTCGTACAGACTTACATTACGTGCACATAAAATAAAGTAAATATGTAAATGCATATAATTATTTGGCAATAACTTTTTACAAGTTCTAGAGGCTTAATATATTTCTTTGTTTTTAATTAATACCAAATAACTGTATGGATTAATAATATGTGTTACCTGTGTAGTATAATTCTATACAAGTCAATATACTCAAGTTAAAAAATAAAAACAGTTATGTATAAAAGCACGCATCAAAATTATTAAAAACAATTAGCTACTGTACTACAGTACCTTGAGAAAGATGTTATTTCTGTCTAGCTTGGCAGTGCGAAGGTAAGTGATGCAGTGCTTAAAGAACAATATTTTGTTTTTTATATTTTACTCAAATTTTTTTTAATATTTAATTATATCTACATTGTAGACAATATTGGTGAATACGCGTTGTTTAAAATAGTTTATAACAAATGAATTTAATAAAACTATGATATATTTGGCTGAGATTGTCAATGGCTTTCCGATCGTTTACTGTATGCTTTTCTTTTTTTATTTCGGCTATTTTTTTAATGTTATTGTATGGTAAGGTTGTTCTTTTGAGAAGATCGTTGTAGGGCTGTGGAAAATTTTTTTGTCTATTTCTGTTCATTTGTATTGTGTGGTCAGGCCTATATACTTTTTGGGGCAGTTTAGACAGTGAATTCTGTAAAGTACGTTTGACTGTTTTGTAATTGGTGTTTTACTTTTTGGTGGTGTATATAAAGATTTAAGAGTAATTTTTGATTTGTGGCATACGATAATATCGTGTTTATGAAGAATGTATTTAATGTTTTGGGAAAGGCCTTCAGTGTATGTCAAAGATATGTATGGTGGCATTATTGCCGCGATTATTTACGATGTTTTACGCAATTTTAAAATTTTATAATTTTTTCGATGACTTTTAAAGGGAAATTAATTTTTAAGAGAGTATCTTAAATTTTATTTAAAATGTCAACTCCGTATATAGGTTATGTTAGAGTTAGTGCACGGTCGGTTAATCCTATGGGAAGTTGTGGGTAAAATGAAATTTACCGATTCTTTTGTTTTTTTTTAATTTATGTTAAAATTATCATTATTACTAGTATCAATATTATTACTATTTATTTTTTATAACTTTATTTAAAAATTAATTCTCATTCCAAATATTTGTATGTCCTGTAACTAAAGCTATGTGTAAAAATTTAAATGAAATTTATGTAGATGATATCCCCAGGTTTTTTGGCCAAGGTTTAATTACATCCACTATTTATGTAAGTAACCGGGAATCATAAACTACCCAGTAATGTGATGGCAAAGAAAATAGCGATTTTATATTGCAGGCCCTTAAATCTCTCACGGCCGCCCAATTTTAAAATTAAAACCGCAAACGTAATGTTCCAAACCTAAACCATATTTAGCTCTTAAAATTGGTTTCATTTAAGCATAGTTTTTAATGACTCACACGTTCTCGTTAAGAAAGAAACCTTTTTATTTTACTTACCTACTCTTTCTATATATTTCTAATCTATTATTTTACTTTCCTTTCTTTCCGCCTTTTCTTAATTTTATAAAATCCTTTTTTTTTATTTTCCAAGGAATTATTGGTTTGGATGTTTTTTAAAATTACCAGCACAAACGTAAGATCTCTATTTGCACATTTTACAGACTTTAAGGATCTTTTTTTAGATAAAAATTTTGATGTTATTGCAATCACCAAAAGTTGGCTGAATCCAAATATTAGCACTGATGCAATTAACTTACTTAATTATAATGTTGTGAGAAATGATCGTTAAAGAGGGAAATAATTTTTGTTATTTTATCTTTTGGGATTGCTAGTAAACAATCATCTACATATCTCTTAACCATCTCTTCCACCGCAGCCCAAATTGTGATGGAATATCTAAAAGAGACAATGTTATAAAAGCCAAAATATTGTTTTTAAAACAATTAAAACAACGTTATTTGGCAATAACTTTCTACAAATTCTAGAACCTGTAATATATTTCAATTGTTTAGAGTTATTACCAAATAACTGTATGAATTCATAGTATTTGTTATGTGTGTACTGGAATTCTCTACATGGGGATTTGTTGATAAAGTTGGCTGAATCCAAATATTAGCGCTGATGCAATTAACTTACCTAATTATAATGTTGTAAGAAATGATCGTAATTTGCGAAGAGGAGGCGGAGTTGTTGCTTACGTTAAAAGAGGGTTAAAGTACGAGGTAATACTTAGTGAATCTAATGAATATTTGGAGAGTATCTGGTTGAAATTGCATATTGCGGCAGAAATACAGGCATTTGGAATAGTTTATAGACTACCAAACACAGATACTGCATCTTTTTTGGTACTTTTGAACAAAATTTAATTGATATCTTTACTAATTATGACAATATACACTGTATGGGAGATTTTAATATTGATTTCCTGAAAATAAATAACTCATTAAGCCATCAATTGTTATCAATTGTTGAACCCCTAAACTTAAATCAAATAATAACAGAACCCACTCGTGTGAATAATGTATCAATCTCCTTAATTGACCTCATTCTTACAAACTCGTGCAATATAATTACCAAAGGAACTTTTGATTGCCCTTTTTCGGATCATTTTGCAGTTTTCTGCGAAATGATGTACTCTCCAATTATAGAAATACCTCGCAAAATAACGTTTAGGTCCTTAAAAAATATTAACTTAGAATACTTTTAACGCGATCTAGAAATGCTTCCACTAGACCTTATTTATACCATAAATAACATTGATGACCAAATATATTTTTTAAATCATACGTTTCTAGATTTATTTGATCATCATGCGCCGGTACGAACTCTCTCCACATGCAGAAATAAGTTTAACCCTTGGATAACGAACACCGTAAAAATTTTGCGAAAACTTAGAAATAAGGCATTGAAAGTTTTCCCAAGGATACTGACACGGCAAATGATGAGCTTGAAAACTTTTATTCCAACGATGTGAAAGCAAATATACTTAATTTGTTTGAATTTCAGGAGGCGAGATATAGTGAAATTTTATCTATACTTTTAAAAATAATGGCACGGATCAGTTAAATATCACACTAATACATATATGTTGTCCTCACATTGTTGAATATCTCAAACATATTGTAAACAAATGTATTTTAAGCCATTATTTTCCCATTGCGTGGAAGGAAGCATTTGTTATCCCTCTTCCCAAGGTAAATAATCCTACCTACATCAGTCAGTTCCGATATATCAGTATTTCTCCAACTTTTTCGAAAATTATGGAGCACGTATTAGATAGTCAAATTCGTAGATACGTTGAACCTAACAATATTTTGCCCCCAAACCAATCAGGTTTCAGAGGTGGCTACAGCTGTATCTCTGCAATTGCTGATATAACAGATGATATCTTTCGTAACCGCGACAATAATGAAATAACTGCCTTAATATTGTTGGATTTCACAAAGGCATTTGACTTCGTAAATCATAAAATATTGATATCATTTACATTATATTGGTTTCTCTAGGCAAGCTTCGAATTTAATCAAGTAATTTTTAAGTAGTAGAACTAAACAAGTTAAAATAGATAATAATGTATCCGATTCTCTGGAGTTCCTCAAGGAACTATTTTAGGTCTCCTATTATTTAGTATGTATACATTCAAATTTTTTCTTACATCTTAAATACACCAATTACCATTTATATGCAGACGACACACAACTCTACCTTTCTATTAAAACATCTGAATATATTGCTGCAGAAAATAAGGTTAACTCTGATTTAAATGCACTTTTCAAAATATCTTCCGATCACAAGTTAAAACTCAATCTATCTAAATCAACAGTTATATTAACTGGCAACAGGACATTAATAATTTTAATGTAAAGAAACTTTTGTGTTATTCTTTAGTGCTTTCACATTGTAATCACTGCGACATCGTTTATGGTCCCTGTTTAGATTATAATGATAAACGCAGAATTCAAAAGATGCTCCTGCATTCGATTAATATTTGGAATAAAAAGACGTAATAAGTGTCTCACAAATTAAAATAAATATCATGGTTAAATATATATAATCGGCGTAAACTGCACTCGACACTATTTTATTATAAAATTATTAAATTTCAATCACCTCTATCTTTACAATAAAATAACCTTTCGTACAGACGTTCATCACCTAATTATACGTAGAAAAACCCTAAAATTCCGAGATATAATCATGAATTTTTGAAATCGTCATTTTCATATAGTATAGTTAAATCAATAAACTCCTTAAATTTAGATTTAAATCAGCATATGATCCCCCATTCTTGTTAAACTAATGTACAGTTGAGTACAATATGCACAGGTTTAATTACATCCACTTTTTACTTAACTTAGCGGGAATAATAAAGTACTCGGTAATGTTATGGCAAACAAAACAGCGGTTTTATACTGCAGGCTCTTAAATCTCGCACGCCCGCACAGTTTTAAAATTAAAACTGCAAACATAATGTTCCAAACCTAAACCAGCATTCAGCTGTTTAAATTGGTTTCATTTAAGCATAGTTTTTATTGATTCACACGTTCACTCACATGTTACACATGTTTGTTTTTTCTTGAAATTCTGGTTTCGAATGTAGCCTGGCAAATTCACTTCATTTGCATTCGGTAATGATATGTGCTACGTGCCGAAATAATCATGAAAGAATAATCACCTTTCGCATAATTTATTTCGATGTTAACATTTATATTATATACAACAAGGTTTCAAAAATGATACGTTATGGCTTCTTCGAAAAATATAATGTTTTATAAATACAATACAACAAAGTTGAACCTGGGACAATGTCTATATATTTAAAAGATAATTTTTCCCCGGTTTCACACGTTCCGGGCTGCGTTACACATGTTTGTATTTTTTTGAAATTCTGCTTTCGAATGCAGTCTGGCAAATTTACTTTATTTGCACTCGGTAACGATATGTGCTATGTGCCAAAACAAACATGAAAATTTCGCATAACTTATTTTAATAAAAAATAAATTAGCAAACATTTATATTATATGCAATTAATTCACATAAGATCGCTATATCAAAAAAACTAATGTTTGCTATTTGATAAATAAAACACAAAATTTACCTTATTATTAGATAATAATTAAAAGGATTTCTATTTCGGTTAATTTTCATTACATATAGAGCTAATAGAGAGACATAGATATTACACATTATGACAAAAAAACATAATTATTCAAACATATAATTACATTAATTCGTTTTGTGCAATTTTAGCAATTAATGAATGTGTTTAAATCATTGTGTTTTCTTGTCATAATGCGTAATGTCTATGTTTCTGTTTCAGGTCTATACGCAATTTTGAAAACCACTGTAGTGTTTTTGTATATACCATAGAACCAGACACCCAAGAAGACTTTTACAAATGTATATATATATATATATATATATATATATATATATATATATATATTAATATATATATGTATATATATACATATATATATATATATATATATATATATATATATATATATAGTAGAAAAATAATTTTCTGGGAAGACCGCTGAAACAATGAAATTTGGCCAACTATAGACACGTGTTTCTGACTTTAGATCTTCATCAGTACAGTCAACTAGTTGGGAGACGAGTACAACTAGCGCCAAAATTAATAATACACAAAACCACACCAGAGTCACCCACTGGAGCAAAACCGACATTTGTAGTTACCGAGAGAACATCCGAAATCTACGTCGGAATAGATAGTCTATTTCCACGGAGCAGCATATAGCCACCTGGGGTAAACATGGAACCCAAGAATAATTAAATCGAATGTAGGAAAAAATTAACGGGCATTCGTTTGGTTTACCCAAACAATCCATTTTCTAATAAATAATAGTTCTACCCGCAGTAAATTTTTCCCTACTTACGATATATATATATATATATATATATATATATATATATATATATATATATATATATATATATATATATATATATATATATATATATATATATATATATATATATATATATATATATATATATATATATATATATATATATATATATATATATATATATATATATATATATATATATATATATATATATATATATATATATATATATATATATATATATATATATATATATATATATATATATATATATATATATATATATATATATATATATATTTATATATATATATATATATATATATATATATATATATATATATATATATATATATATATATATATATATATATATATATATATATATATATATATATATATATATATATATATATATATATATATATATATATATATATATATATATATATATATATATATATATATTATATATAATATATATATATAGGAAAAATATATAATGTCTGCAGGGGCAAAACGGCCAACAAGAAAAATTGCTTTTGATTACATGCTAAGTGTAACACTGCGGACCCATACATATTTTGGCAAAGTATGCGCTACCACCATCATCTGTGGAGGAGATACAAAAATCGAACAAAATGCGCTTTCACATGTCGTTATCAAAAGTTCTTGGCCGGAAAAGGTATATGTCGAATAGCAAAATTATATAATTTCGGCAGGTGCAAAACGGCCTGCAAGAAGAATTGCTTTTGATCATGTCGCAATGTAGGGTACACTGATCTGCGATTATGATATTTGTGCCTCTACCCTCACCACACAGGCTTGTCCCCAGTGAGATCTGAAGTAATAGATTGTTCGATATGGTAGAATCAAAAACGAAACGCCAATTAGACTTGAACAGTACTACATGCTAAGTAGAACACATTGTACTTTGCCAAAATACCTATGGGTCTGCAGCCGAAAACCCCCGGAGTCTCAATAGGTGGCGCAAGTGTTACACTTAGCATATATATATATATATATATATATATATATATATATATATATATATATATATATATATATATATATATATATATATATATATATATATATATATATATATATATATATATATATATATATATATATATATATATATATATATATATATATATATATATATATATATATATATATATATATATATATATATATATATATATATATATATATATATATATATATATATATATATGTATATATATGTATATATGTATATATATATATATATATATATATATATAATTGTTCTTACTTAATTAGTTTTGAAACCCGCTGTTGCAAATGAAAAAAACATGGCACAAACGATAAAAGTTTTATTTTTTTATTTGCCATAATTAACTAATCGGTTGACAGGGACGTCGGAAGTCTTAAATGGCTGAGGGTGCGAAATTTCATTTCGAAGAAAAGAACAATAACAAACTAGTTTGTTCAACATGTGTTGTTTCTTATGTTTAATCTCTTTAAGATTATACTCGAAATGTAAACTGCTGGCTATTAATAGTGCATCAAGATTGTTTGATCAAATTTTTTTTAGACGTTCGTTTAGCATATCTGTTGGATAAGTGCTTTTACTTTCAATAATGTATATGTGCATAAAAATCACACTTACAGGGCGGGAAATGAAACCCCTGTAGTTCTACAAAGTTGTTTAAGGTTTAAAATTTTAACGTCTTCATACAAGTGCTTCGTTAACTTCTCTATTAAATAACAACCTGTTTACGAAACAAGTCTCTATGACCTAATTTATAAACAGTAGTTATACCGTTATTATAAGTATTAGAAAGATAATGAATGTGACAAAGTGCCTAACTTATTGTATTTTAAAATTTTTGTCACAATTCCATTTGGAATTATATCAGACCAGCTCAGTTAAAAATTTGTGTATTATGGTTTTTTTTGACAGTGTTTTCATTTTCACTGCTTTATTAGTATTGGTATAGGGTATTTGGTGTCTGAAAATGCAGGGGCAATTGCCTAGCTCATTTAAGGGCTAAATGTGTCTGCAAAGCCTTCGTTTTTTAGATACAGGTTGTTAGTTTTTTAATTTCCAAAATAATTTACACTAAAATTTGCAGAATATAAGGTTAGGGTTGGGTTAATTTTAATTAATTTTTGTCAAACCCTCTATCCATATTTTTTAAAACTAATTATACCGTTACTACTACTGATCAGAAATTAGGTAATAATGATTTGTTTTGCATACAGTTTGTTAAGTCAACGTTCCACTTGTGTGGTCATGTCAAGATTTTCATATAAACCCTGTATATTGTAAGGAAAAAAAAATATCAATAGTAAATTTTTTTGCATTCTGTCAAAGATTATTTTGATCCGAGGAAAAAAAGTGCATGTTGTATGTACTGTGTTTATGCATATATGCAGTTATTCAAGTAGAAGCACATACCGAACAGATCGTTTAAACGAACCGAAAAACTGCATCTCATTATCTTGTTTCGCAATTGAAATATTCATCTTTCATTTTTGATCAAAATGTGCACTTTGTAGAAACAGGAGTTTAATTACTAATTTAGGTATTTCTATTTAACTACTTAAAAAAAAGAAAAGTTTAGTTATCTTTAATCTCTTTACAGGTTTTGTATCAAAATTCATTGCACACAAGTAATATTTTTCTTATTCTAAGTTTATATGTAAAGATCTCTGAAACCAACGGAGTCTTAAGGGAAATTTGAAAGCGAAGAAATTTCAGTTTTTTGTTTCTCATCAGGCTAATATATATATACGTACTATGCTTTTGTTAAAAAAAATTACCAATTCAAATTTCTCCACAAAATTCTATAAAACCTGTCTTTAGATCATTGAACGACGCAAAAATTAGAATTCCGTTTTTCTATGAATGGTGCCTTCAACATTTTTATATAAAAACAAACCCAACTTCAAAAAAGGAACAATTCTTTATTCACAAAAATTTCCGGCAGATTGGCTTCATTAAAACTATAACAAATGGAACTTATTTTTACTCATTTCTTAAGCTTATTCAATATAAAACTATTAAGTGCACTTTAATATGTAAAACAGTTTATATTATTAGGTGAATGAATAAATACTGAGCTGACCAAGTCGAAAATCTGTCTGCAAATTAATTTTCTTTAGGGTCGTCCCCGTCACATATTTTCGCCTTTTTCAGAACGTTTAACAGGAGTGTATAGCCCCTCCCTCAACAAAACTATGTTTATTAAAGTGACCTTTTGACAAATACTTTCGACGTACATGTCATTTAGTAAAAAAATTCTGGATTACCCTTGCTTGTCATATCATATGGGAGCAAATCCATTGCTTTTCATGTTCGATAAGTTGATGTAGAAGCAATACTGGTTGCAATGAAACTGCCTTACCTTTGTATCTGGATTCACTTTCATCAAATTCAAAATAGTTTCCTTGTTTAAACAGATTTTAATTTGGGCCTAGATTACGAAGTCAAAACTATGTGAGTATGGTCCTCGATTGTCAGTAAAAAATGTGATCCATGCATGCTCTTGCTTTTCGACATAAATTATTTATAGTAGGCAATGACACTCTTTAGAAACAAAATAACTAAATCGTCTGCCAAACTATTTCTTAAATTGATTTAGTGTTGAAAACAACTAGTAAACATCTGTTCCGATATTAAAAAATATGGTGTTTTACAGTAATTTGGAATATGCAGATATGCACTTAGTTCTTGGGGAATGTTGAGGAAACTCAGCAAGAGCAGTAAGGCTCTATTCACAAATTTTCCTGGTCGAAATTTACCAAATAGAAGAACTTTCATAGCTGTCGACCATCGCCTTAGAAAAAATGGATCGTTTAAACCTGCTGCACATCTTCGTGGTCCACGATCCTTTATAAGGACAGTCAGAAATGAAGAAGCTATTTTGAATTTGGTAGAAGAGAGACCAGAAATAAATATCAGGAGAATTTCAATGCAGATCGGTGTTGCTCCAACATCAACTTGGCGAACATTAAAATCAATGGGTTTGCACCCCTGTCACAAGCAAAAGGTACATAAATTGTTACCAACCGATTTTGAACCACGTGTTGATTTCAGTCATTGGTATTTACAAAGGTGCCAACAAAACAATAACTTTCAATCAACAAGGAAGAAATAACTGTTGACGGCGGATTCAATCCCTTAACGAAGAAAAGAACCACATTTAGGGCGTCCTCACTCGAAGATACCTGCGGAAGGAATACCTAGTGAAACCCCTGGCAGCCCTGAGAGAATAAGACGACTAATGCTCCTGCTAACGTAAGTGACATTGAATTGTCCCGTTTAAGTGTTGTATCTTATTTTTATTCTGTTTCTGTTCGATTTTCTATACGTGATTTTTCGACATACTCCCTGATTTTAGTTTTATGAATTTAAAAAGAAAGGTGAATTTTAAAAGCTAATTTTCTTTCTCCAAAACTTGCCTAATATTTTGTTTTCCCCCAATTTATATTTTGAAAATTAAAAACAAATAGTATTTAGCAAAATGCCTGAGATACGTTTCCAACAATCTCAACAAGCTCAACAAACCCAACAAGCTCAGCCACCTACCCAGCAACCGATACAAGGTGCCGAGGTAGAAATTGAGCCTTACAAGCTTTCCGAAATATTTTCTATAGTGCCTGATTTTGAAGGCAATCAAATCTCCTTGGGTACCTTTTTAAATGCGTGCGATTGTGCTAATCAAATGGCAACAACTGACCAAAAACTGTTATTAACGATTCACATTAAAAACAAAGTTAAAGGTAGAGCCGCGCAATTAGTAAATTCAAGAAACGCTGCAACATATAGGCACATTTTGGCGACTCGAGGGACCTATCGTCTCTTATACAAGACCTTCAAAGACTCCTCCAAGTACCTGGCGAGTCCGCCCTTACATTTTACAATCGCTTACAGGTTTTGAATGTAAAAATGCTTTCAAGTATTCAGAAAGCTTCCAACCTAAGTAATGATCAGAAAGCTGCCCAAAGCAAACTAATCGAGACAATGAGCCTAAATACTCTTTTAACTGGACTAGAACCTCGCCTAGGCCAAATTATTCGGGCAGGTAATCCAAGAGATCTTTTAGAAGCTCACTCCCGCATTGGGCGTGAACTACAGCTCTCATATTTCGAAACTCAAAAAATAAATAAACAAATTTCTCCGAAACCTCCCCAACTAATTAGTAACAGTTACTACAAGTTATATAATGTCTGAAATGTGGACGCAACGGCCACATCGCGGCAGAATGCCGTTCCCAATCAATGTCTCATCCTAGTTATTCTCAAAATAATGGTAACATAAATTATCAAAGGCAGTTTCCTTCTTCTAGCCAAGTGCCTCATTTTTCACAGCAAAATAGACCTAACACATTTTCGTCTCAATATAGACCACCTGCAGCTACCCAACAAAGTCATGCTGCATCCCGTCCATCTCTAATGCAAAGAAATTCGAATTTCTCTCCGAATCAACAAAGAGCTCACCATGTAAATTATGATTACCAATTTTACGAAGAACCGCAATATAACGACGAATATTCTCAAGATGATAGCAACTTGGAATACCAAGAATATTATACTGAAAACGACCAAACACAATTCGAACAATTTGACAACTCAGATTTCCAAAATTTTCTACCTCCCCTTTACAAAAACCATCCTTCGGAGATCACTACCCAATCGATTAACTCGGTGTCGGAACTGCAGAGTCAGATTCAGACAATGAATTTAGACGATTTGGACCCCAATGTGAATTTTCCGGAACAAGCGTTCGTTTAAACCCGTTTCTTACTGTCAACCCCAAGAACCTGTACTATATTAACGATGCCTCAAATACATTCAAACTTTTAATTGACACCGAATATTTATTTTTAAAGAAAATACGGTGAAAAAGTTTCCTCTCAGGTCACCAGAAAATGCAACTATTCAGGGAATAACAAATCAGAAATTCTCTATATTTGAATCGACTCTTGTCCATTTTGAAATAGGTAACCCACACAAGGTATACATTTATAACTTAGATATCGATTTTGATGGAATTTTAGGGCTTGATTTTCTCGAACATTATGAGTGTATAATTGATCTTAAATCAAAAAATTTAATAAGGAACTTTAAGACGATTCCCTTGCATAAAGTGGGGGCTATTACAACAAAAAAATGTCAATAAAAACGAGATAAACAACAAAATTTCTATTGACGCTCGCAGAGAAAAAATTTTTAAATTCACGTGTAACCTAAAAAATACAGACGCCCTATTAATGTCTCAAGAAAAAGAAAAAGTTCGTTTACCAAATGCTATTGTACATGTTAACGAAAGCGGTGAATTTATGACTTCTATTTTAAATGCTAACGCCATGCCAAAAACCATCGATTTTTCCGATGTTTCTATCGAACCATTTACCCCTAATGATGTTGTGCTAAACCTAAACATCCAAGATAATTATAAAGCCGATCAAATCGACAGAACACAGAGAATTCGAAACGAGTTAAGAACCGAGCACCTTAATTCAGAAGAAAGGGAAATTATCACAAATCTCTGTCTAGAATAGTCTGACATATTTTACATCGAAGGTGATAAACTAACTTTCACCAATGAAATCAAGCATGTTATAGAAACTAATAATGCAAACCCCGTTTTCACAAAGTCTTATAGGTATCCTCAGATACATAAAGAGGAAGTGAAAACACAGATGGGAAAAATGTTAGACCAGGGAATTATACGGCCTTCCATTTCACCGTGGTCCTCACCTGTTTGGGTGGTACTCAAAAAACTTGATGCGTCCAGGAAACAAAAATGGCGTGTAGTTTTTGACAGAAAGCTCAATGACCTCAGTATTGATGATAAATATCCTCTACCAAACATTTCAGATCTTTTGGACCAACTTGGTAAATGTCAATATTTTTCCACGCTTGATCTCGCGTCCGGCTTTTATCAAATTGAGATCAATCCCGATGACATACCAAAGACAGCATTTTCAGTTGACAACGAACACTATGAATTTGTCCGCATGCCATTCGGTCTAAAGAATGTTTCAACGCGTCGTGGACAACATTCTCTTGGGCATTCAAAACGAGCGTTGCCTTGTATATATGGACGACATAATCGTCTACTCGCCCACCATACATGAGCCTATAGACCGACTAAAAGAAGTCCTTAAGCGTATCCGAAACGCAAACCTCAAAATTCAACCAGATAAGTGCGAGTTTTTAAGGAAAGAAGTTGTCTATCTGGGAGACCTCGTCACCAAAGATGGTGTCAAACCTAACCCTTTAAAAGTGGAATGCCTTCAAAATTTCTCAGAACCAAAAAACGCAAAGGACATTAAATCTTTTCTGGGATTGGCGGGTTATTACCGCCGATTCATTCCAAACTTTCCAAAAGTATCCAAGCCATTAACTAAACTCCTCAAAAAGGACATCCCATTCTTCTTTGATTCTGGATGTAAAAGTTCATTTGAAGAATTAAAAAAAGCCCTAATTTCAGACCCCATTCTAATCTACCCTAATTTTGAAGAAACTTTCCTCCTTATCACAGACGCAAGCGCATTTGCAATAGGCGCTGTGCTGTCCCAAGGATCAGTCGGAAAAGATCTGCCAATAGCCTTTGCATCCAAAAAACTCTGTAGTGCAGAAACTAAATATTCCACCATCGAAAGGGAGCTACTAGCAATTGTATGGGCAGTAAAGCATTTCCGCCCTTATCTTTTTGGACGAAAGTTTACGCTTATTACGGACCACAGGCCATTAACACGGTTGTTTTCAATTTTTCTGAAATATCGTGTATGTGCTATTAAATCATTCCTGTCTTTAAAAACAGTTAAGTTTTTGTGGTTTTTTTATTATATTAATATGCAAAAGTTGTATGGATGAAAAGGTACTGTTTTGTATATTTTGTGCATGAAACAAAACTTGTTTACCTATTAAGAAACAAGAATAATTAAGGAAAACTCTGTCAGGTTCATAAGCAATAAGGTCGATTTTTGCTTGCGCTGCTTCAGCTGATAAAAGAATTGTTTCGGCTAAAGTTTGGCTGCACCAATATCATATTAAACCATTATGGGAGATGGCACTCCAAGTGATTGGTATAAGAATTTAATGGCCGCCATCAACAACTCTCAAGAAACGATTAGGCTAGAGATTCAAAACAACCATGCCGAGGTTTTGGGAAAACTAGATGCTCACAGCACAAGACTCAAAAGTCTTGAGGTTCATTCCAACAGAGTAAATTTAAAGTGTTTGGATTTTGAACGTAGATTAAGACAGAATAATATCTTAATCTTTGGCTTGGAAACCTTGGGGGAGGATCTTCCCAATTTTGTAGTCAGTAAGCTTAACCAACTTCTGAGCACTAACCTTGAAGAAAGAGATTTTAATAACATCTTCAGTATTCCTAGTTCCAAGCCTAACACCCCTAAATCCATTAAAGTTGAATTTGCAACCTTTCTTAAAAAACAAATTGTGCTAAAGAATTTATTTAAGCTTAAAAACACCCAAATTTGTATTGCACAAGATTTGTGTCCTGAGGACAGAGCAGAGAGAAAAACACTTGTTGAACACCTTAAGGTTGCAAAGGCAAAAAACCTAAACGCAAGAATTAAAGGCAATAGGTTACTCATCAATGACGAATCCTACACTGCTTGTCAGCTTCAGGAAATGAACATATTTGATCAAGTCCACCAGTTAGACCTTGAATCTCCTAACCCTAAGCCGGCTTCCAATAGCGCTCCATCTACCCCTATTACCAGACCTAATTTGGATATAGAAGTCTTGGCAGAATATCACATAGGGACAATTTCTAGCCCTAACATCGACCCTCAAAGAAACTCAAAAAAGCCTGAGAACACAGAAGATAAAAGCACTGCTTGCCTGTCCACTGATAAAGCTGTGAATAGATTACTTCAAGAACCTAGTGATAAAGGAAACATCTTCCAGAAACAAAAAGAAGCAAATTCAAATATTCCCGCTAAAAATAACTTGTCAGCTTCTAAAAAGTCTAAATTTAACATTAACTTGCGATCTGGAACTAAACACCAAAATTAGATATCGCGTTGGTGCGGATTAATGTCGTCCTTCATTTCAGTTCTTAAACTTCTGCTGCTTTTTTTTTTAATGTATAAATAGGATTCCCAGGTTTATTTACAATTTATAAATTATAATAGCTACTCTCTACAAACATTCTGGTCTTTTTTTTTTTAACTTACTGGTTGTTAAAAGTTTTAAATTGTACTGGAGTTAATGTTTATTGTACTGTACTTTGAATCATTAGTTGTAGCTGTAATTTTATTTTATTACCGCTGTTTTTGTAACTCTATTTTTTATAATTTATTTATTTCTTTTTACGATGGCCTTTAAGATAGGTCATGTTAACACTAGGTCTCTAATAGCAAATTTTGCTCAGGTTCGGAATCATATTTTGATAAACAAATTTGATATATTTGGCATTTCCGAGTCCTGGCTTAACACTAATATTGACTCTGATATGCTTGGTATCCCTGGCTACAGATTGCTGAGATGTGATCGGGCAGATAGACGGGGAGGTGGTGTTGGATTTTATGTTAAAGAATGTTACACTGTTTCTATTTTGCTTACAGAAAATTTGGTCTTTATTGAGCAATTCTGGGTCAAAATTATTATACATAAAAAAAAATATGTTCTTGCAGTCTTATATCGACCGCCAAATAGCAGTTTTAATGATTTTCTAAATAACTTCGAAAATAAACTAATTGATATTATATCGGACTACGATCACATAATCGGAATGGGCGATTTTAATATACATTTTTTATCGGTAAATTGTCAAGTGCTTAATAATTTTGAAAGCCTTCTGGACACATTCAATTTGAAACAGATTATTAAGGAGCCTACACGTATCTCAAACAACAGTATATCTTTAATCGATATTATTTTCTCAAATTTAGAAACAAATAATACAAGCGTTGTTGATGCAAATATTGCTGATCATTTTGTCATTTCATGTAGCTTTCCTATTTACTCAAATTCTAAACATTGTAAAACCTATACTTATAGAGATTTTAGGGCTATGAACTTGGAGAGTTTTGAGCGTGATCTCGGGGCTATTCCTTGGGATACCGTGTATGCCATTACGGATACTGATCAGAAAGTAGAATTTTTGAGCGGTAATATGTTGCGTATTTTCAACTATCACGCCCCTACTAAAGTATCTCGAGGTAGAGGTAGGCATCCCTATTCCCCGTGGATAACGGAGAATGTCAGATACATGCAGAAAGTGAGAGACAGAGCATTGGCTAAATTTAAAAAAACCAAATCACAAGCACATTTCGAATACTACAAACAGTTAAGAAATCTCACTTCTTCTACTATTCGCCGAGAAAAAAGTGCTTATTTGAGTCAGAAATTCAACAGAGGCACTCCTAAAGACTAATGGCAAGAGTTGAAAAGGCTTAACATTGTTGCTGATAAAATCGGGAATCTACCTGACCATCTAAAAAATGTTGAGGAGTTAAATAGGTATTTTGTAACCTCCAATCTTAATAAGAGTAAACCTAAGCAGAAAATTCTACATTTTTACTTTGATAAGTTGAAAGCAGGAATTCACAGTACGTTTAAATTCTCACCTATATCTGACTTTGATCTTTACTATATAATTAAAAACATACACTCGAAAGCATTTGGAAGTGATGAACTTAATTTAACAATGATAATACTCTGCTGTCCTCTTATTGCCCCATATATTAGCCATATTATTAACGAGTGCATAGTGATGAACTATTTTCCTAAAAGCTGGAAACACGCCAGTGTCCTGCCTCTCCCAAAAGTTAATGAACCCATAGAATTCAATCATTTAAGATCCATAAGTATTTTACCCATTCTATCAAAGATCCTCGAAAAAGTTCTGGAAAAACAAATACGATTGCATTTGGAAAGGTTTCAGATTTTGCCTAAAAAACAGTCTGGCTTTAGACAGGGTTACTCTTGCGCAACTGCTCTTACTTCTGTAACTGACGACATTCTTCGTTCAATTGACCAGGATGAGATGACTGCGCTTGTCCTGCTCGATTATTCAAAGGCCTTCGACCTACTAAATCATGAAATATTAATTTCAATTTTGCATTACATTGGCTTTGAGAGGTGTGCCTCTGATCTCATACACAGCTTTTTGAGTAATAGAATTCAACAGGTCAAGATTGATGGTAAAGTGTCCTCCAGCCTTGTGGTGTCGCAGGGCGTTCCACAGGGAAGTATCTTGGGTCCAATCCTATATACAATTTATACTTGTAGTTTTGATTCCTTTTTGGAGCACTGCGATTACCATATGTACGCTGACGACACACAACTTTATTTGTCATTTCAGGGTGATGACCCTACAGGAGCAGCCTTGAGGATTAATCAAGATCTGAACAACATACTTAAAGTATCCGAAGACCATTTATTAAAAATAAATATAGACAAGACCTGTGCTGGACTTTTTGGAAGTCCTCATTCTAGAACAAATATTATAAATGACTTAAAATTGAGAGTGGGATTTTTTCAAATCAATTTTGCCGACAGCTGCAAAAATCTCGTGCTGACTATTGACAACAATCTTCGTTTTAAACAACATATTTCCAACATACTAAGAAAAGCATATTTCTCTTTAAAGCTCATTTATTCACAGACGCACTACTTAAACTTTCAGACGAAAAAACAACTGTGCGAAGTTTTGGTGTTATCACATTTTGATTTTTGTGATGGGGTGTACGGTCCCTGCTTGGATTCGCTTGATAAAAAACGCATTCAAAAAGCTCAAAATTGTTGCCTCAGACTACTTTATGGCATTAAAAGACCTAACCCTATTTCTCATAAACTTGCATGTGTCCAGTGGCTAAACATGGAAAGGAGAAGGGAATTATATTTGTTTTGCTTGTTTCTGCTTTAAACTATTAAAGTTTAAACGACCATCCTATCTACATGAGAGAATATCATATAGAACAGATATTCACAATTTGAATCTGCGTTTTAGAAATTCAATAGCTCTGCCGCGCTATAGAAAGACAATTTTTCGGCGGTCCTTCTCTTATTATATTGCAACCTGCAGGGAACTCGGAATATGCGATATATCTGACTCTGTACAAAAATTCAAAAAGAATTATAAACAAAAATTATTCAATGAACAATGTAGGTGATTGCTGCTTAGGGAATGTGCTTTGTTTCCACACAAGTATGTATTTGTTCTTGTTACGATATTAAAATGTTTTTGTGCTAGATAATGAATAGTTATGAAATATATATATTTTTTTTTGTTCTCTTTATTATAAACTCAGCTCTTGTGATGTATGAATATTCAACAAACTGCCTATGAGGAAGAATTGATGCCTGTCATCTATCATGGAGCATTTATTAACTCAACAATAATGTCTACTTTATAAGTCCAAAATAATTGTAAAATTTATTGTATTTTGGGTTAAAAATAAATGTATTATTATTATTATTATTATTAATTAAAGATCCCGGAAGCAGGCTTGCGCGATGGCGTCTAAAATTAGAAGAGTACAACTATAAACCGGACAAAATAAACAAAAATGCAGATGCTCTATCGCGAATAAAAATTAATTATTTCCAAGAATGCGCATTGGCTGCAAAATTTCCCATTTTTGCAGCCAATGAAAATAATAGCGAAAACGAAAATCAAAACCAGCCAGAGTCCAATGACGTCGAGATAGACGACGAGTACATTACACAAGAATACAACAAATTTGTAGACCTGTACCAAACCAAATCAATAATTGACTATTCTCAGGTCGAATTTTCAAATTCACAGCGTTTAGATAAACCACATAAACTAATTATTACCTTTTTCTGGCAAAATAAACTAGAAGAAATGCATTACAAAATAATCGAAGATATCTTCGAAGAAAGCGTTCATTTTGAAAACATGAGCGTTAACATTGTCTCTAGCAAAACCCTGAAAGATAGAAAATACTTTATTATCCCAATACCATTTGATCCAGAAATTGTAGCCCAACACTTGTTCTATGTCCTATTTAAGGCCCAAAATGAATTCAACCCTTCCAAACGTGTTACGTGGAAAATAACCTAGCACTGCCTATCCTCGAAATTTTCTCATTCATTTTCGCCGACAAAGAAATAAAACTTAAAATCTGCCAAAATGTTGTAAAAACCCCAGACGTCGACGAAATACCCCACATTTTAGAACACTACCATTCGGGCAAAACTAATTTGCATAGGGGAATTAACGAGACAGTCAGGCGCATAAGAGAAAAGTACAATTGGCCGAATTTAACGAAAGATGTCTAAAAATTAATAAAAGGGTGCGAAATATGCCAAAAGGTAAAAATATGCCGAAAAAACCTAAGTACGCCCTTCGTCATAACGGAAACTCCGAAAACCCCATTTGAAAGGATAAACATTGACATCTTCGAATATTCGACCAGATATTACGCACTCACGATTCGAGACGAACTTACAAAATTCACACGGGCCTACGCAGTCAAAGACAAAAAAGCGTCGACAATTGTAAATACCTAATTAATATTTTTCCAACACTTCGGTACACCCCTAAGAATACATTGCGACTATGGGCGCGAATTTGACAACTCATTATTCAAAGATCTTTGTGAACTATTTAACATAAAATTAACTTTCTCTAGTGTCAATCACCCCCCAGTCTAACGGGTCCATTGAAAGGTTCCATGCAACCTTTTCAGAAATGATTAGAGCAAATATACCCGAAGACTCAAAAGAACATCTCTTTAATGTTTTACCATACGGGGTGATCTGCTACAACAATACGGAAAATAAAACTTTTGGGTTTACACCGTTTGAACTTATTTTTGGTCACACGTCAAGTAGACCACCCGAAACTTTATACAACCAAGAAAAATTAATATCAAAATACGTAAGGGACCATAATAACCGTATGGAATATTTTTACAAAATCGCTAGGGCAAAAACAGAACGACAAAAAGAAAAAGCAAAAGTCAGGTTTGACGAACTCGTAACTAGTATCCCTGAATACAAAGTCGGAAATAAAGTGTATGTTAAAGAGTCACAAATAAAATCTAAAGCCGAAAACAAATTTAATGACCCTTTTGAAATTACAGAAGTTTTTCAAAATTCCGCTATCCTTCTTAATCCTCGAACAAATCAATCAACTAAAGTCAACTTCGATAGGCTAAAACCCTATTTTGAATAAGTATTCTTCTTCTTTACAGATTCCTCGGGCTCCTCTCGGTAGGCCTGACCCAATTTTCGATTACACCTATCAACAACACGCTCGGAATATTCTTTAACGAAGAAGGTTCTGTCAAAGTGTCAAACGACAAATGAACACTCCTCGTCTACAAAGATCTTTCTTACATAAAGGAAGCTATCGCGCGAATAATGATAAGATCCTAGAAGGATTATTATATGGCTTTGTAGACGTTGACTCGTCCAGAATGTTATCTTTCAAATCCGAAATACAAACTCATGTCAGCTTGCTTAATCAAATATCCGAGACTTTCAATTTAAAATACAAAGAAATAATCGCGGATACGAAAAAATATAGTTACAGGGAGAAGCGCGGAATATTCAACGGTATAGGCACTGTCTAGAAATCCATAACTGGAAACCTCGATGCCTCCGACGGTGAGTACTTCAATGAATGCATTGATAAAGTCTCTCAAGCCGAAAGACATATTGAAAATCTGCTCAAAAATCAGATATCGGTTACTACCTCAGTAATAAATACCTTTAACGCGTCGATATAAAAACTTCAAATAGACGAAGAAACATTTAACCGGGACATAAACGAAATCCACAAATCGATAATGGACATTTCCGACGACCTCGCATTTTACCATGCCGAGATAAGAACTCTAGATTATGGAGAGTTATTCTTTTATAGAAAATTTTCTTAAAGACGCTCTGAACGCGATATCATTCGCTAGGCTAAATATCTTGCACAGTTCAACAATAACCCCAGGAGATCTGATTAGTTCCCTTCAAGAAATTTCACAATCTCTTAGAAAACATAATCTTCCTCTACCTGTATACTCTTCAACGCTTGCCCAGTACGTTGAGATTATCGAGCTTGAAGCATATCAATCTAATACTAAAGTAGTGTTTATTCTAAAAATACCCTTAGTAAACCCTGAAAGCTATACTTTGTATCATCTCTATCCAATAACCGTATCAGATACAAAGATCTGCTGATTCTGGTTAATTACAGTGTCAGACCCACTACCAGTTACAATAAAGTGTGAAGGAAAAGAGGTCAGGACAAGTATCATCAATGTCAATTCCCTTCTTAGACTTCAGCCATATTGTAATGCTTTTCTAGGAAGCACAAGAGTTCACGCCAAAGCACTCATTGATAAGTATCAAAATGTTACTTATAAAAGCCACCCAGTGATAATCCCATACAAGTGTTGCCAACGTATTTCATCGAAGCTTCACATTCCAGACCTTAAACCTCTAAAACTGAACAAGATAGACGGAGAAATCTCAATATTGCCCAGCCCAAATTGGACCAATACTCCGAAGAACTAGACAAGTTAATCAATCAACCTTTTGTCTATAAACATCTGTCATGGTTCCCGATACGTCACGATAGTTCTTCTAGTCGGTCTGCTCGTCTTGTACATAATGTGTAAGTGTCGCCGTGAAAGACTACCCAGCATCACCATGGCTCCATTGGGTGATGGACCACCACCTCCGCCTAGACCACAACGGCGAAAGACAGTCAAACTCAGACTAAGCAGCATCCTTGCGAGAAGACGGCCAGCCATCCACCCTCAAACCCACGAAGAAGAAGACGCAGACGAAATATACTGATCTTACAAAAGTTTACACAGGGTGTTAACTTTTGACCAAAAGGGGGAGTTGTTATATCCGTTTATAGCCACGTGTAGGCAATGACCTTCGGTCACACGGTATCGGATATAGCAATTTCAATATTTCAAGGAATGCATTGTAAGCGGTACCTTCGAGTTGCAATTCCCACAGCTGGAAGGTGCCGCATCAGCATTTTAAAACATATAAAACGCTCCGAATTGTAGATATTAAGTTAGTTCTGCATATTATATACCGTTTTTATTCCAGTTTAAGTTTGAGCATTGTGCAAAGTAATTTCAAAGTTAAATAATAAATTTTTTAAAAAGTGAATTTTTGAATTAATAGTGTAACATATATATATATATATATATATATATATATATATATATATATATATATATATATATATATATATATATATATATATATATATATATATATATAAATAACTTTACATATTCTAGAGTTCGCAATGCATTTCAATTTTTTTTTTTTACTTATTACTAAATAATTGTATTGACTCATAATATGTGTTCCCTGTGTAATGGAATTCTGTACGAGGGAAGTGGCTTAAGTCAAATTTACCGATTTTTTACTTTACCGATTAATTAAATAGGAACTTTAAACACACAAGTTTTAATATAAACTTTAATAGCGAGTTGGTCCCCCTCCAGCACTGATTACTGACCTGCTTCTTTAGACATACTTGATATACAGTTTTCTATTTTTCATTGGTCTATTTGTGGCCATTCTTCTAACACTGCGTCGGCTGTTTCATTCAAATTTTGTAATTCAGGTTTAGCGTTAAGTCTTAATAATGTCCCATACATGCCCGATAGGATTCAAATCGGACGAATTAACAGGCCAAATCATTCCTCTTATATATTTTGTTTAATAAAGTTATTAACAATGCGGGGCACAGTGAAAGGATGCATTGTCGTCATCTTCTTTCGTTCCTCTGACATCGGTAGAACAACTTGTTGAAGAACCCTTATAAAAACTACTAGGTTTGTTCTATATCTGATGAATATATAAGCCCATATATACTCTAACAGATCCTCCACCAATTGGTTTCTTTGAGACCACGAAATTTTTTTGATAATGTTGTCCCGGTTCCCCCATACTCTAACACGCACATCAGCGTTTCGAAGCCTAAACCATGATTCGTGGCTAAATAAGCGCTCGTTCCATTTAAGTTTCTAGTTTTGATGGATTCGCAAATGTCTATGCAAAGCCTTTAAAGGGGGATGTTTTGGCGGTCGTCTACATTTTAAGTTTACTTCATGGAGCCGCCTGCGAACAGTATGTTCAGAAATGACAATATTATGAGATACACGGATTCTAGATGCTAATTTTGGCGCGGACACATTTGGATTTCGGCGGCCTCTACCTGACTGAATATTTTCATAGCGGAAGTTGTTTGTCTTGAACCACCACCACCATAGCCATACTAGAGTTTGTTTCTTGGAATCATATCCAGGTTCGCCATACTATGCTGTGCGGCAAATTTCAAAAATTTGCCACATCTCGGTGCCAACCCCCTTGTATCATATCCAACGCCTTGTTGCCTCGTTCTTGAGAGATATATATATATATATATATATATATATATATATATATAGATGATTCAAGATATAGAGACACGTAAAAAAATGAAATGCTAATAAATGACCAGGCTATATTACCATTTATTTTCAATCACATGGATACTCCTAAAAAAGCCATGCGACGCGACGTCTTGAACTATGAGTAAGGAACAACACGCCCTGTTTGATCTAAAATTAGTAAAAATGTTAAAGAAACAATAAATTCGGTGTGGCAATACATACCCAAGTAATTGAGCTATATAAAGAACTAAAACCCAACGATATCGGCATCACTGCTTAAAATATATAAGGCAACAAAAAAGAGTGACAATTTCCTTGTAACTTTTCACATGCGTTTTAGTGTATTATTAAAATCATTATTAATATTATTTATTTCTTATATATTTGTTTACAAAGTCTATGAAGATAAATTATCTTTTATTATATTTCTCCTCATTTTTTCATTTAAAATATTTGTATGTCCTCTAACTGTACGCTGAAGTTATGTGTCAAAATTCAAATAAAAATTCTACGCATGATATCCCCCTTTTTTGTTAAACTAATGTACAGTTGAGTACAATATGCACAGGTTTAATTACATCCACTTTTTCCGTAAGTTAGTGGGAATAATAAAGTACCCGGTAATGTTATGGCAAATAAAACACCGGTTTTATACCGCAGTTTCTTTAAATCTCGCACGGCCGCAAAGTTTTAAAATTGAAACTACAAACATAATGTTCCAAAGCTAAACCAGCATTCAGCTGTTTAAATTGGTTTCATTTAAGCATAGTTTTTATTGACTCACACGTTTCGGGCTTCGTTACACATGTTTGTATTTTCTTGAAATTCTGGTTTCAAATGTAGCCTGGCAAATTCATTTCATTTGCACTCGGTAATGATATGTGCTACATCCTGAAATGAACATGAAAGAATAATTACCTTTCGTATAATTTATTTGGATAAGTGATATTTAAATAGATTAAAACATAAATTACTAAGTTAACATTGTTATTACGTACAACAAAATTTCAAAAATAATACGTTATCGCCGCTTGAAAAAATGTAATTTTTCGAATTTTATAAATACAATACAAAATTGAACCTGGGACAAAATCTATATATTTAAAAGCAATTCTTTCCGCACTGCGTTAAACATGTAGTGTAGTGGAATTTTGTACGAGGAAAGTTGTGATAAAATCAAATTTGCCGATTTTTTTTAAATATATTTTTATATTATTACACTGACACGCAAGTGAAATGTTCCAAGGAAATAGTGACTCCTTTTGTTGCCTCATATAATTTAAACTGCTAGGTCGATATCGTTGGGTTGTGGTTCACTATATGGCCCAAATATTTGTGTACGTATCGCCATACCGAATTTATTGTTACCTTAACATTTCTATATCATACAGGGCTAAACAGAAAGCGTTATTCTTTAGTAACAGATCAAGACGTCGGAAGGCTTTTTTGAAGAGTATCCTCTGCTCAAACGGATTCAAATCTAGCGAATTAGCAGGCCAAATCATTCATTCTAATATTATTTTGTTCAATGAAATTATTAACAAAGCGGACACGGTGAAAGGTTGCATTGTGATCAACAAAAAATAAAGTTGGGTTTTCCTTCCTCTGACATCGGTAGAATAACTGGTTGAAAACCCGCTGAATTTAATTTTCGGCGTTTACATTTTCCGTTATAAAAACTACTAGGTCTGTTCTACCTCCGATGAATATATAAGCCCGTATATACTTCAGCGGATCCTCCACGAATTGTTTCCTTTGGGACCATCAAATTTTCCTGATAATGTTGACCTAGGTTCTCCCATACTCTAACACGCACATCTGCGTTTCGAAGCCTAAGCCGTAATTCGTCGCTAAATAAGCACTCGTTCCATTCAAGTTCCTAGTTTTGATGGATTCGGGCAAATATCAATCTGTTCCTTCTATGCTAAGCCTTTAAAGAATGATGTTTTTCCGGTTGGCTACATTGTAAGTTTACTTTATGGATCCGCTTGAAAACAGTATTTTCAGAAGTGACAATTTATGAGATGCACGGATTCGAGATAATCTTGGCGCGGTCACATTTGGATTTCGGCGGCCTCTAACTGAATGAATATCTCCAGAGCGGGTATTGTTTTTCTTGAACCACCACCACCATAGCCATACTGAATAGAGTTTGTTTCTTGGAATCGTCTCCATGCTCGCCATATTGTGATCTGCATTAAATTCAAGAAATTTGCCACATCCGCTGCGCCCAATCCGCTTGTACCACACCCAACGTCTTGTTGCGTTGATCTTGAGATAAATCGGAGCATTATATCACGAAATATTGAAAGAAAAACTACTTATTACTTTGTCGTATTGTTAAAAGATCAAAGTCACTTTGCATTTTTGCCGAGATAAATATTGTTGGCAAGCTGATATTTTGTAAACGTAAATAATCACAAAATATAATTATTTAGAAAATCAATATCTCTGAGATGATTTAAAATATAGAGAGACGTAAAAAGAGGAAATGCTAATAAATTACCAGGCTATGTTACCTATTATAAGTCACATGAATACTCTTTAAAAAAAGCCATGCGACCGTCGTCTTGAACTATTACTAAAGAAGATCACGCTCTGTTTGGTCTAAAAATTATTACAAATGTTAAAGAAACAGTACCTGGTAAGGCAATACATACCCATATACTTTGGCTAAAGAATGAACCAAACCTTAACGATATCGCCCTAGCCGTTTAAAATATACGAGGCAACAAAAGAGTCACATTTTCCTGGAAATTTTCGCATGCATATCAGTGTATTATTAAAATCATTATTAATGTTATTTATTTTATATATATTTATTTAAAAAGTCTTTAAAAATAAATTGTCGTTTATTATATTTCGCCTTATTCTTATTATTTAGAATATTTGTATAACATGTAACTATATGCTGAAGGTATGTGTAAAAATACAAATGAAAATTCTGCACATGACATCCCCAGGTTTTTCGTTAAGGTAATTTACAGCGATTACTAATATGTAATAGATAATTGTATCAACTTTTTCCTTAATTTACCGGGAATAATAAACTACCCGGCAATGTTTGTGTAACAGTTTCCAAATTAAACTGCAAACATAATGTTCCAAAACATAAACCAGCATTCAGCTGTTTAAATTGGTTCCATTTAAGCATAGTTTTTATTGACTCACACGTTCTGGGCTACGTTACACATGTTTGTATTTTCTTGCAATTCTGGTTTCGAATGTAGCGTGGCAAATTCACTTTATTTACAGTCGGTAATGATATGTGTTACGTGCCGAAATAAACACAGTGCCACAATTACTTTTCGCATATTTAATATAGTAATATTTAGATAGAAACATAAATTAACAAATACTTATAATATATATAAAAAGGTCACAAAAATTAATACATTATCGCTACTTCAAAAAAATTAATGTTTCTTTTTGTAAATATAAAACATAATTTACACAATATTTAAAAGAGATTTTTTTCGCTAGTAGGTACCACGTACCAATTTGTTTTTAACCGACTCCAAAAAGGGAGGTTCTCAATCCGACTTTTTTTTTATGTATTTTTTTTCTTAGTGCTTGGTAGCGTATATTGCCTATAAACGTCAAATAGAGAACGTTTCGATTTGAAATCCGTTCACCCGATATTTTGTAGTAATATTATTAAAAAAAAACAGGTATAAGAGGGATAAAAAGATAATGAGTTTTATAATTAAATCTACATTTTTTAAACACCATTTTCAAACTAATGCATTGAGGTCTGTAACAGACATACAACCCCACTTGCTAAAAGGTATCTCTTTTGCTATCTTGTTGTGTAATTTATACATACAGGGTGATTATTAAATGTGCAAAACCTGCTAAAAATTTGGTATTTCATATGACATTTTCGAAAAATGTACAACATAAATAAAACCTTACAACTGACTACCCTCCAATATAATGTTTATGAATGTATAATAGTGGTGGTAAAAGAAACATGACAGTAACTTATAATAATAATAATTGACACTATACAAAAATCAACTAAGTAAATAAATGAGATTTTTTAATATTTAAAATATTTTTTTTTTTTTTAGTATTTGCTATAAAATCTAATTTTAATAGTGGCCTTTACTTCTCTATTCCTCACTTTTTATATTATGTTATATACAATTACAGATTAATCTACAAATTATAATATTCTTAAAAATAAAATATAAAAAAACAGAACTGATATAAAAAATCGATAAAAAGTAAAAAATAATATTTTATTTATTCCATAAGTATAGACATTTTGAAGTCGGCGCCCGAATAATGACTAATCTGTAATAACATATATCAAAAAATATACCTTCAGGTATTACCTATACTCACTAGTAACCTTAAACTTAATAATCTAATACAAATTTTAATATGTTACTCAGAGAGGGTCACATCACTATTTTGATGTCGAACTACCCAGTATATTTGGGGTTGCTGAGTTGGAGTAGTTTTATAGTTTGCATTTAGTTTGCCCAGATGTAATCTTCTATAACACGGCAGAAAATAAAATTCTTCTATACCTCAACCATTGGCTACATAAAGTCAAAGCCCTAACCTTGCTAATAGTTGCAAAACCTGCAAAATATTTCTACATGTTTTGGAAATGAGAATCTGTTATTGACTTTGGGCTCAGCGATTGGATGGGAATAGCAGTTTGCCCTTGCGGAGTTCCAGAATGGAGCCCCGAGAACAAGTGTTACGGGCATCAGTTATAAAAGATATGGGGCTATAATATAATGGAATATAAAATATATCAACTATATTTTGTAATTGGCAAGTTGTTTGAGCGTCGACTTCAAAATGTCTATATTTAAGGGATAAATAAAATATTGGTCCTATCACTGGAACCTGTGGTGGAAAATAGAGCAAAATACAAGAGTTCTAACCACACTACACCAAATCCTTGTTACGTACTGGACGCGCGTTTCGCCAACTGTCATCAGCAGATGATATAAACTAAAGTAACTTATCCTAACCGAGACATTTTATAGGTAAATGTAGTCACACTTGGTTTCACCTGACTGCACCGTTTTCAAGTAAAACAATAGAGAGGACTATAGGGAATAGCCCCGCTCATTTAGGCTTTCTTACCACATTTAACTATTTCTATACTCTCAAATGCATCCAATAATCTAATATTAGATATATTTTTAATTAACTTAAGATCATTTATTCCTATTTGGTGATTGTTTTCCAAAGCCTGTTGGGAGTTACCATGTAACCGAACGGAAGGC
>JAUTXW010002316.1:0-292500 GCA_030620095.1 Kuschelorhynchus macadamiae
TTATTGTTATTATAAATTTTGTCTTGTATGCACTTTTCTAAAACACGTAAATAAATGTCAATTTTCTGAAATTAAATGCATAATTTAATACTAGGCTATGGCTATTTTTTATGACAACAAACAAAAATAAATGTCAAATATTTGTCTCATCAAGTTTTGGGATCGAATTTGGTTTAACAAGCAGTTTATAAACGTTCTTTCAGTATTTTTATTTAATTCATATATCATTTTCTTGAATAATGGCAGCGTATGAAAATTATGAAAAATATGATATGCTAGTATGTTTTTATACAGAGTAATGGAAATTCTGAAACACTCGGAATTATATTTCCAAAAATTGCGGCGTACGCTATTATGGCTATGAAAATTTGTATTACCATTATAAGTTTTTGCTTGTTAGATATGAAATAAGGCAACCGTTTTCTGAGATATTTGCTCGTTTTGATTTTTCTTGATCGATTTACCTATAAATATATTTTTTCTTGAGTTCTGTCATTAACGGTTCACGGGCTACTGCCCTGCCCACTATGATTGGACCACCCAGTATAGTGATACACGATTTACAAGTTCGACTTTGGGCTACTCGGGCATACCAAAACAGGCCGTCTGTCTCCGCTTGTCATATTACTTTATAGAGGGGCCGTCATCGTGAAGTACTATACAGGGCGTTTCGTAATTGCATGCTAATTTTAAAGGGGGGTGTTTTTATGTCCTAAAAGTCTTCACTTTTGAGATACAGGATGGTAAAGTTTAAAAAGAAAACATTTTTTTTCGTCCCAATTCTAATGCTATTGTAGATAACTGCAAGGAGCATATGGATTTACCCAGGTTTTTTACATATGCACGCCACTGGTAGAAATTTCAAAACTTGATTGTTGATAATTCCCCTTTTATGCATAACGTGTTTCAAATTTCGCACAGTTATTTATCTATAATAGCATCAAAAAAAAAAAATTTAAAAAAAATGTTTTTTTGAAACCCTGTATCTCCAAAGTGAAGACTTTTAGGATCATATTAAACTTTTTTCTTGAAAAGGTCCAAAGTAATATGACAGACGGAGACAAACGGTCTTTTTTGGCATACCCGAATAGCCCAAAGTCGAACTGCATAATTTTAAAATTTAAAAATTTTGATAAATCTTGTTCACTGGAATCAGTGCTGGCTCCCCTACTATAACTACATTGATGTGTTAATTTTGGAAAAATACGAGTTCTGTAGTTTTTCAAATATTAATTGCATGATTAGATATTTTTGACACCCGGTAATGAACAGAAAATTAATTATTTTGAGGCAGTTTATTGACAGCTACTTTATGAACAATTATATGAAAAAAAACTAAGCCATTTTTGAGGTTGACGGCTGTGATTCTAATGGTTCGATTCCTTCTAAATCGTTGTCTTCCTCTGAAAATGACGAGGCTTCGTCGTCACTACTTGAAGATCCCAGAGTGATAACTAAATCATCATTAACCGTTTCAATTTTGCCATCTACTTCCCAGTATTTATCTTCAATAGAACGAACATACTTAACATACGATTTCCAATTTTCAGCCGATATTGAGTCAATCGCTTCTAATGTTATTTTATTTAAATCTTTAATGCAAAGTTCACCGGTGTTGCGCTCTCGAATATATTTTTTTACTCCTGCCTTTGCAAGTTCAATAGGGTTGAGGTCGCACATGTATGGAGGCAGCTTTAAAGGTGTAAGACCGAGGTTACGTAAAAGACCGTCAATTTTATACTTTTTTTTTCTAGGCTTGTTGGCTGATACTACTTCATATAATTGATATTTTCTCCATATTGGATCACAACAACACCTGTAACACTTTCACTTTGCCAGCATTTGTTCACTGTCATATCATTATCTACCCAGGTTTCGTCTAGATACACAATACTGCATCCTTCTTGCCTATATTTCCTTACAGTTGATAGATATTTCACCTGCCAGTGAGAAATATTTGGTCTCTCAACGAGAAATTTTTGTTTATTTTGGCACTTGCGCCAAACAAAACCATTTGATCGTCAAAGCCGATTTAAGGTTTTATACCCGTACGGAAAATCTATTTAGTTTATATAAAAATCCTCTATTGTTCGTCGAATTACTTGAAAATCACCATCGTCAATTTTATCTTTGTATGATAATCGGGGTCTTTTTTTACCAGGAGATTTAGAAGGAAAAGTAGAACATGAGCGATTATTATGTACTCTTTGAATTTTTCTTACACTACTTTCCGAAACACCAGTGCAAAATGCAGCGCGTTCTGTTCGATTTTAAATTGGAATAGTCAAACTATTATTTTCAGCTTCTCTAGTACAGGCCTCTATAACGCGAGAAATTATTTCCAGAGTACCTCAGGGTTCTGTTCTAAGACTAATTTTATTTCTTGTCTATATAAATATTCTAGCGTCACTGAAAATCAAGGGTGAATTCACAATTTTTTGCCGATGATACTTCAGTTTTGTGGCATTCCAGGAATCCTGAGGGGCTAACTCATGCAATCGTTGATGTTGAACAAATTAAAGGGTGGTGTGATGCTAATCGTCTTTCTTTTAACATTTCTAAGACCAACATTATGCATTTTGGGTGTTCGCTTGATGATGTCTATCTCTAATTAAAATTTTGGGTGTAGCCATAGGACTAAGTTAACCTTCCGGATCATATTTTGAAAGAATGCAATAGTCTGGCATCGGGATGTTATGCCTTGAGAGTTGTATCGAACGAGTTGGACGAACACATTGCGAACTCAGTATATTCGGCCTTAATAGAATCACATTTGCGTTATGGGGTCTGCTTCTGGGGTAATTCGAGCCAATATCTGATAAACTCAGTTTTTGTTCTGCAAAAGAGGGCAGTTAGGTATGTGTGCGGGATAAGTGGTAGAGATTCTTGTAGGAAGAAATTCTTGTAGAGCACTATTTATTAATCGCAGAATCCTAACTCTAACTAGTATTTTTATTTTCGAGACAGCTTGTATGATGTTTAAAAAATTTAAAAATCGAAAATATCATAATCATTTATAATACAAGACAAACTGGAGCTCTGCCGCTGCCCATACCTCACACTTCACGAGTTAAAAGCTCAATATTCTATACAGGTAGGAAGATATTCAACCACCTACCAGAGAGTGTGAGAACATTGAATAATATTAAAACATTTAAATCTTCTCTTAAATGCATATTACTCAAAAAAGCTTATTATGGCCTTATGGAATGTTTCAATGATGTATTATGACACTGGATAGACTTCCTCATTCCAAGTCTCTGTTTAGTGTTCTTTTGATGTGTGTTTATTTATAACTCGCTGTTTTTATTTCTTATTGTTATCTATATATTCTCTACTTTTACTTATTTTTTTTTTTTACTGCTTGTTGGTTCATATATTTCTACCTTTGGCTTTGTAACAAGATTTTATCTTAATCAATAAAGCAATTTTTAACCTTTGACAATACCAGGAACTGGCATAGTGAAATGAGCATTTAATGTTTGATAGGGCACAAGAAGGACGCTTTGGAGTTATGGTGTCATGTTTTATTTTGGGCAGACATATGGTTTATAGGATTTTTGAAGGAGGTCATACAGCACGTAGTTACCTAGAAATCCTTAAGGATGTTATTCCAGAACTGCTCGAAAATATTTCATTAGCCCAATATAATGCTGTTTACCTACAGTACGATGGTGCTCTTAAGGGCATTTTTTGATAATAACTTTCGTCAAAAATGGATAGGTACTCACGAACCTGTTAGATGGCCTCCACGATCTCCAGATCTCTCAATTTTAGATTTTTTATGAGGCTATATACAAAATTAAGTATATAAAACACGATATGGCGGCATAGCAGAACATCGAAAGGCAATTCATTTAGATTTTTTAACGCTGTTCAAAGAATTACAAAAACGTACCAATTTTGCATTAGAGAAAATGGTCGTCAATTTAAACATCACCTTTAAAATTTTGTTATTTGTTCTATAAACGTATGTTTATTGTTACAAACTTTTTTTTAATAATGTTATATTGCCACTTTATGCTATAAACGTATGTTTATTGTTACAAACTTACTGTTATTAAAAAACTCTATAGGTATTTTTATATAAGAAGATACCCTCCAAAATTTGAAATCGAAAGCCTACCAAAATAATCCCCATACAATTGAAGATCTAAAAAAGATATGAAGCTAAGAGCCGTAAAATTTTTTTAAAATTTTGTTTAGAAAACAGGTTTAATAACTATCGCTTTATCAAAAACTATCGATATATCCATGTTTTTACTTCGATATATCGAAAACTATCGATATTCGAGAAAAGTCTCCATCCCTAATCTGGACACATTTTATCAATGTGTTCCCTCCTGCAACAGCATCGTTGTGCGTTATCCTATTCGCTTTACGACATTTCGAGCTCTATTCTGTAGTATATTTTTAAAAAATTTAATAAAACATATACTTAAAAATATATTTATTTTAGCTTTGTAAAATGTATATTAGATGTCTTCTCCTTAAATATGGTCCTACAGATGGCTTTAAGTGTATTAGCGATTTGTAATTCTGCAATGGTGATTTTAACTGTAAGTAAATTAATACATTCCTATACAGGGCGATTTTTAAGTCAGTTAATTAAATTTAACAGCATATTCCTATGCTATTTTGGGAAGGAAGGCACTACCTAAATACGGCTCGAAAAATTCATCCTATAGTCGAATGCGGTCTTATCGTGCTGGTCCAAAGGTCACCAACATTATGAATCAAATCAGAAAACACAGTGAATACCAAAATGTTGTGTGATTCTTTTGGGGTGAAAGGGGTGAAAGAAAATAGTTTTTTTATTATATTACTCAATCTTATTAAGATAGCTACTTAATATTATTTTATATATTAAATGCCGAGGGACTAAATAAGAAAGTTCGCTAAATATGTATTTGGTTAAAATTTTTTGGATGGCAAAAACAAAAATACACAAAATGGCAAGCGCCTTAATAAAATCGGAAGGCAGGCTTCTACTCATGAATTTTTCGCGCCAAGCATACACGAACGCCCCCCTCAGGCGGTTCGAATCAGTGGAACAGTCAGGATATGTTCTGTTTATCAATCACCAAAAATTATGCTCCCCGAGCCCCACTTGACCTAAAAATCTAACCACTTATACAGTGTCATTTATTTAAATGCGGGCCACCTCTGTGCAAAGAAAACTTGTTTTTTTGTATTGTGATAACAAAAAAAAAATTATTTTCCAAAAATATTATACACTTTTGTTAAAAACACAAGATAATTAGTTATTACTTCCCTCGTGAGATTTTTTTAGATCTTTACGTTTAAGGGTCCCTAGATGCCGGAAAACATGTTTTCTCAATTCCGTCTGTCTGTAGGTATGTCTGTCCCTCAGTCTGTCTGGTCGCGGTATAGCTAAAAAACTCCTTATCCGATTTCTTCAAATTTCAGTTTAAAATTAAGGGCCATGCATGCGAAAAATACAGGCTATATATATATATATATATATATATATATATATATATATATATATATATATATATATATATATATATATATATATATATATATATATATATATATATATATATATATATATATATATATATATATATATATATATATATATATATATATATATATATATATATATATTGTTTCGTTAGCTCCGAGTTTCTGGTAAAGCTATTTTACCGATTTTTATATATCAAATTTTGTCTTATAATTAATAAAAAACACGCTTTAAAGTTGGAACAAGTATTCTATAATTATTTATTTATTGCCTACAAAATTACAAATGTACTAAAAAAGTAAGCAAAAAAATGGTGTCAAATCTAATAAGAAAATGTTTAAATTAAAATTCACTGGCTAATATCCAGGAGCCAGTGGCAAAAGCTCTGAGAATCGGTATAAGGAATGTACAGAAACTTGTGCATGAAAATAAAACATAATTTACTTCCGAAGAAGATTAAGAAATGTACACGAAAAAATCCAAAGGCAAAGGACTTCAGTTACAATGCAAAAATGGATATTCATAATGCAATTTATGATTTATACACGTCAAAGAGTAATATAATCCTTCAGAAACTTTTAAATATTATAGACTAAAAAAAATATCATCATCACTTAAAAAGTCCTCATCTTCTGAGTCGTCCTCAAATGGCGAAATGATCAACGGTGCTATTTCGACATCTAGAATTCGTTCTCGATTCCACCAATCCCATATTAATTTCTCCGTATGTTCCACAGATTTCTTCTAGTACTCCGGCGTAATATTATTTAATGAATCCTGCCAAACAATTTGCACTTCATCTGATGTAAGACCATCGTTCACGTGTTTTTCGTAATATGATTTTGCCCCAGACCATATTAATTCTATTACGTTAAACTGGCAATGGTATGGCGGCAGTCGTAAAACCTCATGTCCATTTTCCCGTAATATTTCATCTATGGCATATATTGTTGGTTTTTTAATAGATTTGGCCATTAAAAGAAGTTCTAGTTTCAGCATATTGGGTAAAGAATTTTGTTTTTGTTTTATTAGCCAGTCATAAATATGACTTTTCTTCCAGGATGAAGTAGGTTTGTTTATTTAAGATTCTTGAAAGATAAGATGCATTGTCTAGAATGATTAAAGATGGAGCATCTAAATTTGGAATCAGTTGTTCTTTTAACTACTTTTCAAACAGTTCATATTATCATGGTAGTCCATAGGATGTTGAAGAAAACACTAAACTTCCACCAATCCTGTTGAAAAACCTGCATGCAAAATGATTTAATCCTTTTTTTCTCTTAACACTTTTTACAGACTCGTAGATTTCGAACCACTTCCATTAGATCTAAAAATCTTTTCTAAATTTTGAATTAACATTTTCCATGTATTTCTTTAAAAATTAATTTTGACAACGATTTTAGTCCAATTTCCAATATGCCTCGATTTTTTAAAGCTTCTTTTAAAACTTGAAGGGTTATATTAGTTTTTGATGTGTATCAATCGTAAATGCATTATGAACATCCATTTTTATGTTAATTAAGTCTTCTGTCTTTGGCTTTTTTGTGTACATTTCTTAATCTTCTTCGGTAGTAAATTATGCTTTTTTTCCTGCACAATTTTCTGCACAGTCCTTATACCGATTCCCAGAGCTTTTGCTACTGTCTCCTAGATATTGACCGGTGAATTTTCATTTTCGTAATATTTTATTAGATTTAATACCATTTTTTCGCTTGTGGATGCAAAAAACCCGAAAATTGTTTTCTATTACCCATGTTGGTACTGACTTGTCAATCTGACTTTGAAGTGACATCGCTCAAAGATTTTTGCTGGTATTTATATGTTTATCCTCTTTTTTCGTATGAAAATATCATAGGTCTATCTAAATCATCTTCCGGATTTTATGCGGAGGATATGATTACACGTAATAAAAGAAAAACAAACTTAAAAAGTTGGTCGTTGATAAATCGTATGACCCGTAGGATAACACTGCTTTTGACTATAGTTGATAAAATCGTTCGAAAGTAATCTGTGCCACATAGAACCATGGAAATATTATATATAAGCGCCATCTTTACAAATTCATGGGAAAACAGCATTACAATTTTTCAAAAATTAAAATAATCAGTAAAATTGAAAAGCTATTGTATTTTAAATTGTAGTTTTCTTGAACTAAGCATAGTTTTGATTGCTGCTGCAAAAAAAAATGTTTATTGCAAAAATCCATTTTTCTTCTAGAGTCTTTATTGTAAGTATTGGAAAAAAAACTTTAAATACAAAAGTTTTAAACTCTTGTATTATCTTTTAGACTTGTCAAAAAAAAACAAATGGGCATCGCAAAACCGAAAAACAATCGCTAGTTTATTTTTTTTAATAGGATGTACATTTTCTGCTAGAACAAAAGATCTTTTTCACCTGATTTCAAAAATATATAATATCGATGGGCACAAATTAAAACCTGGCTAGTCCGAAATTGGCGATTTTGAAGTTTTGACGTTATTTTCTGGCTTAGACCTACAGGCTAAGTTTGATAACAATTTTCTTATTTTGCATTACAACTTTCTATATAAACTTTATACACGTCTTCTAAGTACCTTTTATTTGTATCTTTGTATCTTTACGACAGTAATGAACTTTCTAAAAAATATTTCATAAACTTATTCGGTGCTCTATATGTGTAGCTATATATGTGCTGTGTATTTTTGCAGTTCGAGAGCTGCCATTCTTTCAGACCATCATGACACGTCATCATAATTTTCTGGCTACGGGCAAGTAGGTGAACTATGAAAATCCGTTACCCCGGAAATAGTGCGAAATAAATACCAAATTAAGTCTAAATCCATAAATGTCAATTCAATAACTCGCAAGCCGGTATTTTGTTAGGTTATTTCCGTCTTGTATACAACGGAAGGGACGCTTTGTCGAATTTTATTAGTGTAATAATACAATATTTTTGTCAGAAGCAGTTGAATTAAACGTAAGTAAAACTAAATGGCTAAATATACAGGATTACAGATGTCTGGAAACGGTCAAATATCTCAAAAACCTATCTGAACCATATGTGATTAGGCATTACCGAATTCCCCCGATCCTTTGGTGCATACCGCAATGTTGTCAGATTTTCAGTTTTTCGGCAAACTAATTAGAACTTCAAGGTTCTTCGACTTCGTTTTGTACACGGTCGTTTTTAGGGGTTCGCGAGACCGAGACCGAGACCGAGACCTACTTAGTCTCGTTATCGTCTCGGTGGTCTCGAAAATAAAATTTTAAAAATAATAATTGTTCGCCGAGATGTTAGTTAGACAAGTACTTGGAAGCCTACGTTCGAAACCCAGAGTTTTTTCAATCTTAAAAATTTAATGTAAAAAAAACTCAATGTTTGAACATGTCAGTAAAGTAGAAAACATATAGGTATATTTATATAAAAAATTATTTCAAAAATCTATAATTCGAAATGATGTTGCCAACAGATGGAATCAGTAAATGAAGATATACGGACAATAGTAGGTGTATCAAAATAAATATTTCTTATCCCTTGTTCTTTGGACATCAACAGAAAGGCCACACATCACTGGAGTTACTTAAATAACCATCCACAGAACAATAATTATTTGACATTTCGAAAGATATACAAATGGAATAAGATATATTAAACACAAAATAAGGACACACTGTATAATGCTGCCGAACTCATGCAAGCAACGTGCTGGGCATTCTAGGGACAGACGTTATAATTCAATAGGTAGAAAACTATCGATGGCCAAGTAAAGCACTTGGTATTCTGTAAACTTTGGTATTTTGAATTAAACTTTTACTTTGATGCGTATTTACTTTCTTAACCAGGACCGTTCTTAGGGGCCTGCACGTTGTGCTTGCACAAAGGCGGCTATGGTTCATAATACTACTGGTGAATCAACTATTTTTGTTCTTTGGTAAATTAACTATAAATTTTAAAAGTGGAGTAGATTTTAAAAGCAAATTTATTTATTAAACAAATATCTACTTGTTTAATTTTTCGCCTGAAAGATCAATCTATAAGCCTTTTTTGAGAAACTGTACAGGGATAAATATTATATTGTGCCTGCTGAATCACCAATAATATCAAGTTCCTCAAACGATGATAACTATGACATTGATTATACATCACTATTTAAAAAAAAGTGATTCCGAAAATTGGAGAAAAGAAATAATAGAATATTTGCAATTAAAGCGCGCTCCAAAGGTTACAGATATTTTAGAATGGTGGAAAGCACACGATAAACAATTTACAAATTTAGCCAAAATGGCAAAAGATGTTTTATCTATACAGGCGACCTCTGAATCAGTAGAGCGTTTATTTTCACAAGCAGGGTTAATTAATACAAAATTAAGAAGCATGTTAAATTAAACTTCAAACAAATGCTTATTATGTATTCATTCACGGTATAAAAGTAACTTAAAAAATTATGTATGTATATAAAATGTAGTTTAAATTTTCTGTAATATTTTTAGGTTTATTATATAGGTTGAAATAAAATCTAAAAATATGCTTATAATGTATGTTTAGAAAATTAAATTTTTACTTTGTTATTAGAACAGTTCGTTATTTTTTAAGCGTAATAGTTGAATTAACTTTATTGATAATATATTTAAAATCCTAAGCCAAATTCTACTTTGCGTTTTGTTTGTTGAAAATCTTGTCCGTATGTATATGTATTATTTGTATTATACACATATAGTTTAAATTTTATATCGTCCATTATTTTCAAATACAAACAAAATCAATACAAAAATATTGTTCTATAAAACACGTAGCTTCTTTAATTAGCAAGCCATCGAAGCGATTAAAGAAGAAAATGTTAAGAAAAATTTTCAATGATTTTTTTAACAATTTTTTGTTTATTTTAAGTCGGAAAATTTTTAAACAAAAATCGCCACAATTACTTCGTCTGTTGGAGACTTTGCCGTATCTATACTATATAAGAATATGATATTGCGATGTTTGTAGTTGTTACAGTCTATTAGTTATTAATTATTGACCAAAAAAACTATACATTTTTGGATTGTAGTTACTTTCAATAATTAAACAAAATCCGATTATAAATTTATAAAGATCACAATATCAAAATCCTATATAGTAAAGTTGTGATAAAGTGTCTCTCTTTGAGAACATGGTATTGTTATTTATATCGTTTTTTAAATGACTTTATATAATTGATTATAGAAAAATTATTTTTTGCATTTAATTAATTTGCCCCCAAACATATATTTTTTGAATTATTGACAAATCAATAACAAAAAATAATTTACAAACTTTAGTTATTTTGCTACTTCACTTTGAGATCGAGACCGAGAGTCTCGATAGGGAAGTCCCGGTATCGGTCTGGGTCTCGAACACCTAGTCTCGGTCTCGGTCTAGAAATACTTTTTCAAGTCTCGGTCTCGTTTCGAGACCGATACCCAGACCGAGACCAAGACTAGTCTCGTGGTCTCGCGAACCCCTAGTCGTTTTTAGGTGACTTCAAAGGAAAAAGTCAAGCGTATTTAAATCCGGTGATCTTGGAGGCAACTTAACAACCCTCCTTCGCCCAATCCAGCATCCTGGGAACGTTGTGTAATTTCTAACAGCAACTGCAAAATAATTTCTATATAAACCATCGTTTAATGCTGGAATAATTTGGTTTTCCAACAGCTGTAGATAATTCATATTTCAGATTCATATGTTTATATTTCCTTGAATGAAAAGGGTCCAATAAGGCGGCTACCTAATATGCCAGCCCTCACCTTGATTTTTTCATCATTCAATTCTATACGAGCATTCCATTGTCATATCTGTATCATCTTCAGATAACTCTTGAAGAAGATGTATTTTGTAGGACATGTACTTGTTTCGTTTCAAAATTCTTATTACAGAAGACATTGGTAGACGTTTTCTATGGCCCGTTTTTTGGCATGATGGTGGTCCATACGCAATTTTCCGAAAAAGTTAAGTAGACTGGCATATTAGATAATGGCATTACTGGACTCTTTTTCATTTAAGGAAATATGAATGGGATACTTTATCTACAGCTAAATTATTCCAGCATTAAACGATATATTTCCCTTCTTTTATAGTTTTCGTCACATATGGTTCCAACATGATATGCACCATCGCATTTCGCAGTTGCGGTTAGAAATTATTTAAACTCGACGTTTCCGTGACGATGGATTGGAGAAAGGGGGTTGTTGAGTGGCCTCCGAGGTCATCGGACTTAAACCCACTTGACTTTTTCCTTTGGGTTTACCTAAAAATGACCGTGTACGAAACGAAGCACCATATTTACCTATAAATATTCTCGGTTAGGATAAGTTACTTTAATTTATATCATCTGCTGTTGATGCTAACTTGGTTAGCGAAACGCGCGTCCAGAACGTAACAAGTTGTGGTGTAGTTTGGTTAGAACTCTTGTATTTTAATCTATCTTCCACCACAGGTTCCAGTGTTAGGACTTACGTGGAATTGTTTGGTTATTTTAGTGTAGAAAAATGGGTTCCTGTAGCAAAAGAATGCTTGAAATGTGCCATAATACAGGAAAATCAACCAAAATTACTAAAGAGATCATAAGTAGTGTATCAAAAATCGTATTGGACAATGCAGATAATAATTTGGGCTTTAATATAATGGACTTCCCAGTCAAAATTGATGAAGACGATAGTTTTTTAAATATATTCGATCCATGTAACTTGATTGTAATTGTGAACAGATTCCTCGTGATCTCGAAGAAAACCTACAATCTCACACAAGTTTAGACCAGGCGTGATGCAATCATATCAAATTTGATAATATCAGTGATTTAAGCGACCAAAATGAAAAGCATACGTACGTTGGCGACAGGTGCTCTAAAACTTCCGAAACGTCAAGAGGACGACGATAAAGAGAACAGTGAAGAAAAAAGCTTTGAAAAACACAAGAAATGGCCACGAGATCAGCAATTTATGAGATGGAAAACGATAGTGTGTTCAGAGAACGAAGATGAAAATCTAGAATTACATAATTTTGTTTCCAGTTCTGACAATAATGACAATCTAATAATAATGACAGGTAAAAAATCAAGATGTTCAATCATCCTTAGGTGAAGACGACCAAAATATTATTATATCGACTCAGAAAGGAAAACACGTATTTGGAGTCCTCCATGTTAATTAAAACTTTTTTAAAGAACATCTAAGTTGATGAATTCTTAGTCTTTCTAAAATTAAACCTCAATGAACAATATGATCTTCTAGATTTTCTGAATAAATAATGGCATCGTCTAAATATATTTTAACAAATCGATCAACGTAACCGATGAAAAGTTGGGATGTAGTAGTTGTGATACTTCGGATTCTGTTTGCTGGTTTAACTGTCTGTAATCAATACAAAAGCGAGGAGAACCTTCTTCTTTTTTCTACAATTACGACAGGTGAACAAAAACTAGAATGGCTTCTTTGAATTACTCCTGCAGCTAACATTTTTTTACTTCATTTTGTATAATATCTCGCTTTTGTGGCGAATACGGGTACCGTCTTATTTTGTAATTTTATGTTGTACTAATTTTGTGGTAGCTTGTCTCAAAACTTCTTCAAAAACATCTTTAAAATTGTTTAACAAGTCTTCATATTTTAACTTTATTTTACCTGACAGATGGTTTAAATCAAAACGGGTTTCAGTTTGAGGCTGTATTTGGGTTATGTTACATATGTTCCAATAAACTGCTAATCGACATTGTGTTTCCAGGTAAACACAACTTTGTACAAAATCTAAAATAGCATTATATTTTTGTAAGCAATCTCGACCTAAAATTACATCTTCCGATAAGGAATCTACTACATAAAAATTTGTTTGAAATTCCTTTTCTTGTAACAGGATACTTGTATTGAAAATTCCTAACGTTTTAACCGTAGAATTTTCATTTGCTAACCTAACCGTTGTTGTCTGGTTTTAATTGAATGGTTATTAACTACAATTTGAATTCGTGATAACAGTTTGTCAAAACAATTATATTGAACAGTGCTAAGGGCCGGTTCTCCTGGCTGCCGAGCCCATATTAGTTTCCCTGTAAATCTTGTCTTCGGAGTTTTGATTCTCGGCTACATCGTTGTGGACAATCTTTGTGATAATGCCAGTCTGCACAAAATCGGCAAGCTGATGGAGGACCTAAACTTCTGCACTTTTCTACATCAGATACTTTAATTTGTGCATCTTCGAGATCGTCTTCGAGAATAGTAGCAGTTTGGGGGCAAGTTTTGTTTACCTGAAATGGGTTATTTGGAAAAAAATATTTGATTGCCTTCTAGAAGCCCTTCTTAACAACGGAAATGAAAAATTTTCCTGCGGAAATGCGTCATTTCCATTGTACGCCCCTTTTTTTTAATTTAGAAGCTTGCGGTGATCTTGGAGCGAATAGGGGTGCTGGGTGGGGTAAAAATACTTTAAAGGAAAAAGAAATATTTTATATAAGTGTTTGTTAACAAAGGAAATGAAAAAATTTATTGCAGAAACGCGTTATTTTCTATTTTCATACACAGTTTAGTATACCTGAAATCAGTTACATGAAAACTTTGCTTGGCATTTCATCCCAAATGCTTTCCCAAGCACCAAAATGCCAAAATGTTACTGCGGAAATTTGTCGTTTTAATTTTCCGACAAAATTTTGTATAGTTTAGTTTACCTGAAATCAGTTACATAAAAAAGAAGCTTTGATTTATATTCTAAACTTTTTACTCAAGATAAAAATGTAAAAATTTGTCTGCGGAAATTTGTCATTTACATTTTTCATGGAAATTTTGCATAGTTTAGATTATCTGAAATCAGTTACATAAAAAAAAAGCTTTGATTTTCATTCTAAACTTTTTCCTTAACATAAAAATTTAAAAATTTGTCTACGGAAATTTGTCATTTCCATTTTTCAGCGTAAATTTTGTATAGTTTAGATTACCTGAAATCAGTTACATAAAAAGAGCTGTGATTTACATTCTGAACTTTTTCCTTAACATAAAAATGAAAAAGTGTGTCTGCGGAAATTCCATTTTTCACGGAAATTTTGTATAGTTTAGAATACCTAAAATTAGTTATATAAAAAATAGGCTCCGATCAGCATTTTGAGCGCTTTTCCAGGGCGCGGCACGATTGCGGACGAAACATATTCAGTTTTTCACAAATGAAGTGAGGGCACGATTGCGGAATGTAAAAAATAACGGCCGAACGCATCGTATTGTCAGCGACATTTTATACCCGTATACGTGACAGCCCGAAATTTTTTTAGGTAATCTCAATAATTTGTCTGAGTCACGAAGTTTCATATAAGTATTCGTCTTGCTATCTTTGAGAAATCCCAAGGAATATAAACAAAGAAGGATGATCCTTTCTTGAGTCAGGCAATCGAACAAATATATACGAGCATTCCGCAATAATGCCATCGATTATTTTGCTCTCCATCCACAATCATGCCTTCGTTTTCGTTACTTAAAAAATGTAGAAGAATTTAGAATGTAAATCAAAGTTTTTTTTTGTGTAACTGATTTTAGATATTCTAAAATATACAAAATTTCCGCAGAAAATGAAAATGACAAATTTCCGCAGACACATTTTAACATTTTCGTGCTTGGGAAAGAGTTTGGGATGAGATGCAATGCAAAGTTTTCATGTAACTGATTTCAGGTATACTAAACTGTGCAGAACGGAAATGACGCATTTCCGCAGCAAAATTCTTATTTTCCGTTATTTAGAAAAGCTCCTAGAATATGTAAAACTAGATACTTTCCTTATAACCAGTTTCAGGTAAACGAAACTTGAGCCGCAGTTTGAATTAGTTCCTCAAAATTCTTAAAATTTCTATTTCTTAAACAACTACCCAAAATTGGTTTCATTAACTCAAAAATTCGAGTAATCATTGTCTTTTCATCCAGATCAGGTTCAAAGGCGAAGAAACAAATTTTCTCTCTTCCTATTTAAAAAACTGCACTTCTCCTCATTTTGTTTGTCACTGTATAATTGGGAATATAATTTCCTTTAACCGAATCTGAATTAAAACACTCACAGAGCCTATTACGAAATGCATCAATTTGTATATTATCTAATTGATATGATGAAAAACATGTTTTAGCAGCACCTTCAAGTGAATTCTGAATGATTTGAACCTGATTTTCATACGGAATACACATACACATACACCTTAAAATAATTTTTAAATACCTTGATAAATTTAGTAGAGCATTGCCAATCTAAGCCAGCAAAAGTTGGCAACTGTCCTGGAGGCTGCTTAAAACTTTTTATTTCTTTCCAATGTTCGGAAGTTAAGGAAACAACTTCTTTTAATGCATCTTCCGTTTTAGGCCGCCAGGAATTTTTTTCAAAATTTCCAAACTGGAATGGTGATGTTGAAACCTCAGGGTCCTGATAGAATAGGTCAGAACTACCATCAATTTGGGCGCCATGTCGCCGGGTGGAAGCAATGGGGGTCATTATAGCAGTACCACCTGGTGAAAACCCCTTAACGAGAGGAGTATTCGACAGTTATCTTTACATCCTTGCAGTAATGATGATAGGGGCGCATACTTACACTCTTACTTTTGCTCTTGCGATTCATTCCTCCAAATAAATTAGCTTTTCGACAAATTTATTAATTATTTTTTAAGGTAAGAAATCTGAAGGGAGATGTCAAGATGCTCTCATGTCATCATCATAACATGCTACCTACAAGCAACCTAAGAAAGGTAACAGGTAGGGAGTGTTCGCTCTGCGACACTTGTATCGTACATATATTACAATATTAAGAATACGGAAACTACCTTGAAAGGAGAGTAAAATCGTTAAAATCTTCTTCTTCATTTCTAACAACAGTTCTCCTATTTCGAGTGAGACTTTTGGTTTCATTAAATCGCTGGATAATGCGTTTAGTGCGCGCGCGCGCGATTTTAGTCGTCTAGAAATATTCAACGATACTGCTGATAAACTGTCGATATACTAAAAGTCTAAAAGATAATACAAGGAAAAGTATGAAACTTTTGTATTTAAGGCGCCAGGTTAGACGAAGCAGCGCGAAAGCGTCTTTGTTAAAGCAATAATTCATTAGTAATATAGCTTTAAAGATAATTCCTAACCTGTGGTGGAATATCAAGATCAAAATACAAGAGTTCTAACCACACTACACCATAACTTGTTACGTTCTGAACGCGCGTTTTTGCTTAAAACGTAAACATAAAAGTTTCTATCATCTGCTGATGATGCTAACTTGGTTAGCGAAACGCGCGTCCAGAACGTAACAAGTTGTCAGTGTAGTGTGGTTAGAACTCTTGTATTTTGATTTGAATTTGATGTAGCGCTTCGGCGCCTAACCTAATACCAACCCGGTTCTGAAAAACAGCAAAACACATATTTTATGCATATAATCTTTAACTTGAGAAATGTATTGACGAACATACATATACCGGGTGACAATGAAACTACTACCCAGGGCCCATTTGAAAACGGCTAGATATAAAAATATGGAATTTGGAGTGTTGAATATTGTGAATATTTGTAACATAAAAACAATTGAATATCGTTTCCGGTTTCCTCCGACATGACCGTGACTTCGTTATTTTTAAATGGAACACCCTGTATATTTAGGTTTTTCGAACTCTCTTAACAGTTAGAAACAAATTTTGTATAGCATAACCTATGTCTAAAATGTATAGTTTTCCAAATAAAGCCACTTAAAAATGTGTCATAATTCTCAGTTATTTGTATTTTATAGAAAAATGGAGTAGGCCAAGATAAACTCTTTATTCAAGTCGTCATTCAACAAAATGTCGAAAAAGAAAATGTTCCGAGTTTAAAAAAAAAATATGTTTTTCGTATATCGATTTTTCAAGTTTTGATCAAACCCTGTACCATAACGGGTCAACTGACTGGAACAAAAGCTTCACTACCGAATCCTACTTTTTATCCTTTATCCGCATATGACAAATTCAACTATACCTCTGCAAACTTGAAAATTTGATACAGTGCCGTGGTCCAGTCTGCCGTGGCCAGTGTCCCTCCGTCAGTTCGCCTGCTGGTCTTCGAATTATGGCTCCTCTTCTGTGCCCTCAGCGACACTGTTGTTCCGTGATCCGGCAGTGTTGAGGCTGAGGTGGAGTGTCCTTTTACCTCAGGTTCAACTGCAGCTCACGCCGGAGCCAGTTGAGGTACCTGGGATCCTCTTCTTTTACCAGCTGAGGAACCTGGTAATCCTCTGCTTGGAGTTTGGTGGCCACTTGTTGATACTCTTAGGGTTTCAGTGGGTAAGATCTAGTTCCAGCTTTCAGATGCCTTTGATAGGCCTTCCAGTCGGTCGTCTCCTTGGTGTTGTGATTTACTCTGTTGAGGTTTACTCCTAATTGCAGGAGTACCGGGTTGTGGTCGGATGTACCCTCATTCAGAGTGTTTATGTCCAGCTCTTCCCTGATGTTTTTCAGGAGTGCAATGTCCAACACGGGTGGACATTGCACTTCCCGTTTCCACGGGGGAGGTGTGTTGGTTGTTCTGGTCTTATTATGGCAAGTCTATGGTCTCTGCATAGTCTGGATAATTTGCGACCATTTGAGTTGGTATAGGTGCAATGCCATTCTTCAGATTTGCAATTGAAGTCACCAATGATGATTTTGGCTCTTCGTCCTCTTGCTAAATGCTCGATGTCCTCATCCAACAGCTCCTGTGTTGGGGCGCGATACGCAGCGGTGATTTTGATCGGTCCTCTACGCGTGTTGACCTCTATGGAGATGGCGTCTAATTCCACATCCTCAACCCCCAGGAAGGAATGTGGAATGCCTTTTCTGACCAGGATAGCAACTCCTCTCATGGCTCGGTGACCAAGAGGGTCGTATCTGTAGATGTGATATCCTGGGAAGGCCATTCTTCTAGAACGTCTGTTTTCCTGGCCCTCAGACCGCAGGTGTTCCAGGAAATCAGTTTTAAGGTTTCATTTTGGTGTTCTGGCATTGCTTATTTTAATCTACGGAGCTGTTCCTTCACAGATTTTGTTATTGTGGGAATTATGGTTTCCACAATAGAGGGCATCATTCCGGGTGACGACTTGCAGGATTGCAGCCTGGAGATCAAGAGGAGGAAGCTCTCCTTCTTTTCCCTCGGGGAGTAGGGACAGTTTTGGCTACTTCCGTGTAGGTGGTTTTAGCTGCAGATTTTGTGGCTGCAGGCTTAACGGAGTTTTTGTAGTTGGCCCATGAGGCTACAGGTGCCTTTTTAGGGCAGGATTTTTCGGGCAGCCCTTGTAACTGGTCTTGGGTGTCTTTTTTGGTTGCAGTTAGCACAAACTGCATTTTGGTGCCATCTTCCTCCTTTTCAGGGAGTCGGCATGCGTCCGATCTGTGCGGTCCTGCACATTTTACGCACTGGGTAGGTGGATAGCGATTGTGTGTGCCCGAATCGCTGGCACTTGAAGCACTGTTTTACAGTGCCGTCCTTTTTCTTGTTTTCCACTTTGACCACACGGTCAAAGAGGGTGCTTATTTCCATTATTTTGTTGTTCGTAGTCTTTACTAGGAACAACGGCATGTGTTTCTTAGTATTAAGTCAGTAAGTCATTCTGATGACACTAGCATCAATAATGCCAAGTTCATGTAGCTCTTGGACTATCTCCTTACGGAGGTATTCATGTGTAATCCGCGGATGACACATGAATTTTCCTCCGGAAGTTGGTACGTGTGATACGGACGATTGGCCTCTTTAAGGTGATGGGTTAGGGCCCTGTGATCGCTGGCTGTTTTTGGGAAAATTTGGAGCCTCGAGCCGGAGGCCTTTACTTTGTTGAAGCCTATGTTTGCTCCCTTTATGTTACGACGGACCTCTGTCCAGGTCCCGACGTCCTCAATTACTACAGGGGGGATTTTTGGGGTAGGCATTTGGGGGACTACACTTTTGGCTTCTGTTGTTTCTATGGGCACACTAATTTTTTCACTATTTTCACTATTTTTGGTGTTTTCATTAGTTTCATCACTGGGGGGGGGGATTTAACCCTTTTCCTCTTGGTTCTGGTTTCGGCTGTAGTCGGTAGTTCGCTTGGCGGAGGTTGCCGAGTCGTCTTACCTTCTTGTTGTGTAACAAGAAGATTTTCTAGTCTGTCGAGCGTGTCTGTAAGGCTTCGATTTATACCACCGGCAAAGTTGGTCATGGATTCAAAATAATCTACTGTTTAAAGGAATCCTCTTTTAATTAATTTAAATTTTAAAAAAGAATCTGATGTGATAAGGTGAAAATAAATTAACTTTATTATACCTAGAGATGATTAATATTAACTAATAAAAAAAGGAATAGGAAAAAGAACGTACTTCATCATAATTAAGATTTTCAAAAACACGACCTTCTTGATCCATACAGGTTCCACATTTTTCAACAATTTTCCGTAATACATTTTCTTTTTGAGTTATACTAATATTATTAATAGCCCTAATATGAATATAAATGCCTTCAGAAGAAAAAATCCAGAGGTGTCAAATCAGGGGAACGTGCTGGCCACCTTAAAGGACCATTCGTTTCGATCCATTGGTCCCCATACCTGTCGTTTAAATAATTTACACACATTCGAGTGTTATGTTGAAAGTAGATGTTGGGAATTTTTGCAAGAGGTAAATTGTCAAAAAAATTGGTAACTGTTGTTTCCAAAAAGTTCAAATAAGTTTGTGCTGTAAGGGGCTCATTAAAAAATATTGGGCCCACAATTGTCGTTCCTAAAACACCTAGCCACACATTAACACCAAAGCGTTTTTGGAAAGATCCTTCTCTAAATAAATGTTGATTTTCATTTGCCCAATATCTTACGTTGTTCCTGTTGAACATTCCCAGATTCGTGAAGCCAGACTCATCCGAAAAAAAATATTAATCTATTAAAGTTATTATTGTGGTTAGAATTTTCCATAAATCATCGGCAATATTTAACTCGCCTAGCAAAGTCATTAACACCCAAGTGTTGGTGGATTTGGTTTTTGTAGGGCTTGTACTTATGTTTCTTCAAACTGTTCCTTGCACTTTCTCTGTTAACTCCATCTAACTTTCAATTTGGCGAGTAGAAATACTTGGATCAGCATTCACACATGCCAGAACGGTTATTTCAGCTTCTTCACTAATAATGAACTTTCCTTCATTTTTATTTTGGCGAATTGCTTTCAAAAGTTGTACTAGCCACGGAAAATAGGCATAACAGGGTTGGTTTCTGTCGGGGTATCGGTCTGCGTAGAGTGTTTGAGCCTGCCTTTAATTTTGCAAGCACTCGCCATAAACGAGACGCATATCTATTTGTTCCGCCCTTGTAAAACTAGACACACGAAATAGCAGTGCCGGCTGGCGGGTGCAAAAAGTAAGTGAAGGGCAAATGAAGCAAGAAAATATCGCAGTAATTTTTTTTCCAGAATGTGGAAGGGGTAGAATATTTTTTATGACTTACCTAAATTTTGTATACTAAATCAAATCTCCTATCCTTCATAGCAGCAAATTTATTTATAACATCCTCATAAAATGGATGAGTTGCCCTAATCTCCTCCAGACATTCCTTTTGAATTGAAATATTGCCTAGAGAAGTAAGTCTTTTTTAAGATATTGTATTTCTTAAATAGGTTTTTACACGTTTGAGGCAAGAAAAACTTCTTTCCACTGAAGCACTTGTCGACGGTATCGTCAAAATAAGGGAAAACACTTTATATGTTTTGGTTAAAATATCTTTATTTTCATTAATTTTTTTCACTTGCTCTTGCAGCGATATATTCCAATTACTGTCATTGGCAAAAATAAGACCAAGCTTATTTTTAAGTCGTTGACTTTTTGAAAATATTTCCCCATATAACTGTAACAAATTTCCAAATGGGCCAGTCGGAAAATTCAAACTATATACGGAAAATTTAGCAGAATCTGCCAAACATAAAAATGTAAGTTTTTCACAGTCTTGAAAGCTTAGTGTCATTTTCATTAAAAACACATTTACTAACTTCTAATTTGAAGACCAACGAGTTTCTGGTTGGCCTCGCAGATGCAGATGTAAGAGTATACGTTCGTTTGGCTGAGTGATGAAAAAATGAGGGAATACCACTAAGGCTTGCAAAAAAAATAGACATTTAGAAATATTTTTAAACTTTGCTGCATCAGGACAAATACAGCCTGCGACGCTTTTTCTTTTTTTTTTAAGGCCATTTAGATGGCCTTTGATTTTTTACAAATGTTTTTAGCATTAATTCGCATTTTAAATGCTCCGCCAAGTCTTCATGTTTATGTAAAGACCTTCATATATTTAAAATACCTGCAAATCCTTCCTTATTCCGCATTGAATATTTATTGGAAACTAGTAAACAAGGCCAGCAAAACAATTTTTGTAATATCTGACTACTACATAACCATTTCTATGCCGAAAACCAAGATGACGATTAAAACTCTGATCTTGTTCTTTCCATCTATTAAATGGAGCTTCCAACAAAATGCAAACCACATCCGTGATCGGATTCATCAATAATGTAAATTAATAAACCCGACACCAAATAAAGTTGCAACAATACCATAAATAAATATAACACAAAACAGTCAAGTTAACTGCAAAGGAACTCACCAGTTGCAGCGAAATCCGCGAAAATAAAAGTAAACAACCACCCCAAACTGAACGACACGTGGGTGTAGTGTACTGCGTTAGCAATTCACCGAGAGCGTTGTATGGCGCTGGTTAACATTAATCTTCCATGCGGTCGACGTCATCACGTACGCGTTGCCATGGCAACGTAGTAGGAAAATCGTAAACTAAACATAGCACCTCCAGCAAAGTCGAAGCGGTTTGCGCCACTGTAATAGTTGTTATAATAAAGTTCGATTGAAAGTTTTAAAAAGACATGCCGCCAACAATCAAGTAAAATATTTATTCGAGATGTACAGCTTATTTTTTGCCAATTAGGTGAATAAATTAATGTAAAAACTTAAATTTTAAGAGATATATAATAAATATAGTTAGATGTTTACCTTTTTATTTTTCCTGGTGAAGTAGCACTTCACCTACTTCACCCGAATAGCCGCCACTGCGAAATAGAGCACGAGAATTTACAAAAAGTACAACAATCTGCCAAGTCCACAAGTGATAAAAGTTACTTGTCGCAATTCAATTGTTTTTAAAAACCATAGAAACCTTTGTCAAGGCTAATATGATTATTTTAATTTTAGCAAAACTTTGTTTATATGTAGTTATCACACTAGGTTATACAACTGCAAAATTGAAAATTAGGTACCCTATTTTTATAATATAATTATTTATCCAAAGCGAAAAACAGTCAGTTGACCCGTTATGTTACAGGGTTGATATTTTATTATTTATTATTTTTAAAACTTTTCTTTTTTGATATTTTGTTGGATGAAGGCTTGAATAAAGAGTAAATAACCGTGATTGTTTTTATCCTGGCCTACTCCGTTTTTCCATAAAATACAATTGTTTTTATATTACAAATGTTCACAATATTCAACTCTATCAACACGCCAAATTTCATATTTTTATCTCCAGCCGTTTTCAAATGGAGCCCTGGGTAGTAGTTTCATTGTCACCCGGTATGTTCGTCAAAAACACATTTTTTAAAATAATATTAGGCACTGTTGAGTGAGATGCTTCACATGTATGTAATGTAATGCTAAACTTAAATTATAATTAAGCGGAAATATTATTTTTTACACGAAAAATATTTATTGTTGCAGCCTTAACATAATTAATATGTTTTTTAGCGTGAAGCACCCTTCTCTTACAGGATAGCAGTGACGTGTTACACAGTTGCAGTACTGGTTGAAACTGGTTTTTATTGCTGGTTTGCGAATTTGGTCTATTCAGAGGTGAGAATTGAAAATTATACATGTTATTTATATATATATATATATATATATATATATATATATATATATATATATATATGTGTGTGTGTGTGTGTGTGTGTGTATATACAGGGTGTCCGTATAAGGGTACGGAGTGGCTGTATCTCGATAATGGTAGGGCAGAGGTTTGGGGAAAAATCCTTATAAGTAAAATGGGCAAGAGAAATAGCTGGAAATTATTTTGAAGTTCGTAATTTGAGCGCTAGGGGGCGTAACTACTATGAAGAAACATAAAATTGACGCTATCTTGGAAAGTTAGACGATGAGCTATAACTTTCAAAACACCATTTGACAGCTTGGGTAATACCGCACCATTTTGCTTTATGACATTTCGTACCTATCATAACAAGGGAGGGGGGCGCCAAAGGATCTGTCAATATTTGCATTTTAATATCGCCTGAACCGTTTTGAATAATTCTGGTCTCATTTGAAAGAGCATTTTATGGTCTTTAAAAAAAATGTTTTGGTAAACTGTTTAGTTTAAAGTAAATAAACTAGAGGGCGTTGTCTGCAGCGTTTACACATTTTTCTAATTTTAGGAAAAAAGTTAAATAGAAATACTACTTTCTTGAAAGACTCTAAACCAAGATAAAATTAGCTACATTTTACTGAAATCCGCATCTCGATATCTCCAACTGATCTTGACTTATATGAGAAAATGTCAAAATTTCAAGTACTTTAATCAGATCAAGTTATCTTAGCGAGAACCAGTGGCGGCTCGTGGTGTCTAAAACTGGTGAGGCGAGAAAAGGTTTATTACTTATAATAGGTAGATGGCGCCACAGACGAAAAATGTTTGGGCTGCCACGCCCAAATTGACTCATTTTTATGATTTGTTTTTGTCTTTTACATAGCAATACCAAGATATATGCCCAATTTTTCATTAAGTAATTTTTAAAATAAAAATTATTTCATAGATATAAAAATAAAATAATAATCTTTAAGATATTCACTCAATTTTCATGTAGTTTGTTTTATCTTCAGATATATGTACATATATACTCTTCTCAAAGATATATAATATACACATTTTTCATCATTGGATTTTTTTATAAAAAATATTTAAAATACTTAATCAAAATAGTCAGAATCGAGTTTAAAGTGCAATAAACCTGTAATAATCTAATATGGTGTGGACAGTAATTTTTTTATAAAAAACCAAAACTGTTTAGGCAAATAGGTATGTGGATGGTGCAGTTAAGTCACTTTTTGTTAATTAAATTAATGCGCCTGTCTTTTAAAGAAGCAAATTTCTCAATGATTTTGTCATAAAAGTCACCATTACATTCAGAAAGTTTAACTAATAACTCTTTTTCTATTGCCATAATCGACAGGGCTGAGAGCCTATATTGAGATATACTATTTCGTAAGTAGGTCTTTATTCGCTTTAAGCACGAAAAATCTCTTTCGGCCTGTACACTTGTTAAGGGGACTGTCAAAATTAATGTCGCAAGTCGATATACTTCACAAAATACTGAAATTAATTCTAAACTATTAATTTGTTTAAGGAGTTCTTGAATATTGACTTTATAAAATTATTCATCTCGGTAAATTATGCTTAGCTCATTTTTGAGGCGGTCGTTGTCAAACATTTTTGGATACGTTTTTTCTAACGAATTTAATAGACTAATAGGGAATTCTGTGGCAAAGTCTTTGTATTTTGATGTATTAAGAAGTTTCACAAATTCCAATTTGTGTAAATCTTCAAACCTGATGTTAATTTGAAAAATTATACAGTCTCAAATTTCATAAAAGAGATTTTTATATGTTTCCATTAAATCTGATTCGCTCATGCTACGGGTTTGTCTACTACATGGCAATCCGGTATGTGATTTTTCAAAAATGGATTTAAGGAAATTTTCAGCGCGCAACTCATTTAATCGTTTGACGGCAATGTTCAATTGTGAAATGCAGAAATCAATTTCTAGGTTACTTAACCGAAAAACTTGAAACAGGATATCAGGAACAAAAAAAATTTCTTTTTCTTTTAGATACCCCTTGGCCATGTGTATAGTATCTGAGTCTAATTCTGGATTTTCAATCATGTCCTGAAAAACTAAGGTTAGTCCTTCCCAATTATTTGCAGCAAAAATTAGAATTTTTGATCGAGAATACCACCTTGTATCACTTGCTTGCGGAACTCGTTTTTTTATTATTTTGTCCAATATAGATGTGTGTTTGTACGATTTATGGGAAAAAGCAGGCAAACTTTTCAAAGTTGCGAAAAAGATTCTGCTTTCCTTAATATAATTTGAACCCTGTTGTAAAATTAAATTGAGACGATGAGCAGTACAATGAGTGTACATTGCTTATGGGGCATCTGACCTTATTCGTGTTTGTAGACCGCTCAATTCTCCGGCCATAACCGCAGCACCATCATAACATTGTGCTACTAATTTCCGTTTAAAATTTAAAGCTTCCAAGATTCTTACAATTAAGTTATAGAGTGCATTAGCTCTAGAATCCTCACTTATATCAAAAAAGCCTAAAAAACGTTCTTTTATTTTGGCTAATTTATTTACATACCTAACAGTTACACAACATTGGGCTTTTGCAACTATATCCGTCGTATCATCTACAATTAATGAGAAAAATGTAGTCTCCGATATTTCTTGTTTAATAAAGTCTCTCATATGTTCGTCAATACAAAATATTAATTCATTTTGAATAGTTTTCGATTGTCCCGTAAATACACTTTTCTCTTCTAAATGCTTTACAAGTTCGGTGTTACGTTTAATTAAACAATTAAAAACTTCCTTAAAATTCCCTCTGTTAAAAGAAGATTCGGATTCGTCATGCCCCCTAAAAGCCAGTTCTTGTTTCCCCAGTAATATAGTCGTATCTATAAGGTATGTCAAAAGCAAGCGGTTTTTCCTAACATCTTCATTGTACAATCATTTAGATAAACGAGCATTTTCGATTAGTGCATCTTTAATTGTAGTCATATTTTGAGACAAACGTACAAAACCTAAGGTATTTTGAATATGGTCTTTAGACCCTTCATGCATTTTAACCGCTCTAGAAAAATTTTTAAAATCAACGTATCCATCAGAAGTCCATACTGTTTTTGTTTTTCCCAGTATTAAGCAAGGCCAACAATATAAACGCTGCTTAAGAACACTTCCACAAATCCAAGTGTGTGTTTGATACCATGACGTTTGAAATGATCGTTTATATTGTCGACCGTCTTTTTTTATCACTACTTAAGGTACTTATCTTCGACATGGGTCTATCTCCGCGAAGAATTTCTTTTTTATCATCCTCGGGACGCCTGGAAAATGCCGTTGTCAATAGTGACATAACGATATCATGGACTGGATTCATAATTCACACGTTTCGTTTATTTTAAATTTTAATCACTAATTCATATAAACTACTCTATCAGTCTATCTACTCAATAATTAAACTAACGCAACGTCAAAAATACTTTAGATAGAGTAACACTCGACACAGACTAAACGCGCGACATTCACGAAATAATACTATAAAACAAACACCAAATTATTGCCGAATAATTCCCGCTCAGTCTCAAACCGTTACCGGTAACAGTCACATACGAATACCCCACCCGCCCACGCAAATATCAACAAAAACAAAAACAGCTTGCATTTGGCAGCCGGATGCGCGATTGTCATTTACCGATAAATAATAATTATTTCCATTTATATTCAATCTGTGCTAACATTAAATGGCAACGTCTCAATCATTAAGCGAAGTTTTCATCGCCTCAAATGCAATAAAAAGAGATGGAATGAATCTACATATGCAACACGACCCTTTTCCCTCTTTCTCAGACTTATTAAAAATCCAAATACCATTCAAGTGTCCGAGGCGCAATTCGCATCGCCGCGTATAGGTAAAGTCGAATAAAAAAGAAATGATTATTGATTATTGGACATTGTACTGTTGGCAGTGGCGGCTCGTCAGGGTAGGCCTCTGAGGCCGCGCCTCACCCCCAAAATAAAGGAAAAGAGAATTTTTTTATATAACTTTTTATCTATTACCAATTAGAAATATACTTTTTAACAGTTTTACAACATAATAACATTAAAAAAAAAAACAAAATATAATCCCATAATAAATACTTTAGAAAATAAATTCTGACCACATCAAAAAACCGACCGTGCAATCCGTGCAAACCCATTCCTAAAGAAAGTGCTCTCGAATGAGGCGAAATAATTTTAGCTTGGAAAGTTTCGACTTCTGACCTATTTATCAACGGCCGGTGCCGATGCCGGCGAGTCACCTGATTACGACAGAGCGGGATTGCGATTGCCGATGCACGCGTTTTCTATTGCATTCTTGAGGCGATAAATCTGTAGCTTGGATATGCTTTTATTGGTTATTTAAATCACATGACTAGCGATATATTCCAACGGCTTCTTTTTACGTGGTGCGTGCGGCTGAGAAAGAAATAGGAAATAGATTGCGATAATCGCTGATTGAGGGCGTTCTGTCTTTTAAGGTGAATAAATACGCGTGAGTAAGTTTTTGTTTTGTTTTGATTTGGTAAGTTGGACCGTTCCATTTTTTGTATTTGCTTTTTGCTTTTGAAATGAATCCTATTCACGACATTATTGCTTCATTAATTGAAACGCCTTTTTTAAGAAGAAGCGAAACTGAAAAGAAACAGATATTAGGTAGCCGTCCGACGCCGAAAATTTTAGCAATATTTAACGATAAGAGGCAAGGTAAAAAATATTCAAGAACTTTTCAAATATCTTGGTACGAAACTTATAGGTGGCTATGCGGAAGTATTTATAAAGAAAGCTTATATTGTTGGCCTTGTATTTTATTAGGTTGCGTCAAAAATAATTGGAGTTCAGGGGGCGGATATTCGGATTTAAAAAATTTTTCACGAGCAGTAAAATCGCATGAAAGTTCAAGAGAGCATATTAAAAATAGGGCGACTATTGCGGATGCACTACAAGAAAATGCAAGTCTTAATAAAATTGTTTATAATGAAAATGTTCGAAAAAACCGTTTATTATTAAATTATTTAATTGATGTTACTATTACTTTGGGTAAACAGGACTTGGCATTTCGAGGTCATAATGAAACAGCAGATTCTTTTATCCGTGGCAATTTTAAGGAAATATTTGCATGCTTAATAAAAAGAAATGCCGAACTTACTGAACATTGTGCTAAATTTAGTAATATTTTTACGGGACAATCTAAGACTATACAAAATGAACTAATTGGTTGCATACATGACTATATTCAAGAATATATAAAAAAAGAAATCAATGACACCGATTGTTGTTTTTTTGGCGTAATTGCGGATGATAGTACTGATATAACAGAAAAATCACAGTGTTCGATAACAGTTAGGTATGTGACAAACGGATCTTTAAAAGAAAGATTTTTAGGATTTTTTGACGTTAACGATAATAGAACAGCAGAGAGCCTTTTTCATTTAATACAAAACAGCTTAGAGCCTTATGACTTTAAAAATAAATTGGTCGCGCAGTGTTACGATGGGGCTAGTGTTATGGCAGGTGAAATAAATGGGCTTCAAACAAAAGTTAGATGTATTGCTCCTTTAGCTATGTTTACTCATTGTTGCGCCCAGAGATTAAATCTAGTTTTACAACAGGGAACAAAACTGATTACCCAAAGTCGTATATTTTTTGCCACTTTATTAGGAATACCAAATTATTTCCACCAATCACCAAAACGGTCTTTTGTGCTTAATCAGATAGTAGGTAAAAGAATTCCGCGAGCTGTAGAAACGCGATGGTATACACGGTCTAAAATTTTAAACTTAGTGGCTAATGAATGGGACAATTTAATTATAGTATTTGAAACTATTATTAATGACTTAAGTTCTGGAACAGAATCTATTAATGGTGCAAAAGGATTTCTAAAGCATTTTAATGATTTCGAATTTTGCCTTTTAACGCATATTTATAAACAAATTTTTAGTTGCACTGATGTACTGTTTCAAATAGTACAGTTAAAGCATTTAGATATAAATTACTGCATTTCGCAAATAAACCTTGCCAAGCAACGAATTATTGAATTTAGAAACGAGGACCATTTCAAAGAACTATTCAATATTGCTAAAAAAGCCACTATTCTGCCAACTAACACACGTCGAGGGCAATGTTCTAGCGACTTTGATATTTTTACTAAATATAAAAAAATTATATTTCGAAATAATAGATTGTATAATTCTTCAATTAGGGACGCGGTTTGAAAATTTAAATAATTTAAATTTCTTTGCTTTAGTCGATTGCACAAAATATTCGGAATATGTTAAATGCTTTCCAGACGACTTATTAAATAATTTATTAAAAAATTATCCAAACATTTTTGACAGAGATAGATTAAAGAATGAGCTTTCTGTATTGTATAGGGATGAACAATTTTCAAATTTAGATGTCGAAAAAAGTCTAGCTTTGTGATTTAAAGATTTTAAAGCAATTTTTGCGGAAGCATATAAGCTTTTTAATTTAGTTTTAACTATTCCCGCAACAAGCGTATCGGCCGAACGAAATTTTTCATGTCTTAAACGGATCAAAATCTAGCTAAGAAACACAATGACACAAGAACGGCTTTCGGGTTTAGCAATGATGTCAATAGAGCAGGAATTACTGTCAGAACTTAGTGAAGACCAAAACTTTTACGACCAAATTATAGATAAATTTTCAACCTTAAAAGACAGACGTATAGATTTAATTTATAAAAAGTAGTTTTTTTATCTTATTTCATACAACTATTTATTTTAAGTTTTAATAAACTAAATTATGTTTTTATTATCGCAATCACCGCTATATTTTAGTGATAGGTGTACATATTTTACTTGTTTTGTTTACTTTTTATTTACTTTTTTTAGAGTTTATTTTTTTAGTTGTTAATGGTTTAGTAGGGCTATTGGCGATGACCTCCATTAAAAAAAAAAGGTCAACGCGTCGCAGAATAATACCTCATGGGTGACGTGGAAATTTATTCACATTTAAACAAAATTAACCTCATGTAGCCTCACTCTTCAATATACTCACGAGCCGCCACTGACTGTCGGTTAGTAAAGTAAAGTGTTTATTTATAATTTACGCATATTTGATGAAATTTTCATAGTGTTTGAGACAATTTTCAGAGAATAATGTATCAACTTGGAAAGAATTAATTTTGAAAATAAAAATGTATATTTATAGGAAAGCGAGTGAGGCGGCGCCTCAGTTGCCTCATCTGACGATCCGCCGCTGGTGAGAACAACAAATGCCGTAGCCATGGTAACTGCTAAATTGAAAAATACTGATTTCACTAACGCGGAAGCATATCATATGTTACGCATTTATTTTTAATGTTAGGAAAATGCTGCAATTGCGTCGCGTCAATATGCAACGCAATATCCAGAAAGACAACATTTTTCTCGAGAAATGTTTTCAAGATTGGCTAGGCGATTACGGGAGACAGGCAACGTTCATCCTATGCAAGCACCTCGAAGAAATCGAAGAACACGTATTGAAGAAAACATTATTAATGTTTGGCCTACGTGAAATACGATGCCACTTTAAGCACTAGAAAAATTTCGAACGACTTGGGAGTCCCAAAAATAATTGTTCATATTGTTTTACAGGCATTACAAGATACAGATTATGATAGAAGACTGAACCACTGTTACTGGCTATTAAATATGATTCGGGAAAATCAATTTCTTTATCACTAATATTATAAATGGATGAAGCAGCTTTTAATAGCGCAGGAGGTGTAAATTTGCATAACATGCATTACTGGTCTCAGGAAAACCCACATTGGATGCGGCAAGTAGAATATCAAAATCGCTGGAGTTTCAACATATGGTGCGGAATCGTGGAAGGAAAAATTATAGGCCCGTATTTTTTCGACCAAATCCTTAACGGACAAAGGTTTTTGGAATTTCTGAATGATTTTCTTTTTGAATGTGGACTAGCTCTTAACAATGTAGACAATGTCATGGAAAAGCACATAATAGCAAAATCAATTATTTCAGAACCTTTAAATTTGTCTACTGACCAATTTTCAAATAATTTTGAAATAGTTAAAAATATTAGGGTGAAAATTGAACAAAATAATATTATATTCACTAGGGCGGATAAAGGAGAAACGGTTAATGCGCTGAAAAAAGAAGACTACATTAAAAAAACTATAGATTTTCTAAATCCTGAGAACTTTAATAAAATGGCAGTGGCGGCTCGCGAGTGAAAAAGTAAGTGAAGTGCAAAAGAAGCAAAAAAATATCGCAATAATTTTTTTTCCAGAATTTTTTTATATGTGGAGGGGGTAGAATATTTTTTACGACTTTTTTTACATCCTCATAAAATGAATGAGTTGCCCTAATCTCCTCCAGAAATTCCTTTTGAATTGAAATATTGCCTAGAAAAGTAAGTCTTTCTTGAGATATTGTATTTCTTAAATAAGTTTTTACACGTTTGAGGCAAGAAAAACTTCTTTCCACTGAAGCACTTGTCGACGGTATTGTCAAAGTAAGGGAAAACACTTTATATGCTTTGGTTAAAATATCTTTATTTTCATTAATTTTTTGCGCTTGCTCTTGCAGCGATATATTCCAATTACTGTCATTGGCAAAAATAAGACCAAGCTCATTTTTAAGTCGTTGACTTTTTGAAAATATTTCCTCATATAACTGTAACAAATTTTCAAACGGGCCAGTCGGAAAATTTAAACTATATTCGGAAAATTTAGCACAATCTGCCAAACATAAAAATGTAAGTTTTTCACAGTCTTGAAATCTTAGTGTCATTTCTATTAAAATATGGTCCAACATTTCATAAAAAAGGGTTCTATACTTAGCCCTTCTTCAGGTGAAATCTCAGGAAGCTCAGGTTTGTAATGACTTCGATTGAAAGTTTTAAAAAGACATGCCGCCAACAGTCAAGTAAAATATTTATTCGAGATGTACAATTTATTTTTTGCCAATTAGGTGAATAAATGAATGTAAAAACTTAAATTTTAAGAGATATACTGGGTGATTCACGACCCACTGTACATACTTATGTGGTGTATAAGGTATTCCTAGGGTATATCGAAATGGATATTTAAATTGATTAATTCAGCTTTATTACTAAGATACAGGGTGATTTTTATATTTTGGTAAAAATTTGTTCACCCTGTATCTCCTAAACGGCTTAATCCATTTTTTAAAATTTTGTACACAAACACTCTTGGTATATCATAACTTTTTGACGTTTGAAAAGTATCAAAGTTCCAGGGCCGTATCCAGCCAATTCACACAGGGGAGGGGGCTAGTTTTGAGACACCCTGTACATCGGAATTCGGTATTTTTGAATTTTTTTCTTAAACTACATTCATTTGTGAACAATAATATGCCACCATCTTGAATGGCACACTAAAGGTTATGTACGAAATTTAAATCTTTAGATAGTACATACCCATTTTTTTTAGCGGTATCTGTATTAAAACTTTTAACTAAGTATAAAATTATTTCAATGATTGACTTTAAAAAAAAATTAAACTATCTCTGCTAATAAAACACAGCCTTGTCGAATTATTTTTTATTTTTAGTGGCCCAAAAATACCAAAATCTACCCTAACACAATAACGCCTGTCTAACGGTATCTCTACATTTTTGTGCACGCTTTTGTGAATTGCAATTGAGCGTTGAATCATTTACATTTGAGGTTTTTGTCTAAATGCTTGACTTTTAAAAAAATTAAACTATCTCTACTAATAAACCAGTTAATTTCTGTTTGAATCTTTTTCGCCTCATCTCTTATCTAATGCTCGAGATCGTGATCATTTATCGGCTACCGTAAAAATTTATCTTTTTTTATTTTTGTTATTGTATACAAATTAATTGTAAGAGCTTGTTTTTTTTTTTAATTTTTATATTTACCTTTATTTTTTTCGTAACCTTAAAACCTACAAAAAAATACAAATTCAATAAATTTTAATACCTAAAAATAATAAAGTAAGTCTTGGAATTTAGACAGATATTTTAAAAATGACATTACGTACATACAATTCAATCATTTGTGTTTGACGTTGTTAATTAAAGATTTTTTATTTGAATTTTCTCTTTGCAAAAAGTTTGTACGTTTCAATAATTGTAAAAATGCCGTTATTTACAAATGCTGAGTACCCAGACATCGTATTTGTGTACGGATTTTGTAATGGTAACGGAAGGGCTGCTACAGAAGGCGATTTCCTGACCGGAGAATTCCAAATCACCAAACGTTTGCCGCAACCTTTAATACATTGCGTGAAAAGAGTAAGTTTCTCTCAACCGATCTTCATGTTGAAAGAGTGGGTGCTAAAACGTGGTCCAAGAAGAGAATATTCTCAACCTTGTGTGGGAAGATCCAACCACAAGCACTAGGCGAATTTCTGCTGTAACACTGAAAATGTTTCTGAGACATCTATTTGCAAATTATTTTCAATTAAAAGTTTAAGCAAGTGGACTGCTCCGGAAACTTCTCTAAAATCTGCTCTTCTGTATATTATTTCTAATTCTGTCTTTAATTTATTTTTATTTAAAAATGGAAAGTTTTGAATTGCTGAATCTAAATGTAGTATAGGAAAATTTGCTGAATGTTTCAAAATTTTCCACCGAAAATAAGTGAGCTATTTCCAAATGGCCTGTGAACGAAAACCTTCTTTTTATTTCTGCAATTATGGTGTCACACACTTCTTTAGCTTGCACAGTCGTGGAAACATAAGAATTTCTCTCATCCGTCTTCCTTCTTTTTCTAGCTTGACTTTCATCAATGTCTACTAACCCGGTTTCTCTAATAGTATGTATGTTATCTCTCTCCTTTTGAATATTTTTTTCGAACTCAGTAATACATCGTTTTACAGTAACGGAATCAGTAGCCCTTTTTTGCAGCTGTGAATATAAAATATCAACATGGGGCATTACACGATGAAACACTGTCAACCAAAAAACAAATTTAGAGTCATTCAATAATCTGAAAATAGCACCCGCCTTTCTAATGGTATCAGATTGTTTGGATGTGGATTGTATTTTTTCCATACACTCTAAAAGTGCTTCTCTGTTTTCGTATACAGTGTTAACTGTTCTAATTTTAAAATTCCATCTTGTAGCAGATGCTCTAGGAACCCTATTTCCAACCACTTCATTTAATATTGCAACTCTTTGTGGAGAATTCGAAAAAAAATTGGTAAGGTCACTCAAATCGGAAAAAAATATGCGTACATTTGTATTTATGCTTGTTGCCTGCGACATTATCAAATTTAGTTGATGAGCATAACAATGGATATAATGCGCATATTTAAATTTATCTTTAATACGTTTTTGCACACCACCATGGGCGCCACTCATGACACTTGCTCCGTTATAACTTTGGGAAATCAATTGTTCAGAATTTTTTAAAACATAATTAAGAGCCTCCTCTATGCAGCCAGCTAAGGCAACAGCATCATGTTCATTTGGTTTTACAAATGTCCAAAATCGTTCAACGGGGGTGCCGTTTGCTAAAGTATAACGGTAAACTATAACCATTTGAAAAATATTCGAAATGTCACTTGTTTCGTCACTCATAACAGACAAAAAATTTGCAGCGGCAATTTCTTTTTTTATATGTGCCTGACTCACGGAAAGCATACATTCTAATAAATCATTTTGAATGTCTTTTGACGTGCCTTTAAACACGGTAGCTTGCTGCAAATGATCCCTCAGTGCTAAATCCAATTCGGCAGAAAAATTTATGAGGCCTTTAAATATACCAGGGTTTAATGAATCTTGTTGTTCATCGTGTCCACGGAGAGCAAGCTCAAATGCGCCACAAAATTTAATACAATTTATAATTTTAGATAAGACATACCTATTATTCTTTACTTCGTCATTATGTTTTTGAATGCTTAATCGGTATTCACTATTTAATTGTTGCCGAATATCTTGTTTACCTAATAAATTAAATCCTAATTTAGCAGATAGATGTGACTTTGAATTTTGATGCTTTTTAATTTTTTCGGATAAATGTACTAAATCTTTAACCCCGGATTTTGTCCATTCTGATGCCTCACCGCTCACGACTTTTGCATTTAGTTACACTCGTAATTAACAAATTTGGTTTTGGACGACCGACACTTTTTATTTTTATTTTTTCGTTTAAAGATAATGAGGAAAATTTAATTGTCTTTAAATATTGCACGCTAATGCAATCAAGGTTTGATAATTCCGTCATTCTTGCAATCGCGAAATGAAAACAACCTTATCGTACCGCAAAGCGCTAATTCTAATGTGCACTGCTTTCAGGTGCTCGGGAGCTATCGGACGTCGCCTGATTGTCGCGGGGAACAAAGAGTGCGGGGAGCAGGTTTCCACCAATTAGATTTAATATTCGGGCGAGCAGTGAACGAAGTCGCTGCGGCAGGATGGATGGATCCGATGAAAGGCCCGCTTCGATATTTAATACGTACGCATAGGCGTCCAGGTCCAGCGTCAAAGTCTACAGAAATATTTATTCTGCAAACTTTGGTTTTGTTTAGTGCTTATTATTGATGATTCATGACATTGCCGCTAGTTAAAAAATTCGTCGATCAATTTACATCGCATATTTTAATGTCTGGTCTTTGGGTCATGTTCTTTGACGGCATGGTTTTTAAATTATTATTTTATGATAATATTGTTTAAAGAAAATTAACATTTAAATATGTTTGTTTAAAAAATTTGGGAGTGCACGTGCACATGTGCACTTATTGAGGAGCCGCCACTGCCTGCTACGCCGCTGTATATATATTAATCTCTATGCATATTTACTCTCCGTCCTAAAAATAGATTTACGCGCAATTCTTTTTCCGCGAATTTATAGTGTGAAAGAGGAATGCCGTAGAAAGACCAGTTAGTTGAACTAATAACTCGACAAAGGCCCGTTCGTGCGCCAAATAAAATCAAACCCTTTTCGTCTTCTCTTATCAATAAGTTATTATACATATAATGATAGAATTGTAGTGGATACTTTATCATTGCACTAGTTTGATAAGTATTGCCGGATACACCGAATTATTTGTTTTATGTTGTGTTGTGTGTTTCGTTTTTAATCGTTGTGTGTTTACAACGGTAGCGCAACCGTTCATTGTTTGTTTCGTTTGTTATGTGTTGTTAAATTAGCAGCACTATGTTAATATTTGATTGATTACATTAAATCAAAGAACGATTTACCATGCAGTGTTTCATTTTCTAAGAAAGCAGCGGCAGTCGGCGTTATTACAATAGTCTAAAAAAATAACCTAAATGGTGAAAACCACACCATTTAATGGCACTTCGAACCGGATCTGATTGAACTTCCAGCGACTTGGATAAATGGGTGAGAAAAATCCAGTTTATTACATTTTTATGAACTTTGAACACTAATGCTACGTTTCTCAATTCTTGAAGTCAAGACAAATTTAAACACTCTCGCGAGTTTGTGATTGTGTGTAGACATTTCTCAGATAGGTACCTATTGCTACCTACAAACATTTTATTCACAAATCAATAAGTGTCGTTGATTTCTCGATTTAATTTGACATTAACTTTAAACTAAATATAATTAGGTAGTAAGCATAATTATCTACTTCATTTATCGATTAGGACCTACAAAATTAATTGATTTTGCCTTAACAAAATTAAATTAATAGATAGGGCTACTTTGCTACCTATAATCACTTTGTCATAGGTTGATTGCATTCAATTCTTGTAAATACTTCTTGTGGTTGTTTATAACATTTGTAAATATTTTATACATACCTACTATAAGTACCTACTAAAACCCTAAGTTTCTTAGTTAAGTTAGGTAGTATTTATTGTAAACATGGACAAACTTGTGCGTAAACGAGGTTATTGCAGGGGCCGTCTAACAAAAATTACAAATTGGCTCAACGTAAGAGAAAACTTAACTGATGTTGAAAAACTTAGCACTCGGAAAACTATATTGCATGAAATTTTAAAATCTTACCATTCAATTCAAGAAGACATTGCTCTCTTAGAATCTGAAGAGACGCCCTTGCAAGACCCCGAAACTGAAGACGTGGAGGGCTTGATTTTAGATACAATATCTTTCATAAACGACCAACTAAAAGTCTTACAAGGTTCAAATACTTCTAATCAAGGTACTACTCAACCCAAGCTTTCTCCACCACCACCATTGCCTCAAATTAATCTAAAACTGCCAGATATTTCCATTAAACCATTTAGCGGTCGGTCCTCGGAATGGCAGTCTTTTTTTGACATTTTCGAAAAGTTAGTTATCAACACTCAACTAGATAATTTACAAAAGCTAATTTATTTAAAAAGTTACCTTAGAGACGAGGCTCTTAAACTAGTTGATAAGCTGCAGCTGGTTGAAACAAATTTTGACATTGCCCTCAACACACTGAGGAAGCGATACGAAGACAAATACACAATTATAGAGTCCCATGTGTCCAACCTGTTTGAAAATTTGCCTAACTTAAATAAAATTGACAAAAATAATTTACGAGATTTTTTGACAACAATTAAACAAAATATTAGCGCTTTAAAAAACCTTGCTGTTCCTATTGATAAAAGCGATTTAATATTAGTTCACATTTTTTCTAGAAAATTAGACTTCAATATAAGAAAAGCTTACAGGCTTCAGCGCGATGTTAAAAATTTGCCCACATTGGATGATTTTTTATCGTTTTTGGAAAAACATTGTCGCGTTCTAGAAGACCTTTCTCCATATGACTCAAATCTCTCAAATCCTAACAAAACAAGTCCGAAACCTATTAAAAAATCATCATACCTATCAAACACATCAAACGCCAATGCAAACGCGCCCAGTTACTCGGGTGGTAATAAGCCAGTGGCGTACTTAAATCAAAAATGCGTCTTCTGCAAATTAGAAAATCACAATATTTACAAGTGCCTTAAATTTAAAGGTACTTCAAATAACAATAGAATCCAATTTGTTCTTATTAATGGCCTCTACCAAAATTGTTTAAACGTTCATAACACAAACAGCTGCCAATCAAAACATCGGTTCATTGTTTGCGGCGCCTTTCATCATACCATGTTACATGGTTGCCAGATTTCTAATAATTCTCAGAATCTTTCTCCTCAAGGTTCTAGTCAACGAAATACAAATAACAATTCTAGCCACAACTACACCCGCACTTTCAACAATTCTCGCAATGAGAATAATTCCTTTGTTCAAAGCGGCAACACAAACAGATCGCAAACTCGGGAACAACCCCGCAATGATATTCAAAATCGTCCAAATTCTGGTCAAAATAATAGAAATTCTCAGAATCACAGTGTCGGAGATCCATCCAAGACATTGTCCGCATTTTCAAACCAAAAAATACACGTTCTATTGTCAACAGCAGTTGTCACAATTTATAGCTGTCTTATATTATTAGCCAATAAGTGTGCGAAGCCTCTTAGATAGCGCATCTCAGACGTCGTTTGTCACCCAAGAATTGGTCAAAAAATTGCGTCTCAACACTTTTTCAAAACGATTGCAAATTTCGGGAGTGTCTAACAGTTCGATTACTTCCGAACAAATGATTAATCTAAATATTTACTCCAATGTAGATAATAACAAACGATTTAAGATAACTTGCGCGATTTCAGATAACATCACTGTTAATCTCCCGAAAATTTCTCTTAACATTGATAACCTAAACTTTCCCGAGGGAATTACTCTAGCAGACCCTCAATTTCATGAAAGTTCAAGAATAGATATGCTTTGCGGAGCAGACATTTACTATGAGCCTCTAGCCCCAGGAATAATACAGTTAGGCAAAAATAAGCCTATGCTATTTAATACCTATTTGGGATACATAGTTGGGGGAAAATTTGGTCTCAATCAAAATCAAAACTATACTCAATTTTCTTTCGCTTCCACATTATCCAGCAACGTAAGTATATTTTCCGTTCTAAAACTACAGATTTTCTAGAAAAATTTTGGTCTCTTAAAGAAGTCGGTCAAAATAGTATTTTCGCGCCAGAAAATCAACTATGCGAACAAATATTCAAGGATACAACAATAAGACTTCCTAACGGCAGGTTTCAAGTAAAACTACCTCTTAAGAGTCCCAACGAACACCTGAAACTTGGTGATAGTTTTAGTCAATCCAAACAACGATTTCTTCTCCTTGAAAAAAGGTTCGAAAGAAATCAAGATCTATTCCATCAGTATAAATCATTCATTGATGAATATGTTGCACTTAAACATGCCAATATAATACCTCTTTCACTTAAAAATGTTAAAAATGAAAACAATTTTTTTCTTCCGCACCATCCAGTACTAAAGCCAGACAGCCTCTCTACAAAACTTAGGGTAGTGTTCGACGGTTCCATGAAGTCATCATCAGGTATTTCTCTCAATAACATTACACTTAAGGGTTTTTCTATCCAACCTGAATTATTTGACATCATACTAGGATTCAGAATACACAAATACGTTCTCATAGCCGATATACAAAAAATGTATAGAAACATACAAATTAACCCCGAGCAAACTTTCCTTCAAAACATTTTGTGGAGAGATAATCCCACAGACGAACTTAAATGTGTAGAACTTACTTCGGTCACGTACGGACTAAATAGTTCGAGTTATTTAGCAACTCGTTGTTTAAACGCGCTTGTGGATTCTAACAAAAATGAGTTTCCACTAGCCTCTGCGGCATTGTTACAACAAACCTACGTTGATGACATTCTAGCCTCTCAAGATTCATTGAGCGATCTTCACTGACTTTACGTCGAATTAACCACTCTCCTAAATTCAGCTGGTTTTTATCTACACAAATTTGCTTCGAACTCAAGTGAATTCATAAATAATTATCTTAAGAAGGATTCGCAAACACTTTCTGAAGCTTTCGATATAAAAATAGAGCAGTCCTCAAACAAAGTTCTTGGCTTAAAGTGGGACCCTTCGCTAGACAATTTTTGTGTTTCTTTATCCCCAGTATTAACCGACAAGTGCTTCACGAAACGGGAAGTACTTTCAAACATTGCAAAAATGTACGACCCTAACGGTTACTATGGACCTGTCATTGTAATCGCAAAGATCATCATGCAAAAGATTTGGACAATCAAGCTAGATTGGGATGACAAACTCCCGCCAGACCTTCTAAATGAATGGTTAAACTTCTTTTCCAAGATCCCTTGCCTTAAAAATGTACAAATTCCACGATGCCTATTTCATGACAAAAGGATAATAAGCATTGAATTGCATGGCTTTGCTGACGCGAGTTTAAGTGCTTACTCCGCTTGCGTATACTTGCGAGCTATTTACGCAGATAAAACCATTTCAAGTCGTTTGGTTTGTTCCAAGTCCAGGGTAAGCCCCGTGAAAACAATCAGTCTACCCAGACTCGAGCTATGCGGCGCTTTACTTTACGCACGTCTTGTTGAGAGGATAACCTCCATTTTTAATAACGTTCTCAAGTTCAAATCAATTAACTTATGGACAGACTCTGAAATCGTCTTGTGCTGGTTGTCAGCACATCCTTCAAAATGGTCAGTCTTCGTATCAAATCGCACAGCTGAGATACAACGGCTAACCGATTCATTTACATGGCGACATGTTTCTTCAGAAGAAAATGCCGCTGATCCCTTATCTCGAGGTATTTACCTCGAGATAAGGGTATGGACCTCAGTTCTTAAAAAACGTTGGTCTTGACCTTGACAATTTCAAGTCAAACATTTCACAAAATTGTGAAGCACTGAAAGAAGAACGCAGTATAAAAAAGATTTCCCTACATGTTTCAGTATCAAACGCATATTGGTACGAACAATTTCTCAAGTTTCAAAGATCATTCGCCTTTATTTTCAGGTTTATAAAAAATTCCAAATCTACATCTATTGAAACCAAAACTAAAGGTTCATTGACAATCGAAGAGCTACAATTCTCTCACAACTTTATTATCAAAGTACTCCAAAAAAAATACTTCTCAAAGGAAATAGAACTTCTAAAAAATAATAAAGTTATTTTTCACAAAGCAATCTTGTCTCTAAGTCCCTTTTTGGACAAAGAGGGATTGTTACGGGTAGGCGGTCGTCTATCCAAGGCAGATGTATCATATGATCAACGGTTTCCTATCCTATTACCCGCCAAAGATCATGTAGTAAACTTATTACTCAACAAGCAACATTTAGACCTTTATCATGCTGGTCCACAAACAGTCCTCTCTCATACGCGATTACGCTATTGGCCTCTTAACGGCCTACTTACACGTAAATGTATGGTTTGTTTTCGTCTCCGAGCACAGGTTGCTCAACAAATAATGGCAGATTTGCCTAAGTTCAGAGTAAACCCCTCAAGGCCTTTTCTTTCTGTCGGTGTAGACTTCGGGGGTCCTCTATTCGTTAAATCCTCTCCTCTGAAGCAAGCCAAGCTTGTAAAGTGTTACTTTGCTGTCTTCGTCTGCATGGCCACAAAGGCCACACATATTGAAGCTGTTTCAGATCTAACGACTGACGCATTCATTTGTACCCTTAAACGTTTTATATCGCGGCAAGGAAATCCTTCAACGATATTTACAGATAACGGCACTAATTTTCAAGGTTCTAAAAACCAAATCAAAGAAATGTATGATTTCTTCAAGCATGACAATAACAATAATGAAATTAAAGATTTTCTCTCTCTTAAAGAAATTGAATGGGTTTTCATTCCACCCCGCTCTCCACATTGGGGCGGACTGTGGGAGAGTTCGGTGAAAAGTACTAAATATCACATAAAAAGGGTAATTGGGGACTCTCATTTCACATTTGAGGTTTCCACTATTTTGGCTCAGATAGAGGCAATTTTAAACTCCAGGCCACTCTGCGCCCTCTTCAATGACCCATTAGACCTGGATGTTTTAACACCCGGTCATTTTGTTATAGGCTCCAACTTGACATCCTTCCCAGAAAGGCCTTTGCAAAATGTTAACTCCAATAGGCTCTCAATCTGGAATCAAATCACAAAGATTCAGCAAACTTTCTGGAAAAGATGGTCAACTGAATGCCTTAATCAATTACAGAATAAACCAAAATAGCTTATTCAAGGGGATAACATCAAGGTTGATGATATCGTTCTAATAAAAGAAGATAACGTGCCACCTTTACAGTGGCCAAGGGCCCGCGTAACAGAAATCATGCGTAGTGCAGATAAACGGGTTCGCGTTGTCAAACTAACCAAAGACAATGAGTTCACTCGGTCAATAGCAAAAATTTGCCCCTTGCCTTTGACAAATGAGTGATGGTCCTTCGAATCGCTCTTTCATCCTTACTTCTTGAAGGGGACGCTTCAAGGGGGGGAGTATGTTGAAATTTCATTCCAACCTGCTACGCCGCTGTATATATATTAATCTCTATGCATATTTACTCTCCGTCCTAAAAATAGATTTACGCGCAATTCTTTTTCCGCGAATTTATAGTGTGAAAGAGGAATGCCGTGGAAAGACCAGTTAGTTGAACTAATAACTCGACAAGGGCCCGTTCGTGCGCCAAATAAAATTAAACCCTTTTCGTCTTCTCTTATCAATAAGTTATTACACATATAATGATAGAATTGTAGTGGATACTTTATCATTGCACTAGCACCACATATTTTCCCTCAACGACTAACGGCTGTTGTGTATTTGGACTTTCTACAAAACATTTTACCGGGCTTATTCGAAAATGTAAATTTAAGAGGCATATGGTTTCAACACGATGGGGCACCTGCACATTTTGGAATTGATGTTCGAAATTATCTCAATCAACAATTTGCTGATCGGTGGATTGGACGTGGAGGACCACATCCTTGGCCAGCTAGGTCGCCAGACTTTAATCCAGCCGACTACTTTTTGTGGGGGCATCTAAAACAAAAAGTTTACAGTGTTCCAATCGAAACTAGGGATCAATTAATAAATAGGATAAATTTTTATTGCGGCGAGGTTAGACAAAACCCTCAAATGATTCACCGCTCAATTGCAAACCTACAAAAGCGTGCACAAAAATGTAGAGACACCGGTGGTATGCATTTTGAAAACATTTTGTAGCTTTTAAGACGTTATTGTGTTAGGGTAGATTTTAGTTTTTTTTGGGCTACTGAAAATAAAAATTAATTCGACAAGGCTGTGTTTTATTAGTAGAGATAGTTTAATTTTTTTTTTAAAGTCAATCACTGAAATAATTTTATACTTAGTTAAAAGCTTTAATACAGATACCCCATACAGGGGTATGTACAGGGTGTCCCATTTTCGTAGGTTTTACGGGGTTTCCAGCTTATGAGTAGAGATAGAGAGACGCGGTTTTCGCGACACCGTGCTACTTTTCGATGAAACTAAAGAGGCCGCAAACAGATTTGCCCTAACCATTTTAGTTTCCGTGCTACAGGGTGATTTTGAAAATTTGTCATTTTCGGACACCCCCTGTAACTCAGCTATCGTAAAATATATTTAAAATGTTTCAACTGGTATTTATAGATTTTTTCACGTAGAATTCAGTGGCATACTCAGATTTTTGCTGAGAGTCATAGTTTCTGACATATTGGCATAACCTACTATTTTTTAAATGGGAGACCCTATATATTATTTTTTCATCTTATTCTTCGTGTCGAGAGCTTTTCAAAAACATACCATAAGTCATATTTATTTTCATAAATAACATGAAAAAATGCATTTTTCTTTAAACGGATTTATGGCATAGCAGATCAATCGAAATAAGAGAAGGTGGCTGTGGAGCCATGGAAAAAGTTAACAAATATTTATTAGCGAAATAACAAAGTAACAGCATCAGAAAAAATTAGGAAGTAGGTAAAAGGTAATAATTATAATTTCATTAAAACTACAAATATTGTTCAAATTGTAGACCATTATGTGTCCTACAAGTGTGACAAACTTTAAAAATTCTTTTTAATGCATGTTCTATTGTAAATGACTGTCTTTGTAACTCTGCAAAAGCGTTTTCGGTGGCCATTCTTAGTTGTTCTAAGTTTTCGTATCGCCTTACATAAACTTTGTTTTCTAAATAACCCCACAAAAAGAAATCTAAAACTGAGAGGTCAGGGGATCGTGGTGGCCATCGAACAGGTCCGTGTGTTCCTATCCATCTTCCAGGAAAATGGTCGTTAAGCCAGTTTTGACTTATTCTGGCATTGTGGGCTGGAGCTCCGTCTTGCTGGAAATAAATCCTATTTAGTTGAGCCAAGGGAACATCATCCAAAATTCCTAATGCGTCTTCTAGGATTCGCACGTAACCAATCGAATTCAGATTTCCTTTATATATTTGGTAAACTATTCTTCGGTTGAAAATAAAACAGGAGACATTGAATCCAAATCTGCCCTGACGCTCCCTAGGAAAAATAACATGGTTGTTTTCTTGACTCCAAAATCGCGTGTTGTGTCTATTTAAAATCCCTGAACTAGTAAAATGTGCCTCGTCTGACCAAATAATCTTTTTTTCAAAATCGATATCTTCTGCCTTCATATTTATAAACCAATTGCAGAACTCCAATCTGCGCTCTGCATCACTAGGATGCAGATGATGCACAAGTTTGTATTTATAGGGTTTGAATTTGTGCTTTTTCAAAATTTTCTGCACTTTGGTTTTCGGTACACCCGCCTCTTCGTCTATTTTCCTGCAAGATGTTTCAGGAGCTGTCTGAACGAGGGCTAAAACGTTGACCTCAGATTCTTCGTTGTCTTTATTGTAAGTTCGCGATCGAGGCTTGTTAAAAGATCCATATTGGCAAAGATTATTTTTAATTTTTTGAAAAATTCTTTTTTCTGGTTGTCTTCTCTCGGGATATCTAAGATAAAATAAAGCGAACCAATAAAGTCAAAATGCAGGAAGATAAAAAAGAACTAACCTATTCAGATAAAGCTCTGCCGCCTGATCTGCATCTTCATTAGACAATATAAAACACGCGTTCATATCATATTTCTCAAAATATTCAAATTTTTGATTCTGAGCCATATTAAAAACAATAATTATAATAGACGTCAAGAAAAATTTAAACGCAATAATGCCAAAAATGACAGCAGTAATGGCTGCCTGATCATATTTTTGTTGGCGTTGCCATGGCTACCACAGCCACCTTCTCTTATTTCGATTGATCTGCTATGCCATAAATCCGTTTAAAGAAAAATGCATTTTTTCATGTTATTTATGAAAATAAATATGACTTATGGTATGTTTTTGAAAAGCTCTCGACACGAAGAATAAGATGAAAAAATAATATATAGGGTCTCCCATTTAAAAAATAGTAGGTTAAGCCAATATGTCAAAAACTATGACTCTCAGCAAAAATCTGAGTATGCCACTGAATTCTACGTGAAAAAATCTATAAATACCAGTTGAAACATTTTAAATATATTTTACGATAGCTGAGTTACAGGGGGTGTCCGAAAATGACAAATTTTCAAAATCACCCTGTAGCACGGAAACTAAAATGGTTAGGGCAAATCTGTTTGCGGCCTCTTTAGTTTCATCGAAAAGTAGCACGGTGTCGCGAAAACCGCATATATCTATCTCTACTCATAAGCTGGAAACCCCGTAAAACCTACGAAAATGGGACAGCCTGTACTATCTAAAGATTTAAATTTCGTACATAACCTTTAGTGTGCCATTCAAGATGGTGGCATATTTTTGTTCACAAATGAATGTAGTTTAAGAAAAAAATTCAAAAATACCGAATTCTGATGTACAGGGTGTCTCAAAACTAACCCTCCTCCCCTGTGTGAATTGGCTGGATACAGCCCTGGAACTTTGCTACTTTTCAAACGTCAAAAAGTTATGATACACCAAGAGTGTTTGTGTACAAAATTTTAAAAAAATCTATTAAGCCGTTTAGGAGATACACGGTGAACAAATTTTTACCAAAATATAAAAATCACCCTGTATCTTAGTAATAAAGCCGAATTAATCAATTTAAATATCCATTTCGATATACCCTAGGGATACCCTATACACCACATAAGTATGTACAGTGGGTCGTGAATCACCCAGTATAATAAATATTAGATGTTTGCTTGTTTATTTTTCCTGGTGAAGTAGCACTTCACCTGAATAGACGCCACTGGCATTCAGCGAATAAAAGTTACAAGTTAAATGACTTGGAAAGTCTAGACCAGGGTGCTTCAACTTGAACTTCTGGCGATCTACCTCAATATTTTTAGACTACTTACGATCGACTCTGAGAGGCTGCAAGTATATGTGATGCAGGGTTGTCGTACATACACGATACATACACTCTACCTACCTACCTACCTACCTAGGTAGGGTGTACCGTACATTATATAGCTTTCCGCACAATATACATTATTTTAGTCAAGGTTTGGGTTAGGTTTAGTTAGGTTCTTCTCTACAATATCAATGAAAAAACTCATAGTTATTCAAAATTGCGTGTTTATTGGTTGTTACAAAACAAAAGAGTTACATATGGTGTTAAACTTAACTAAGGAGTGACTTTGGATGTTGAAGCGTGGCACTGCATATCCTCAGAATACTTTTCATAGGATGGTACGTAACCACTGAGTGCTAATCGCAAGCATGATGACATATGATCGTCAGTTAGTCGATTACGATATTTTGACTTAATTATCTTCATTTCAGAAAATGCAGACTCGCACAAGTAAGGATAACTCATAAATGATGCTCCATTTGCCAATTTACTACAATCATAAAAACGCATTTCGAAGTGTCCCAAAATATTTGATAATTCAGCCTCATACGTATCATAATTCAGCTGAGGAATCCTTGCTTTCAAAGACGGAAAATGTTTCAAATCCTTTCTTTTCAGTTGATCTATCATGAGTTGCAATTTACCTTTGAATGCGTTTACTGCGCTAATCATCTCAATAACAGTTTTTCCTTTACCTTGAAGCTCCAAGTTAATGGTGTTTAAGTGCATTGTGATGTCAGTCAAAAATGCCAAATCAGTCAGCCATTTTTCGTTTTTCAACATCTGAGTGTCATCACCTCTTTCGTCTAGAAAAGCTGTTATTTCGGGCAATAATTCTTGAAACCTTTCTAGGAATTTTCCGCGACTCAACCACCTGACGTCCGTGTGAAGAACTAAATCAGTGTGTTCAGCTGTCTCCCTATCTTCCAACTGCAACTTAAAGAGCCGCCGTTGCAAGCTACGTGCACGGATGGAATTCACAATTTTTGTTGCAATGCCCATAATTTCCTCCGTGTTTAAAACTTTTGAACACAAAACTTGTTGATGTATAATGCAATGGATTGAAAAAAATGAAGGGAAATCTTCATTAGCTCGACACAATGCCACAAAACCGTTTATGTTTCCAGTCATTGCTGGTGCTCCATCAATTGTAACGCACACTAATTTATATATTGGTAGCTTGTAGTTTTTTACAAAATTGAAGAAAACGTCATATATATCTTCGCCACCGGTCTTCCCCTTCAGAGGAATGATTGTCAAAAATTCTTCCTCAACCAACATGTCATTGAATACCATCCGAATAAAAATACACAGCTGGAAAGTGTCTGTCATATCGGTGGATTCGTCGAACTGTAAAGACAAGTATGTACATTCCATCATATTATTTTTTAGTTTATTTGCCATGTCCTAACTCATGACTTCAATACGCCTTGTGACAGTCGGACGAGATAACTGAAGTTCTCTAATAGCAGACATGATTTCTGTTTTATTTTTCAAATCTCCAAATAAAGTCTCACCCGCTTCAATAAATGCTTCCTTCACAACCGATCCATCTTCGAATGGTTTCTTGTGTTCCGCCAATATATGATATATTTTAAATGACGCGATCGGAGCAGCTTTTGATTGTTTGGCTGGTCTTGTGAACATGGTTTGTTCTTTTTTCAAACAACATATCAAAACACGTACTTTTCGTTTTCTTAATTCATTCTGTGGCGGAAAATCCTTTTCATAGTTTTTATGAACCGTTTTATGATGCCTCTCTAAGTTACCACGCTTAGGTATTGCAACTGACGCACGACAAATAAGACAAATACCTTCACCATACAAAACAAAAATTCTTCCTCCCAATCGTTATTAAAATGATACGTTTTAGATTTCTTCGCTGCACTCATTTTGTACTATTTAATAATAAACTTTGTATCGACGTAGTATTGCCTTCAAATTGCAATTCAGAATGACTCCAATCAGTGTTGCCAGGTCAAAAATTTTAATTTCTCTAGCAAAATCTCAAAAAATTCCCTAGAATTTCCCTAGATCCGTCAGTACCGAAATTCCCTAGAATTTCTCTAAAAAAACGGGATTTTCCCTAAAATTTCACAAAAAGAATTTTGTTGTTTGCTTTATAATTTTTATATAATATTTATGAAATAATTTTGTTGGGACTTTGAATAAAACAGGGAATGATCTAACAAAGACAATGCAGTCTGTATGTTATGTTATGTATTATATTCTTCAATCAAACTAAAATACAGAGTATAATAAAAGATATAGATACAAAAATCTAAATCATAAAATATAAGTATAAACATTTAAATTATGGTTTAAAAATGCGAGAAAACTAAAGCCCAATATTATAGAGCACGCAAGAACAGAATTAATTATTGTAAATATTTTCATTTAGTTTTGCAACTAAATCCTGATCTATTTGAAAGTCAAAGCAATTACTACTTTTTGTTAAATTTTTTGTGTACATGATGCCACTTAGGGTTTTTGTTGATAGCCGATTTCTAATTTTTGTTTTATTTAAATTGATTTGCGAAAATATCCTTTCCACCGTTGCACTGGAATGTGGTAAACAAAACAGTTGGAACACAAAATCGCAAATATTTGGATATAGGAATGAGTCGTCACCTGCTTTTAATTTGCTCATTTTTACCCAAAATTCTGAAATATTTCTATCTTGAAATTCACTAAAATCAATGTTTTGTATTTCACGCCACTCTCGATCTACGTCGTTAAGTTTTTCTTGTTTTACCAAATTAGGAAATAGTATGGCCAAAGGTGCAATAGAATTGTGTTTCTTTTGTACAACTGAAGTAGGATCAAGTAAATTTATTTGTTTTAAAATTTTCTGCGACGAATCTTTAAAATTAAACCGTTTGCTAATTTGTAGACAGCCTTCGATAAAAAATTCTAAACATCGTTTCCGAAAGTCTAATAATTCGTCATTATTTAGGTTGTGCATGTTGTTTTGAATTTTCCCCTCCACTATTGCCCCTAGATAAATATTTTCAATTTGTAAGAAGTTACGTGGATTTTGAAATTCAATATTGTCAATAGCGGTTGAATCAATATAGTCCTCTTTCATATAACAACGCAACATGGTTTTCAAAATATTTATCACTCGTGCGTGAAGAATATGTATTTTTACATTTTCCGATTGCATTTCTAGGGTCAAGCTATTAAATAGCGGCAAAGAGAAATCTAAAAATTCTAAATAAAGGCGAAAAGATGGATCTACAAGTTTAGTAAGAATATTCTCAGCAGTTGGTATTTTATCAAGTAAGTGAGCGTTAGTGAAATATAAAACTAGCGCATTATATTGTTCTAACAATCTTTTTACTACAGCGAGTAGCGATAACCATCTAGTTTGGCTGGGATGTAAAATTTTGTGTGGTTTTATTTCAAGATAATTTTGAAATTCGGTTAAGTCGGACTGTCTTTTGCAGCTGTACTTTAAAAACGAATAAATATCCCTAGCAGTTTCCTCAATGGTAGAGGGTAGTTTTTCGCAAGCATAACTTGCACATAAAGCAAACGAGTGGCATATGCACTTCATAACGAATAAATTTGGAATGTCTTTTTTTAGCAAAACGGATAAAGAATGGCGCACACCCATCATTACACTTGCTCCATCGGCCGCAAAACCAATCATATTATTTTTATAAGGAATATTATTTTCTGAAAAAAATGTTTGTATACCCGTGTAAAGAGCCTCAGCTGTTGCTGAAGGCACCTGTAATAAGCCTAGAAACAAATCTACAACCTTGTATGTTTCATTGTCAAATGTCCTAGCTACCATTGCCAAATGTTTAATATCCCCTTTATCTGTAGATTCATCCACTATAAGTGAAAATTTGCTTTTACGTAACAAAGTTAATACCTTTTCAAAGTTATATTTTCCGGTTACATTTTTGACAATTGCTGTGGCTTTAGTTCTCCCGCAAGTTACATTTTTGGCAATTTCAGAATCACTATAAATTTCTCTATTTAATTTTGACAGATGATCTAGACAACTAAATGAAATATTATGTTCTACTGCAAAAGTAGCTAATCGTATTTCTGCTTCTTTCACTTTTCGCTGAGTGGCTGCTCGTTGCTGCATTGTGGGCATATCAATTAATGTTTGTTGTCGACTTATTCCCTTTGCATTGGAAATATGCTTTTTTCCCTTGGAATGCTTTTCAATTTCAGACTTACCGCATAAGAAGTCCTTATTGCAAGCTTTACAATAACAGTAGGTTTCGCCTTTCTTGCTTTTTGTTAGCCATCCTTTAAATGTGATATCTTGCTCCCACTTTGAGTTGTACTTTTGAACATAGCTTCTTTTCCTTTTCCCCAAACTTTGCGGTTCTTCGGCCTCTTCAGAGCTTGATGATGACTGTGGTTTAGAAGACGTTGAACTTGAAGCCATGTTGTTTTATCTACAAAGATATATAATTTTAGTCTAGCAAATATCTAGTTAAATACTCCCGATAGATTCACAAAGTTTTCGAAAATAGGGAAAATTATTTCCGATAAAATAAAAATACATACCTACCTTTTTTAAGTTTCAGCCTATAAGATAATATGTAACTCTAGATGTCTTTAATACTTAATTGATAGGTAACTGTAACTAATAAAGCCAATTGCATCAGCGTACGGATCTTTTACACAACACCCTAATATCGACTAACGCCTCAACTAACGCCTAACGTAGCATCGAGTCGAAAACAACAGACACATTCACATAAACATAAAATAAACTAAAACTCAGTATTTCCCAGAAACCTGAAACTCTCTCGGTACCGGTATTTCTCCGAAACCATTTATGTCGACTTTCAATTACAAAAACCGGGGAATTACAGAACTTACAACATCCCATTAAAAGGAATCTACGGTAACTAATCCATTCTGTAAACAAAACTTTCGTGTGGTTATCATAGATGGCAGCATCTTAAAGGTAAATAGGTAAATGTACAGTGGCACAGAAAAACATAAATTTAAACAGTGGCTTAATATATTATATTAAGCGACTGTAGGTAAAATTATAAATGCATGATTATTGATTATTTACTTGTGTTTAAAAAACGAACTATTGGCATTGATTTAAGTAAAGTGAATGAAGCTTTTACCTCAAAAATTATTCAAACAAGGTTTTCAAAAAATTCCCTAAATTACTAAAAAATTCCCTTTTTCCCTACAGGTTCCATTTTTCCCTAGATATAGGGAAATTTCCCTGCCAATGGCAACACTGACTCCAATTCCTGCAGGGGCAACATTTATATCGGCGTGAACGAAAGTCTCGAATGTTCCCGTCAAACGCGCCGCCCGAAATTTCTAGAAAATCGGCAAGAATAAAAATGCGGCTTTTACCGCGCGTTCCTTTGATAAAGCCGCCTTTTGCCGCTAGCAGAGTGTTATTTTATTACGTAATACATTTTTGTAGTTTAGTTAAGTACCTACTTATTAAAAACATTTTTCTTCTCGAGATCTACACAAAAAGCACTCGCGATCGACTGGTCGATCGTGATCGACCGTTTGAACACCCCTGGTTTAGACATTAATAAGAGGAAAAATCATATTTTATTGGACGATCAAATGGACCTAAACGGTTCCTTACTGTTTAATCTTTATAGCTAAAATCTGCTAGGGTTAGGTAGATAGACTCTTTGATTACTGTTAAAAAATGCAGTTTTAGTATCAGTTTTTAGTTGGTTTTTGAAAAAGACACAGTGTGTCGAAACAGCTGTCAAACGGAAATAAATTAGTGGAAATTACTAAACAAATATAATTTGTTTATTTATTATAATAGTTACATGGAGAGCTTATTTTTTAAAACGCCGGTAAACACTCGGAATGAAATAATTGGGCGCATAGAATATACAGAATGTTTTTTGTTAAAAGGGTTTTGTCTATATTCCTACTTCTTAATTGATTTTCCTAACTTTTATATTTAATTAGGTCATGGAAACCGTTCACTTATTTGATAAGGTCATAACAATACAGTATTTTTAGAGTTTGGAAGTGCCAACATCTTGTTACATGTCGCATTGGTATAGACAGGACACAGCTACCAGAAAAACGTTGTTGATATTAATGGAGAGGTCGAAGCGGCCAATAGAAATAAAAGGTCTGAAAGTGGTCACTTTGTCACGGGTTACATTTGTCTCCGTAAGTATCTCTTTCTAAAGATCATCGAAACATCATTTATCTGGGTTGCACTCCAAAAAACAAAAAAATCGGTAAATTCGCCTTTACCCACAACTTCTCTCGTATAGAATTTCACTGGGTACAGGGTGTCCCGTTTTCGTGGTTTTTATAGGGTATTTTATCTTATTAGTGAAGATAGAGGATTCCGATTTTCGCGACATGGTGCTAATACTACAAAATTTTCATAGCCCCCTTCGTTTTTAAGATACAATGTGAAATTGAAAATATTTCATTTTTGGGCCCACCTCGAATTTCGATTGTTGCTTAACTTATCGAAAAGGTAAAAACTGGCTCTGATACAGTTTTTCACGTAGAATCCTGTAGCGTAGTCAGATTTTTTATGTGACCTGTCGTTTCTGAGATATAACACAAACTTATAATTTTTTAAAAGGGACACCCTGTATATTTTTATTTTATAATATTCAGTTCACAATAAGCTTTTCGAAAATATATAATAGTATATACTTTTCTATTCGAATCGCCCAATACTTTGCACTATTTTAGAGATAGACTCAGTTTTTGGTAGTAGGCTGGGATTGCCTAAACAAAACAAAAGAAAATTGTTGTCATATTAAATAAATTACTTGTCAAAACCCTCTGGTTCGTTTTGAAACTGGATTAGACAACCGCAACAATTATTTAAAATTTTATAATAAAAAATTGCTAGAAACCAAACATTTTCTAATGAAGAAAAATACATGTTGCTCTGCTTCGCACAGTCAACGAATATGTTAGCGAGGCTTCAGAACTATATTTATTAAGGTATGCTTAGCATTCGTCATATTTTATAATAAACACATTTTTATGAAGCTGTTGGCTTTTTAAACATAGGTATCCAGAACGAAGACAACCCTACATTTCTTAGAATGAAAAGAAATCTAGTTGATTTCTGATCTTTCAATAAGCCGCAAAGCAAAACCTATAACAAAGAAAACGAGGAAGACGTAGTTAATGTTCTGGCGTCTATTGATGTAGATCCTTCAAGTTCTTGCAGAAAAATCCATCAGAATTTTGGCCGGGTACAAAAAATTTTAAGGAAACAAGGTTAAAAACCATTTAAATTCATAACAAACATAGAAAAAGACTCCAAGTCTCGGTCTCAGTAAATTATAATCTTATATTTTACAAAAAACGTGACACGTTTCGCCCTTTCGAGCATCATCAGACCTACAAACAACAGAGAGAACCTTAGTAAATAATCACACTCACAAATCGTAAAACAATAACTTACAAATAGAATAAAACACACTAAAGCACAACAAAACAAACAACTACTTATACATATTTGATTGACACTAAAATGAGGTTAAGCGTCACGTGAATAAACAAGATAAAATATTAAAAAGGATTCATGCCTCTACCTGGGATCGAACCCGGACCGCCTGAGTGGCAGGTCGAAGAAGTACCTACAGACCACTAGACTAGTCAAAGAAACTAACCAAAAACTCTCACTCCATGAATTAGTGAATAAAATGAAGGTTGCCTACAATTATTATTAGAGGAAATGAGGATATTTTGGAATAGAATAGTTTTAAAAAAAATTATCAAAATATTTAAATATTGACAAATTTGAATAAAATAAATATATTCTCTTAGGTCTATATATGTATTATGTCACATGTAAATTTCAAAGCGTTTGAAAGTCTCTGAAACGAATTTTTCACTAAGAAAAAGGAAGATGTCAAAATACCCTGAGAACATAACATGCAGTTAATTTGGAATACCACCATTTTGGAATATTCCAAAATACCAGCACATGTTTTTTCTTAACGAGTTAAATAAAACATTGTTAAAAAGTAACCAAATATTTATTAAATTAAAAATTGAGTTGATTATTTACAGTAGTCGCACACATATGTTCCGGCGTCATATGCAGCACACTCAGAGTGCATCCATGCTTCGCATGTGAGGCACTGAACCCACTGCTCTCCCCTTACATCTTCGCTAAATTTTGCATCACAGAAAAAACATACCATATTTTTTGACACCCGATCTAAATCAAATTCTGGAGCGAGCTCTTCTGAGAAACTCGAATTTTCGAAGCTTACATCAGACTCACTGTCTGATTGTCTTCTGGTCTTTGCTTTCTTTTTCTTATGCCACTTTTTCCAGCTTTTTCAACTTTTTTAATCGTCTTATCTCTTGTTCAAACTTAATTTGACAACCTTATATGGTGGTATTTCTGCTGTTTCCTCAAGTTCTCTTTTGTATGGAGAACTAGAGACAATTGTTGATTTTGTTGCTTTTCGGCCTCTATTAGAATTTCCCTTCTTTGGTAAGGGCACCGGTGAAATATCAGAAGGTGTTACGTATAAACGACAGCTGCTTGCTAACTGTGGTTTTTCTACTTCTACTGAAACACTTTTAACACTTTTTGAAGATGGACCGGGTTCCGCTGATTGTTGTTCACTTGTGGTTCTACTTCATTGCGTGATCTTACGTCGCCTTCGTTTGCAGATGATTCTTTTTCATCAGCTGACATCACATCACTCCGGTTTAATTGCTGAACGGTTTCGTTTTGTAATTGATTTTCCTGTTCGGCAGCAAGGTAATCTGCCTCACTAAATGCATGTCTGTCAAAAGGGTAGATACCCCCTATTTTAAAACCGTTGGCTGCTATTTCGCCGATTTGGCATTTTCGATACGATTTTCCAAACAAATTAACAATATCGTACGCAGTCAAAGGCTTGTTATTTTCACGAAGCCATATGCGTACCTCCTCACTATAGTAAGATTTTAAAGGGCCGATAAACGATCTATCTAAAGGTTGGGCCTTGTGGGTACAATGGGGGGGAAGCGACAATAGCGTAACATGATTTTCTCTTGCTTTGTCAACAATATCTATATTTTTCGTGTGATTGTAATGCCCGTCTAAAATTAGCAAAACTGGCGATTTTTCAGATGGTTTTGTATATTCAATAAAGTGCTCAAACCACTCTGTAAATAAATGAGTTTGAATCCACCCAGACGGATGTGCTTTTCCTATTGAACCCAAAGGTGCGCCCTCATTAAAGCGTCTGTCAGGTTTTTCTTGGAAAAATAATCATTGGTGGTACAAATATACTAGCTGGGCTCATACATGCTACCACTGTGATCAGAGAACCGCTCTCCGCTGAAGCCATTGCGCCAATTTGCTTTTTACCGCGTCTAGCAATAATTTTTGGGAATTTACTTTGGACTATGGACAAACCAGTTTCATCCAAATTAAAAATACGATCTGCTGTAAAGTTATGATTGTCGTAAACTTGTTCTAGAAGATCATAAAACTCGTGCATCGATAGTATATTTTTGTTTCGAGAGAGAAACCCTTTAAGCCAATAGTGGCCCGCAGTGTTGTTGCTAAATGGATTTTCAATGTTGTTTCTAATAGCTAGTTGGTAAGCGAGTCTTCTTAAGTCCATTTGGGTCAATCCATAAAACTTCGTCTCCATTTTAATTGCATATTCCACCAATAGAGATTCAAAATATTTATTAAAAACAGGTTTTCGCCCAATATTTTTACGAACAAGCTGTTCCGTTGGTGTGTCCTTTTCAGCAACAAGTTTAAATAGTGTGGTTCTTGGCACTTTAAAGTTTATAGACGCCTTGAGGTATCCCATTCTTTTCTCCCTTACTGCCTGTACAGCAGCGGCCATATCTTCGGGATTCCAGTGTTGCCTTTTTTTAGCATATTTTTTGGGCATCATGACTAAAACAAAAGTAGAAATCAAATATTACAAAAAATGAATATAATATAGAATATTCCATATTCGTATCACTAATAGTATTCCGAATTAGCAACTTCAACACCCTCCCCATAAACCGGAAAAAAACGTAAACCCCTTAATATATCGCAAAAATACAACTAGCAACTTAAAGTATAAGCTTTACTAAGCTGAGCACCTAATCAAAGTTATATTTATTCAAAAATCCAAAGCGATGATAGCCGATTTAATTTGCACTAAAAAGTTTTAATGACGTTACAATTAATTTTTCACATGTGTTTGCCCTCTATCATAAATCAAACTAACTACAAAATCACCTGGCCGTTAGTTATAGACTAGAATATTAGGTTATTGTATATTTATCGAGATGGCGCTACGCATACCTTTAATGTAGTGTTTATGTTGTTATTTCTCATCGGGTATTTGAAAGAAGTAAAACAACACCACTTTTAGATTAACATTTAGTTTTTATTGCGAGCTGAAGCGCGGGCCGTGCAACTTGGTCAGAGAGAGAGACATTACCATTTTTACAAACTTAAGATCTTATCATTAGAAAAAGACAACATGTGAGAGTGAGAGAGACAGATATAACACTTCCCTACACACTCCCCCCGCAGTGTGAGCGTACATAGCTCACACGAAAAACGAGATATACAAGTTATTTATATTAATTTTATATAAACAATAAAAAAAATGTGCAACGGCCTCGCAAAGAATACAAAATTTATAACATATTATTTAATATAAATATTAGGTTAATACTTGAATACTAACATTGCGGTTTTATTTACTTAATAAACGTAAATGTGAACTAATAAATAAAATGTAATTATAAAATATTATGTAAACTACATACGTACGTTACAAAAAAAAAATAAAATAAACATTAATGCTAAATATTTTTGGTATCAAAGAATATAATAGTAAATACTCATACAAAATACCATTGAATATACTAAAAATAGTAACAGTACATAATATTTTGAGACATCTTTTATGTGTCTGCAAAATGAACACGTTTCCTCGAATAAGTTCGAAGGACTGGTAAATTTAAATTAAAACTAGGGGAATTTACAGGATTAGGGTTGGCATTTACACAAGGAGAATCTGAATTTACATTTGCCGGAGGCAAAACTGGAGTGATATTTGCCAGAGGCAAATCAGAATTGTCACTTGCCGAAGGTAAATCTGGAGTGACATTTGCCAGAGTCAAACCTGTCGTGTCACTGTCGTCACCAATAGTGTACGCTGGTTTCAACAGCTCAACCGAGATGGTCTTGCTTCTGCCACTTACCTCAATCTCAAAAATTCGTTCAGAAATTCTGCGAATTACTTTATGTGGGCCAGTGTATGGTCTTTCCAGACCTTTTTTGGCAACTTTGCGCATAAAAACGTGAGTGCAAGTATGCAAATTTTTGTAATAAAATGGTCTCTTTTTTGATTTATGAGCCACAGGTACCGGACGTGTAAGCCTCATATGACTACGAAATTCGTTAATAAAGGTGATGGGATCAGGAGTAAAATCATCCCAAAGAAAAAATTCGCCGGGAAGACGAAGGGTTGTTCCAAACATAAATTCAGCGGGAGACGCCCCTGTGTCTAACCGGACATGCGAACGAAGACCTAAAAGTACAGTTGAAAGAGTGCGGGACCAATCGGAATCGGCATGACACATAATCGCTGCTTTTAAAACGCGGTGCCAACGCTCAATCATACCGTTAGATTGAGGGTGGTACGGAGTTGTTCTGATGCGCTCGCAACCAATTAGTGCCAGAAGTGATTTAAATAACCGAGATTCGAACTGTGATCCTTGATCAGAAGTAATGCATCGAGGAGAACCGTAACGAGAGATCCAGGTATCATAAAAAGTTTTGGCTACAGTTTGAACATGTCTTTCATTGGCGCAGCCTCAGTCCAACTGGAGAATCGATCGACCATTATTAGACAATACAAAAATCCTTGAGACGGGGGCAGAGGCCCAACTATGTCAATATGGACTTGGTCGAATCGCCCATCTGGAGCTACAAATTTTTCAGGAATAAGTTTGACATGGCGAGAAATTTTCGATTGTTGACATTCGATACAACACTTGCACCATTTTGTTATATCTCGGTGCATGTTTGGCCAAACGTAACGCTGTCTGATCAAACGATCCGTTACTCTACCACTAGGGTGTGCCGGATTATGACACAAATGAAAAACACGCTTTCTAAGAGTCAAAGGAATGTACGGTCGAATTGTTTCTCCGGAGATGTCACAAAAAATTTCACAAAGATCTGAACCCCACTGAATCTTCTTTAAGTTCAGAGAATGATTAGTGTTGTCAGTTAAATGTTTTAATTGCTCGTCATTTTCTTGAGCTTCCGATAATTCTTTAAGATCAAAATCTAAAGGAAAGTTAAACGCATCAATCCGCGACAGTGTGTCCGCGACAACATTTTTAGAGCCGGAAATATGCTCAATGTGCGTAGAAAATTGCGCTATAAATGACAATTGTCGCGTTTGACGTGGAGAAGCTTCAGCGGATCGCTGCATGAATGCATAAGTAAGCGGTTTATGGTCCGTGAGCATATGAAAATTAGAACCTTCTAACAAAAATCTGAAATATTTTATCGATTCATAAATTGCGGTTAACTCGCGGTCATATGCGCTGTAACGAGTTTGCGCCGGAGTAAACTTACGGGAAAAGAACGCTAATGGTTCCCAAAAGCCATTATTTTCCTGTTCAAGGACAGCACCCATCGCAAAATCGGACGCGTCGGTAACTACACGCAATAGAGCACCAGCTCTAGGATGGACGAGCATTGCGGCATTAGCAAAATCACTTTTGGTTTTTTCAAATGCCTCAATTAACACATCCGTCTAGACAATTTCGCGCTTATCCCCTTTACGCGAATCAATAAACAAGGAATTGAGGACAGCTTGAGTTTCAGCTGCATGGGGAACATTTCTATGATAAAAATTGATCATGCCAAGATATCGTCGCAGATCAGAAATAATTTTTGGTCTGGGAAATTCCACAATGGACTTGACCTTTTCTGGCATAGGGCGAATGCCCTGACTATTTATACAGTAACCTAGAAATTCTAATTCATTCACTCCCAACACACATTTTTCAACATTCAAGCGAAGCTGAAACTGCTCAAGTCTTTTAAAAATAATACGAAGATGTTTAGCAGCAGAAGATGAAGCAATGAGAATATCATCTATATATACAAAAGCGAAATCTAGATCGCCCAAGGCTTTGTTAACATAACGTTGAAACGATTGGCTCGCATTGCGAAGACCGAATGGCATAACCAAATATTCAAATAGGCCGAATGGCGTTATTACAGCCGTTTTTTCTACGTCTTCAGACGCCATAGGGATTTGGTTATAAGCCTTGGGCAAATCTAGTGAAGAAAAGATTGTTTTCCCATGCAAATTTACAGTGCAATCATGTAAGTGAGGAGTTGGATATTTATCGGGTATAGTGACTGCGTTTAAACGTCGATAATCGCCACAAATCCGCCAACTACCATCTTTCTTCTTGACAAGATGAATGGGACTTGCCCAAGGACTGGACGAAGGACGACAAACCCCAGATTCAACTAAAGTCTTAAATTGTGCCTTAGCAGCCACCAGTTTCTCCTGGTTAAGGCGCCTAGCACGTTCTGCTACAGGAGGCCCCGTAGTCAAAATATGATGGAAAACATAATGGTTAGGAGGAGGAGATAAAGAAAAATTTCCTGTAATTTTAGGAAACTCAGAAATAATCTCTGAAAATTTTGAGTTTGGAGAAAATGCATAAATGGAATGAATTGGCGCTGGTTTCAAGACAGCGAGGGAAAACACATCTGTGGAAGAATCGACCAGACGACGTCGTTTAAAATTCACAGACAACCCGTAAAATGATAAAAGATCCGCACCTATAATGTCGTATGGAACCGAAGCAATGTGAAAATTCCACCGAATTGGCCGTCGTAATCCAAGATCCAATTCACGATATGCCTCTCCGAAAGTGTTAATACACGTGTTGTTTGCAGCAAAGAGCTTTAAATCAACAGGTTTACCCCTGACCTTATCATCAGCAGGTAACAGCGAAATATCCGCCCCGGAATCGATTAAATACATGCCCCCGCCCAAACGGTCACGTACAAAGAGACGTTTTGAGAAACCCGAACTCCCATCGGCCGTCTCCACCCGATGAGGTTCATCTAGTTTTTTTGGTTGTCTTTCCACTCTTGGTGCTTTTCGCACCAAGCTCTACAAGACGTGGGATTATCTGGATATAAAGTGTGTGCTGGACACAAGGAAGAGTTACCTTTTTTATTTTTATCGCGATTTCGAGAAAATGAACGCGAACCTCTTTTGTTCACTTTCACTTCCAATTTCTCGACTTTCTTTGTTAAGGCCAAAATGGAACTTTTTATTTCCTTTAAATCAGAATCAGCCGAGGAAGACACAGGAACCTGTTTTGCAATTGCTGCAACATTATATTCAGCACCTAGAGCGCTATCCACGATGCGATCAGCAGCCTCAGCGATCATATTGAGATCAGTAGCTCCCGAGGCAACCAAAATGGCTCTATGAGCCTGCGGAAGTTGATCCAGAAAAATTTGTTTGATGACGTTGTCATCGACGACACCATTTGAGAGATTCCGTAGACGACTTAGGATCAAAGACGGTTTTCCATCCGTACCTACTTGACCTTTCAATAACTTTCTGAGTTTGGCTTCTTCAGAAACAGCATAAGTGGATATAATCCTTTGCTTAACCTGGTCATAAATGTCGCTAGGAGGAGGGGACAAGGTAATGATGTCTCTCACACAACCTAAAAGACCTTAAATTGGCATTCCTCATGGACACCTCCGCCTGAATAAACCAAAGGGCTGGATCAACCTGAGAAAATGGGGGTAACTTTGGGACACGATAATGGTCTAACCTAGGTACCACCGACGGGGCTGGAGAAGCACCCTGTCTACGAATAGCACCAGCATTCTGAGAAGTCTCTAACCGCTCTAACCGCTCAGTAAATTGCGCTTGAAGCTCCGCAACCAATGCTTCTGCTTTGTTTGCACGAGCAATGGCAGAAGCAAGATCATCATTGGATTCAGCCATTATTGGTGAATAAAAGAGTATTTATTTATAAACAAGGTACCAAATAGTAAAACAAATATAAATAAAATATTGTTACCAATTAATAATACCAGTTAATAACATAAAAATAGTAACTTACCACTGCAAATAATACCAAAAATAGTAAAAATATACAATATTAACTACCAAATATTAAAAATAATATATTATTACCAATAAATACTGGGAAAACTAGGGTTTTATCATGTTAAAACAACAAAAACATTTTTATTATCAAAATACCACTTATGGAAGAAATTGGAGAATGTCTGGCAACATCGCAAAAACACCCTACTTGTTTTCCTCTTCTTTTAATGGTTGACAGTTGACCTACTCCACCGGATCACATCAGGATCAGGTCCGTCGAAACGAACACACCATGACATCCGTGACAGAACGGATGACAAGTGACAAAGCGTCATCAATTTAGCGGGAAAAAATACAGCCAAGCAGGAATTTGGGGCAATACTGCAAAAGCCCCACAAAGAAAATGCTAATTAAATACCTGTTATCATAGCCACTAAGCCCTGGAGCCCAAAAATGCTCTTCAAACTTCGCAAATTACGATTTGCCGATCCACACCATGTCGGCTGTCAATCGGCGTCGTTGAGGATTGAAATTCAATCAATGATGAAATTACCAACGTTTTCGGTAGTCTGGGGTCACCAATGTAGTGTTTATGTTGTTATTTCTCATCGGGTATTTGAAAGAAGTAAAACAACACCACTTTTAGATTAACATTTAGTTTTTATTGCGAGCTGAAGCGCGGGCCGTGCAACTTGGTCAGAGAGAGAGACATTACCATTTTTACAAACTTAAGATCTTATCATTAGAAAAAAGACAACATGTGAGAGTGAGAGAGACAGATATAACACTTCCCTACACTTTCTATTCCTTTGAACAATCACAACTTTTTGGTACAGTCTTGTACTACATTTTTGAGTAAAACAAATTATTCCCTTGCCATTTCTACGTCAAAAAGGTATATCTGTTAAAAGTGGATACGAGCAACCGTTTTCGAGATATTTGGATTTAAAACAATTTCGGTGCATGTAATTTTTTATCGCAAAATTTTAAAAGTTTGTTATTTTGTCCAAATTTAAACGCATCTTGGCACAAAAGCTTTGAAATGAAAGACTAACACACTTTTTTGAGGTGTGTATTTAGTGCCTCAGACATAAACTAAACAAAATGTATTTAATTTTTTATTAAAATTGTTATTATTAAGTTGTTTTTAATAAAATCTAGGTTACGTTTTATAATTTTCAAAAATTCCACCATTTGCTTCTAAGCACAGGTCAGCTCTATAGTGTATAGCTCGGGTTGCTCTGTGGATACATTCGGGCGCATTTCTTAGTGTTTGTGCTGCGTTTGTTATCCGATCCAATAATGCTTCTCTTGTATTTACTTTAGTGGAATATACCAGTGATTTGAACCATCCCCAAAGGCAATAATCCAAAGGATAGCTAAAAGTTATAAAATGGCGGCTACGCGCCATCTTGAATTAATATTTTAAATACAACACCCCGCATATTATTCCATTTTCAAAATCTGCTCATTATTCTTAACATTTTTCTCTAATACACTTTATTCCTAAATGTAATTGTTTTCGAAATAATGACGTTTGAAAATTGAAAATCCGGTTTAAAATGAAGTAATGGTTTTAGTCACTTTCGATAAAAAATTCTGCTAACTAAATTTTTTAATTAATTTGTAGTTAAATCTTTTAATGAATTCGACTAATAAGAGGCGTAAAGACAGTATTTTAAGGATAAATAGTACCACTTACCGAAAAATCTTGAAGGTTACGAATTTGTTCTGTAAATTCACAAGGAAAACAAATTAGTTGGTAACACTTATTTAACCCCAACAATAATTATTTTATCAAGTGTTACGTTTTATAATTTTTAATTCCATCATGTGGCCCCCTCCTAAATCTTGACAATAAAGTGCCCTATTATGAATAGCTTCTCTCACGTTGATGAAAGTCTGTTCATCTATTTCTTCACATGCTTCTCTTATTCTGCGTTCCAACTCTTCTATTGTTTAACATTTAGTGGCGTAGATTTTTAACTTCAGATATCCCCATTAGGAATAGCTTCTCTCACGTTGATGAAAGTCTGTTCAGATCTTTGGCCACATGCTTCCCATGCGTTCCAACCTATCCATCGCCCAGGAAAGTTTGTATCGAGAAACTCTCTAGCCATGCGATAAAAATGGGGAGGTGCTCCGTCCTGCTGAAATATGATTTCACGATTTTCAAACTCTTCCTGATTGTTTAATACAATTTGTCTTATTCGAGGTTCAATTTCAGTTTCTAAAAGATTTCTGTAAAGATCTCCTGTAAGATTGCCTCTGATGAAAATCGGTCCAACAACGTGGTTGCCCAAAATCCCCGCCCAAACATTAACTTTTTCAGGAAACTGGGTATGCCCTTCTCTAAAAATATGCGGATTAGTATCGCTCCAGTATCGTACGTTCTGTTTGTTGACTTTTCCATTAAGGATGCATTCATCTGAGAAACATACACGTTTTAGGAAGGATCGTTCTCCTTCAATTTTTCTTGTTAACCACTCACAAAATTCAACCCTCCGGTCTGGATCATCCTCCGTGAGAGCATGCAGGATTTTCATTTTATAGGGATGAAATTTTTCATTTTTTAGGACTCTTTGGACACTTTTCGAACTTACTTCGCAGGATTCAGCAACTGCAGACGTCGACTGAGTAGGATTAATTACCATTTCAGCAACAATTTCAATTTTTTTTTCTTCTGAAAGAGGTGGTCTTCCTGATCTTGGAGCATCTTTCATCGTACCAGTTGCTTGGAGCTTATTTAAAAGTTTGCGCAAATATGACCGCGAAATAGGGTTTTCGGGAAATCTATCGTTAAACATACGGACTGCTAGATGAAAATTTCTTCCAGCTTCTCCAAAAATCAAAACTGGTTCAAATTTATCGTGTGAACTGCGAGCCATGGTCACACTTTTCATAAAATAATTAAGATGCTCAACGGACTATTTGACAGTTAGTTATCAAGAGGTTACCGCGACAACGATTTTGTCTCCAACGCAAACTTGATCGTATTTTTGATTGAATTTGAAATGACCAAAATGTCAATTTTCAAACGTCATTATTTCGAAAGCAATTACATTTAGGAATAAAGTGTATTGGAGAAAAATGTTAAGAATAATGAGCAGATTTTGAAAATGGAATAATATTCGGGGTGTTGCATTTAAAATATTAATTCAAGATGGCGCGTAGCCGCCATTTTATAACTTTTAGCTATCATTTTTTCATAAAAAAATAGCTTTTCATCTCCTATTTAAGCCCTCCAAATTTCGTTGCGATATACGAGTTGGCTCAAAAATTAGTATGGGGGGAACGGACTTTAGACGGTCACTGTATATATATATATATATATATATATATATATATATATATATATAAAATATATATAAAGGTACAGTAGTGTAGGTACAGAAAAAAATATGTTGATTTTCTATAATATAATTGAAAGCAAATATACTCGTCATCACATATTCTAAAAAAATCAAAATGTAACCGAGTTAATAAACAAACTGCATGAATGCGATGTACTGCAATCAATCTGGACACTACTGTGCAATGTAGAAGCCAGGGTTATTTGAACAAACAACTTACCTACTAAATAAGGCTTCAGCTATAAAACTGTTATGTTTATAATACGTTAAAATTAAATTACTACTAATGTCACTATTTCTCTTTCAGATTTTGAAATTGTCCTACTCCTATTTTACTCTTCTGACAAACATGGATCGTACTTAAAACACCTAGAAAATGCAAGAAATGATTATATAGGTTGACCTGTTTTCTTCATCAAAATATTGCAATAACACTTGCTTAGATGCAATCCCTGAAAATGTATTATAGATATAGGCTTAATTTTATTATAGATATAGGCATAATTACCACTTGCTTTTGCTTACTTGAATGACTGTAAGGTTTTAACTTATAAAATAGTTGCTTTATTTTAAGACGTTTGAATTAATGTAGATGATAGTTTTGGCAGAAAGCTTTTACAAATTAATGCTATTTTAAATTTAGGTAATTAAGATCTATTGTCAAGGGAAATGCAGACTCTAGATTTTAGTAAATAAATAATAATTATATTATATGTCGTTTATTTATTTAATTTAACTTTCTATACAGACTATTGTGGGCACTTTTTTACATAACGTATAAAATAAATTTGACTTCTCAGCTATCATTCAAGCCGATAAGGAAGCTAAGGGGAACCGGATGTGCCCGTGGTAGTATGGGTGTAAATTCTCACTCCCCGCTAATGCATACCTTCTTAGGTGGAGGCGATCCCCGAAGTTCAGACTCTTCGATAAACTGAAGGTCCGTCTGTTTGACACTTTCCCCTCATCCTCGCTCACTACAAACTACAGGATAGTGTTCTGATTATGAATTTTAACTAAGGATGAGGTATGCAAATGACAGGGCCAAAAGGACAGGGACTTAAAAGGATCTTTATTATTATTTCTATAAACAAAATTTACTTACGCCTATGGGCGACCCGAAATTCAGCCAAACTGGACGGAATTCCCCATTTTATTACTCTACAGGGTGACAATTTAAAAACTTGAAATGGACATATCTTAGGAAGGAAAAACTTAATCAAAAAACGCTTAAAACACTTTCTATAAAATGAAGAGGGAACAAATAAAAGCGTATTATTCGACTCTTATCTGTAACCCCTTGGTCAGGGTGAGATACACCCCTAAAATCTTAAATAGAAAGGGGGGTCGAGCGATACATCATCTTAAAGTTCTTGAAAAATGCTTTTTAATGATACCTTAGAAAACAAAGTGAAATTCTTCTGTATTTATTAAAGGAAACAATAAATAAAAACACAGTTTTGAATTTTTTATTTAAGTAAATGTTCAAAACGATTGGTACCGATATCCTGGTATGTCTCTTAAGAATTCTAAACATTTTAAGCCTGGTGTTTTATTTGTTTATGAATATTCGCATTTTATTATCACAATATTTACTTTAAAAGTAACTTGTGCTATTAGTATTGATATTTTAACATTTGACTTTTGGTTCAGTTTAAACGAAAAGCAGCACTTATCTTAAATAATGGTATACAACACAGCTGAACGTGTAGAAATGTTTCTTAAGGACAGCAGCCCAAAGATTTAATGAAAGGCATCCAGGTCAAAATGTAAGTCCGGAGTATGGTCGCCAACTAGTAGCCAAATTTGAAGAAACTGGCTCTCTAGCGAATAAAAAGAGAAATCAACCGAGACTAGTTGACAAAGCAGCGCAAATTGAAGTTCTGGGGCAGTTTGCAATTAATTCAACTTTATCAACTCGTCAAGCAGCTGTAGCAACTGGCTTATCTCGTGAAACAATAAGAAAGGTACTTAAATTTTATAAGTTTCATCCCTATAAACTGCACATACTGCAAGAATTTGGTGACGACGACCCAGATAGAAGAATCCAGTTTTGTGAAATAATGACAGATCGAATTACGGCAGAACCTCGACTAGTTAAAAATATTTGTTTCAGTGATGAATGTACCTTTTATTTGAATGGACATGTTAATAAGCAAAACTGTCGTTACTGGAATGACGAGAACCCACACGTATTTAGAGAAGGGCATACCCACTACCCCCAGAAAATTAATGTTTGGGCTGGTATATTGGGAGACGTAATTATCGGCCCAATATTTATAGAAGGGAATTTAAATGGCGACATGTATGCTGAAATGCTACAGAGGTCTATTGAACCACTAATAGTGTGGGAATTAGAAAATCAGAGGGACATACAAGGAAATTTAGCATTAGAAGAACCCTTACTACATTTTCAACAGGATGGGGCACCTCCTCATTATGTAGTTCCCGTCAGGCAATGGTTGGATGATAATTATCCCAACCAGTGGATTGGAAGAAGAGGTCCTGTTGAATGGCCACCTAGATCTCCAGACCTAACATCTCTTGACTTCCTTTTGTGAGGTCACCTTAAATCTGTGGTGTTTAAACGCAACCTGAGTCAATAGAGCAACTTAAGGACAGGATAGTTCAGGAATGCCGTGCTATATCCAGAGAAACATTTGCAAATGTACGCGAATATTTATTCATTTGTAAGTAAGGTTAATTACTTTAAGGGTTAATAGGGCCTGTAATTACTATTTTATCGATCTTTAAGAAGCAAAATTATATGCACTTTTTTCCTTTACTAGCGTAATTATATTCATAAGTTCCGAGGTAAATCCGATGTTCGTAGATTCAAAGAACACAGGAATATTATATATATATATATATATATATATATATATAAATATATATCTTGGTAATTTTGAGTTGAACGCACGGTTTTCGTTTGAAAAAATAAAAACCGTTTCTCTGCAGAGTTTTAACAATATCGCTAATATGACAACATTTGTAAATGTACGCGAAGAATTTGAACAAAGGCTTTATTATTGTCTTCAAAACATCGGGAACCATTTTGGACATTTAATTAAGAAATTATAAAAAATTTCACAATTGTGTTTTAATTTATTGATTCCTTTAATTAACACAGAAGAATTTCACGAAAAACAGCTTTCTATGGTACCATTGGAAAGCATTTTTCAATAGCTTTAAGATGATGTATCACTCGACCCCCCTTTCTATTTAAGATTTTAGGGGTGTATCTCACCCTGTCCAAGGGGTTACAGATAAGGGTCGAATAATACGCTTTTATTTGTTCCCTCTTTTTTTTCCTTCCTAAGATATGACCATTTCAGGTTTTTAAATTGTGACCCTGTATACATTTTTGAGACTATAAAAACCAAAATATATCAAAACTATTTAAACAAGAATAAGGCAACACTATCGCCACTCTCATTATTAGTGAAAAAAAAATATCGAATTCTAAAAAGAAATATAAAACTGTGTGGAGGATTTTTAACAAAGAGTCGAATAAAAATACCAAACAACGCAACCTTGCTCTAAAAACCGCTGAAAATAAAATAGAAGATGATTATGAATAAGGTTTAGACGTTGTTAGAAAACACTTTAGTCTGTACTCAAGCATAGTTGTGGTTGATTCTTTATCAAATAATACTAAAATTGTATTTGGGAATCACTTATCGCTATTTTTCAATCCGACAAATGATGTGGAGGTTTTTAATTTTATCATGTGTTTTCCACACATAGCTGATAAACAAACAACCATAACAAATAATTGTTTTAGCCTGGCAATTTTTCCTGGCCCACTTAAAGTTACTAAGGTGGTGTTTGTTTTTAAAAAGGGTAGCATTCTTTAACCAAAAAAAAAAGGTCTCCGGTTTCCTGTTTGCTAGATTGTTGGATGATTTGAGCGTAAAAAAAAGGTGATGACTTTTTATTTTAGCTATAAATGGCTTGTTGGGGGAGAGGTACCCCTCAATGACCACCTTTCAAACTATCAATTTCATTTCGAGAAACTTGACACCACAAACAAAATTGCTGGCCTATTTTTTGGTCTTTTAAAGGCCTTCGATACCATCATTCATGAAATATTGCTGATAGGGTTGGGTCAGTAGAAAACTAAGGTAAACTACCTGGGTAGAAAACTTATTTTATTCGTGTGTAGAAAAAAATCGGCGTTTTATACCAAGGTAAAACACATCAAGCATCAAGTTTATAAATAGCATAATTTTCATCATATTTTTGTATTATTTTCGAAATTTTTGTAAATTTAATAAATAAGTTTTTATCTCAATCAAAAATTGTTTCAAAATATAAAAGCTTGAGTAAAACAATAAATATTTATAAAATATGATGACTATTGATTTGATATGCTTATAAATAATATTTTAATATGTAGTTTTAGATTTTATTCTAAAACGGCCAAAATTTATGCAGTATTGTGAATCTTTTTCTAACAAATTTTGCATAGAGCTGGCTTTTCCATTTTAATTCATTGTTTAACTAGTTATGAACTTAGGGTTCGGGTGGCTTTATGCTGCTCCGTGGTACACATGACACAAAGCAATACACAAAAAAAAATAATTATAGACCCATAGCTTTAACGAGTAATCTTGCAAAAATAGTAGAAAAGTGTATTAAAAAAAGACTTTCAACATTTCTCTAAACAACTAAAAATAGTCAATATGGCTTTAGAGAAAATAGCTTTACCGAGAATACAAACACGGAAGTGACCAATTTTATTGTCGATTGATAAGGCGTTCAACACTGTGCTGCACCAAATTCTACTGAATAGATTGGAATTAGATGGAATTAGGGGTATAGCCTTACAATTTTTTAAATCTTATCAACAAGGAAGAACACAAAAAGTTAGGATAGGTGACACTCTTAGCGAAGGGGTAGAACTTGATGTACCACAAGGGACAGTCTAGTGTCCGATCCTGTTCTTAATTTATGTCAATAGTATTTTCAGTATCACTGATCAAGTTAGTATCATCAGTTTTGGGGATGATACTGATATTCGTGTTAGAGATAGACCTTGGGGGTCATCATACAGTAAAGATGAGAGTATTCGTTTGCAACTGCCTCACGTTCCAAGTTCCACAATGGAATAGATACTTTTTGAATTGTGGCTGTACAAAAAAGCTTTACTCCAAAAATAATGCATAATAATTTTGACATATACTTTGATCAATTTCTAAGATGAGATACTCATTCACAAATGTCGGATTTGCTACTGTTGGTGACTCTGGTGTGATTTTGTTTGTTAAGTTTTGGCACTAGTTGTACCCGTCTCTCAACTAGTTGACAGTACTCATGAAGACCATAAGTCAGAAACACGTATCTACGGTTGGCCAAAATTATATATATATATATATATATATATATATATATATATATATATAAAATACATAAAGCATGAAGTTTATAAATCGCATAACTTTTGTCATATTTTTGTATTATTTTCGAAATTTTTGTATTTTATTTTGAGTAAGTAGAATTTTGCTTGTATAGATGCATGATTTATACAATCTAGTAATATATATAGTAATATATATATATATATATATATATATATATATATATATATATATATATATCACTAATAATGAGAGTGGCGATAGTGTTGCCTTATTTTCGTTTAAATAGTTTTGATATATTTTGGTTTTTATAGCCTCAGAAATGTATAGGGTAATAAAATGGGGAATTCAGTCCAGTTTGGTTGAATTTCGGGGTCCTCCATAGGCGTAGGTAAATTTTGTTTATAGAAATAATAATAAAGATCCTTTTGAATCCCTGTCCTTTTGGCCCTGTCATTTGTATACCTAATCCTTAGTTAAAATTCATAATCAGAACACTATCCTGTAGTTTGTAGTGAGCGACGATGAGGGGAAAGTGTCAAACAGACGGACCTACAGTTTATCGAAGAGTCTGAACCTCGGCGATCGACTCCACCTAAAAAGGTATGTATTAGCAGGGAGTGAGAATTTACACCCATACTACTACGGGCACATCCGGTTCCCCTTAGCTTCCTTATCGGCTTGAATGATAGCATGAGAAGTCAAATTTATTTTACACACTATGTAAAAAAGTGCCCACAAAAGTCTGTATAGAAAGTTAAATTAAATAAATAAACGACATATAATATAATTACTATTTATTTACTAAAATCTAGAATCTGTATTTCCCTTGACAATAGGTCTTAATTACCTAAAATGGCATTAAATTGTAAAAGCTCTCTGCCAAAACTATCATCTGCATTAATTCAAACGTCTTAAAGCAACTATTTTATAAGTTAAAACCTTACAGTCATTCAAGTAAGCAAAAGCAAGTGGTAATTATGCCTATATCTATAATAAAATTAAGCCTATATCTATAATAAATTTTCAGCGATTGCATCTAAGCAAGTGTTATTGCAATATTTTGAAGAAGAAAACAGGTCAGCTTATATAATCATTTCTTGCATTTTCTAGGTGTTTTAAGTACGATCCATGTTTGTCAGAAGAGTAAAGTAGGAGTAGGACAATTTCAAAATCTGCATTATTTTGAGTAAGTAGAATCATGCTTGTATAGAGGCATAATTTATACAATCTAGTATTGATACGGAATAAATAAATAAATAAACATGGCTTTTATTATTAAAGGGGCAAATATTACAGATAGTATATTTCCACATAAATAACTAAACAGTTGAAATATTCATAAGAAATCATGGTTCTTGAGATTAGACGGTGTCAAATTGGAATTACTATACGACGTTTCACCTTCGATTGCACGAGGCATCTTCAGGAATCTTTACTCCACAAGATTTGCATCTTGAAGCACTTCTCGACAGAAAAAATCCAGTGAAACTTCTGTAGAATACAGTTATGAACTTCTCTTCGAAGAAGTAAACCGAAGCAGAATTCCGGCCTCTCCAAAACATAAAATTTCGGAACAGCGAGAAGCATTCCCGTAGAAGACATAGTATCCTCCGTTGAAGCCGAAATTAGAAGATCACCAGAGGAGCAAGCCGATGAAGTCAGATATGAGACAGCGAAGATCATTAGGGATTCAAAACCACCGAAGTCGAATCTCTCAGGAGCAGAGCAACCCGATGAAGTCAGATATGAGACAGCGAAGATCATTAGGAATTCAAAACCACCGAAGTCGAATCTCTCAGGAGCAGAACAAACAGCGATGAAGACCTTAAATGAAAACGCAGACATCACAATCTTTCCAGCAAATAGAGACATCGCTACAGTCGTCATGGACAGAACGGAATACATGGAAAAGATAACTCAACTTTTGGACAACAACAACTATATGGTTAAGCAAGCCATCCCTACAAGTAGAAGAGAGAGATGCATCATCAATCAGAATAACGCATCCAACCTATCACCAGCGAAGAAAAATCATTAAAGCTAAGCAGCTCCCAAGATGCACAAGAACAATGTACACTCCTGTAATAGACTCGTCCATATACAAATTAGGTAAATATATTTCAAATTTTTTTAATCCATTTACTGAAAAAATAGCTTTTTTTAAGAAACTTAAGAAAATCCAACTGGATCCCGAAGATATTTTAATCAGTTTCGATTTGGAGTCACTATACAAAAATGTTCCTGTTAACGACTCAATTTCCATTATATCAGACATATTGCACATTATAATTTTAATAATATTAATGGACATAGTGGAAGCTTGTCTTACTTACTTATTTTATTTTTCAAGGAACTTTTTATGAACAAACCTCAGGGACCGCTATGGGATCTCCTCTATCACCTCTGATAGCCAATATCTATATGGAGACTTTTGAGGATATTGCTTTAATATCCGCTCCACTAAAACCAAAACACTGGTTCAGATATGTAGTTGATACTTTTGTTGGTTTACCTCATGTAGAGGGAAATCTCATCATATTTCTGTACCACCTTAATCAACGATATCATAATATTAAATTCGCTGAATCTAATGGAACGATTCCCTTTCTAGATGTATTTCTTCATAGAAAATAGATACCTAAATGCAAATTACCTTCATTATCCAGTACCCAAAATGTTCTAACATCTGCAACATCGAAACGGACCGAAGCTCTGACAGGGAATGGCTATTAAACTGAAGGCATTACGCGTTCAATTAAAAGATATAGTAATCCAACTCTGCGAAAGGAGAATTATAAGGACCCACCGTAAGGTAGTGTTGTTCTTCTCTGCAGACACGGCACTAGAGACAAAATAGGATAATTACTCCGGCGGCCCAACATACGTACGTATCCCCGAAGGATATTGTACCTTTTCAAAATAGAAGGAGTATATAAAATTCCTTGCTCCAGTGGAGAAGTGAAGTGTATGTGGGAGAAACAGACATTAAGGGACGTGCACGATGTATTAAAAAGACACAAAGTGTCCAATCTGCTGTAACTTACTAACACCAGATTACGTTCGGAGAGCACAAGTCGGGTAAAAATGAATGTCTCTGATCTCATTCAGTGAACTAAAGATGCCTTAATTGACTGACCAAAGCCGTGAAAGCTTTCGCTCTATGAAAGATGCATAAGTAAAAACCTGCTTACCATCAGCCCTCAATAGGACATATATATATATATATATATATATATATATATATATATATATATATATATATACCGTAAACTGGGGTTATTTTGCCAACCGGGGCAACTTTGCCTGACCGCCACGTAACAAACAAAAAAATAATTATTTTTAAATCTGGCAACGCTGCTTTAATACTGTTAGCGGTAGAACACTACGCGACCAACAAGTATTATACAGTGCAAGTCTGGATCTTGGCGAAGCGGTGTGTAATATGTGCTAGTCATGTAAGTAAAAGTTTTATTTTAACGTCGTAAAATCATGTTGCTATGCTAAGGTTTGTCAAATAAAAACAATTGAAACTTGAATTCTGATTTTAACGTCACCTATACCTATGCATATATGAGTTCTATTTATGCTATTAACATTTTTCTAGATGCCAAATTTCATATAGCTTTGGCGGTTGGCAAAGTTACTTCAGATATTTATCAGATTTTTTTTTTCAGAAAATGGTTCGAACATATAAGAGACAAATGGGTGCGCGGCGTTATAAAGACTATTCCGAAGAGCAATTGCAGAGAGCTGTTCTACTGATTAAAACTAATCAAATGAAATACACTGAGGCATCCAAAACCTTCAATATTCCTAGAAGAACCTTAATAAATAAGGTTAAAAAAATACATATAGGTCCTGTAGGAGCACCCCAGCTAATCTCCCCGGAGATTGAACGGTCTGTTGTCGACGTTATAATAGCCAGTTCCGAATATGGCTGCCCTTTAACCCTGACAGAATTGCGAATAGTGTTGAAGAGTCATTTAGACAAAGAAGGTGTCCGTCTAAAGAAGTTTAAAGATAATTTACCCGGTGTAGACTGGTGCAAAAATGTTATTGCAAGACACAAACATCTATTATCCAACAGACATTGCCAAAACATTAAGAAAGCAAGAGCTGAAAAAACCGATGAAGAAATTAACAATTATTTCGATAATTTAGAAAGGAACGTGGAAGGAATTCCACCCAGTTCGATCCTTAACTACGACGAGACGAAGCTCACGGACGATCCTGGATCGTCAAAATGTATTTTTAGAAAAGGAATCAAATACCCTGAACGCATTATGAACTCGACGAAGTCCTCAATATCTGTGATGTTCGCTGCCGCTGCAGATGGGACTTTATTAGCCCCGTATGTTGTGTATAAGGCGGAGAGATTATATGACGCCTGGTGTATCGGGGGACCCCACGGTACCCGGTATAATAGAACTAAATCCGGGTGGTTTGATCAGTACGCGTTTGAGGTCTGGTTTACACAGATGGTTTTACCGTGGGCCAAGAAAATTAATGGACCAAAGGTGCTAATTGGGGATAATCTATCAAGCTATTTAAATATAACTATCATTAGAGAGTGCCAGAAAAACAATATTAGATTTATCTTCTTACCTTCCAATTCTACACATTTGACACAACCGTTGGATGTAAGTTTTTTTAAACCTTTGAAGGTAGTTTGGCGCCGAATAATAACAACCTACAAAATAAAAAATCCACGAGATAGTACTGTCAACAAAAGCACTTTCCCCCATTTATTAAAAAAACTTATTGAAGAAATAAAATTAAAAGACGAACAAATTATTCAAAACGGATTTCGAGCAACAGGCATTTACCCTTGTAACAGAGAGGAGGTTCTTAATAGAATGCCTAATAAAAGATTTGAGAAAACCAACAGTGAGATTAGCGACACCTTGTTGAATTTCCTTAAAGAAAGTAGAGCTCCTTCAGAAGCAAGCGCCCCCAAAAGAAAGAAGATGGTCAAAATAGAACCTGGAAAATCTGTTGCAAGTGAGGATTTAACTTCTCGTGTTCCTGAAGAAAAGCAACGTGCAAAAAAAAATAGAAGATCTGAAGAATATGACTGGACCATTGAAAGTGAATTTGAAGACCATTTTGAATTAGATGACGTCGAGGTTTCCCAAAAGACTGATAACCACAATAACGAACCTCAGGCACATTGCTCCCGTGATACTGTCACCAGTAAGACTGATAACCGCAATAACGAGCCTAAAGCCCATTGTTCCCGTGATATTGTAACTAAAAAGACTGAAGATGAATCTAAATTAGTTAGAGTTAAAAATTCCGATTTCCTACTTGTAGCACTTTTAGGTAAAAAACAATACAAGCATTTCGTTGCACGTGTAATTGAAAAAGAAAAGGACTGTTGTAATGTAAAGTTTTTAAGACTAAAATCACAAAATAGATTTTATTTTCCTAATATCGATGATACAGGTATTATTCTCGAACACGATATTGTGACTATTTTAGAATCGCCAAAACTTACATCAACATCAAGAGAAATATTTACATTCGAAAATTTTGATTTTACCAAATATAACATGTTTTGGTTCTTTGTTTCGTAAAGTATGTTTTAACCATTTTTGTTATCTAAGAGTTACCTAAGTATTATTTTGTAAAAAACGTTTTGTGTTGATTTGCAAATAGGTAAATGTTCCTCACTTTTCTTAAAAATATGCGTTTTTAATGTTAAAATGTATACCTGTTTTATTATGTTTAATAAAATATTTTTTAAAACACATTTAAGAGAGGCAAAGTAACCCCTCGGGACTCTTACCTTTGCCTGTACGGTTCGAAAACGTGGAAATAAGCTACTCGGCAAAGTAACCCCAAAACCAAGGTAACTTTGCCAACTTTTTTAATTTTTAAAAAACATGGTTCTTGTTAAATTTATGCCTTCTAATTTAGAAATTATACAGCCAAAGGATCAAATTTTTATATAGTTAAAGCCAGCTGTATAATTCCAAGCAGAACCATAGATATTTAATAAAAACCAAAAATTTTGTGCAAAGTAACCCCACTTTATATATATATATATATATATATATATATATATATATATATATATATATATATATATATATATATTTGTAGGAATTCTCTCGGGTATTTGGTTCTATGTAATATAGAGAAACACTATACTAGTTTTAATTACTGACGTTTCGGCCACTTCGGCCTTTTTCAAAGCATCTTGTAAACTAAAAGTAGGAAAATTTTTTTTTCTTATACATCTGTCAATTAATGTTTAAAAAATAAAATGGCTTACCTAAAACAGAAACATGGAAATTTTACAACACAAAAGACATACTGTAATTTGGACAACACAAATTGTTAAAACTTAGCATCATGTTTATTTACATTTTAAATGAGGATTCGTAACCTCACTTCCTAAAGATGATATTTTTAAAATTTAGGGAGAACGATGATTTATTCATTTATTAACAGTTTAATATAAAACATTATCAGACCAGAAGTGGTCCAGTGGTCGAGGGCTCCACCACGCAGTCACACACACCCGGGTTCAAATCCCAGGAGAGTACCTTATTTTTTATTTATTCATTAACATTTTTACTACGAAACAATCTATAAATTTTATTTTTAAGTTAATTGTTTTATAGTCTATTTTATAATAACATATACAACAATTTTATACAGCACATTTTTTTTTTTTTTTTTTTTGGGACTAAAGAATATTGGTATATATTTTACTGAGTTTTTGGATGTCCGTCTTGTCGTTAATTGAATTTGGTTCTTTCTTGATATATATCATTTCTAAAATTTCTCTTTTCTGTTTGTGAGGTTCGGTTTTTAGGATTTTGGTGTTTGGGTAATCAAAATTATGTTTGAATTGATTTATATGTTTAGTTAGGGCGGTCTGATTGGTTTTATCATACTTATGTCCATTTAACCTATTTCCCAAATATTGACTCGTTTGTCCAATGTAGACTCCATTACATTCCGTACATGGTATTTGATAAATGCAATGCGTCGTTTTATTTTTGGTTGTTTCAGATTTTAATTTGCTATATTTTTTTTGTATTAAGTTGTGGGCTTTATGACATACACTGATTTTATGTTTATTAAAATATTTTTTCATATTTTCTGATAGGTTTTGGATGTAAGGGAGGGACATATAAGTGGGTTTTTCTTTGTTTTGTTTTATGTTAATTTCCGGTTTTTCACTACAGATGTTAAGACGGGTTGAAAAAATTTTTTTTATTAATTTAGATGGGTAACTATTTTGTTCTAGAATGGTTTTTGCTTTTTTTATTGCTTTTTGTCGGAAATGTTCATCAGACAGTTTAATTGCCTTGTCTGCCAAACCTATTATGACCGATTTTTTTTGGGATAAGGGGTGGTTAGGGAAGTACTTCATATACCTTCCCGACCATGTATTTTTTGTATACCATTCGGTTTTTAAAGTTTGTTGTTGGTGGTATATTGTCATGTCAAGGAAATTAATTGCACCACTCTCCTCAACCTCGATAGTAAATTTTAGTTTTTCATGGTAACTATGGAATCTCTCAAGAATTAACGATTCATGGTCTTTAGGTATGGTAGTGAGGCAATCGTCTACGTATCTGTAAAAAAATGGAATTTCGAAGCCAATATTTGGTAGGATGGTGTTTTCTAAGTCTTCCAAAACTAATTGAGCAATGACACTCGAAATTGATGAACCCATAGCACAGCCATTTATTTGTTTGTAAAAATTATTGTTAAAACTAAAATATGTGGAATTTAAAACTAGAGTTACACCTTCTATAAAATCATTTAGGGGGATATCTGTATAGTTTTTTATTTCATTCCATTTTTTTTCGATTATAATTATGGCCAAGTCTGTTGGAATGTTTGTGTACATTGAAACTACATCCAATGATACGATAATGTAGTTTGGTGGAATTATTAAATTTTTAATTTTATTTTTAAAATCCCAAGAGTCCTTTAGATAATATTTGTTTTTATTTGCGACATTATTTAATATACTTTTAAGGAATTTGGATAGATTGGTCAGAGGTGACTGCACACATGACACTATTGGTCTCATAGGAATACCTGACTTATGAAGTTTGGGGAGGCCATACATTTTTGGTGAGAGAGCATTATTTATAATAAGGTTTTTTGCTATTTTTGGGGAAATATAATTTTTTGTTTCCCATTTTTTTATAAGGCTGTTATTATTTTTTTGGATTGTGTTTGTGGGATCCATTTTTATTTTTTTATAAGTGCTTTCATCATTTAACAGTTCAAGCATTTTAGTATCGTAGGTGTCAGAGTTCATAACTACAGTTTTGTTTGACTTGTCGGGTTGCAGGATTTTTAAATTTGGATGATCTTTAAGAAATTTTGTTGTTTTGTTGTATTTTGTTGACAGGTCTTTGTATAATTGATTGTGTTTATTTTTATTGTTATTTATCGCTACGTTAAAATTAGTTAGTATATTACAACACGATGCCCTGACCTCATCTTTTGTTTCGGTTGTAAAATTTTTAATAGTTGTTTCGATGTTTGAAATAATATCTGGTACTGGAATGTCTTTTTGTTGATTAATAGGTAGAGCAAAGTTAGGTCCCAAGCTGAGTACTTCGGTTACGTATTCAGGCAGGGGGGTATCGGACATATTTTCAATCCAGTTTTCTTGTATAGAAATTTTAATTTTGTATTTTTTATTTTTATTTTTTAAAGACTCTATTTTTTTTAAATTTCTTGATTTAATTGTTTGAAAAATTTGTTCATATTTTGTGTTTTCAATATTAAGAAATTGAACTAAAATATCTTTAGGAATGAGGCTAACTAGTTTTTCCTTTTCGTGAGAGATATTGGCTTCTAAAAATTTAATACTGGATATTGTGTCTGAAATAAGAATTTTTAGTGAACTTACTTTAAATTTTTCTAGAATGTATTCGAATTTCTGTTTTAGGCTGTTCGTTGAAAAAAGTATATGATTTGATTTGATACACAGAAATGAAGGTGTAAGTTCCTCAGATTTACATGGAAGCAGGAATGATCTTCGGTTTTTCATATTAGCATATTTTTTATGGAGAGCTTGAATCTTCTTCGTACTTTTTACCGCATCATCGCCGTAGGTATTTCTAATGTTGGAAAAGTGTAGCATATTTTCACCCATGCTTATATATATTGTTAAAACGAATAGTTCTTGAACCACAAATGTATGTTTGTAGGAATTCTCTCGGGTATTTGGTTCTACGTAATATAGAGAAACACTATACTAGTTACATAATTGTTTTAATTACTGACGTTTCGGCCACTTCGGCCTTTTTCAAAGCATCTTGTAAACTAAAAGTAGGAAAAAATTTTTTTTCTTATACATCTGTCAATTAATGTTTAAAAAATAAAATGGCTTACCTAAAACAGAAACATGGAAATTTTACAACACAAAAGACATACTGTAATTTGGACAACACAAATTGTTAAAACTTAGCATCATGTTTATTTACATTTTAAATGAGGATTCGTAACCTCACTTCCTAAAGATGATATTTTTAAAATTTAGGGAGAACGATGATTTATTCATTTATTAACAGTTTAATATAAAACTTATCAGACCAGAAGTGGTCCAGTGGTCGAGGGCTCCACCACGCAGTCACACACACCCGGGTTCAAATCCCAGGAGAGTACCTTATTTTTTATTTATTCATTAACATTTTTACTACGAAACAATCTATTAATTTTATTTTTAAGTTAATTGTTTTATAGTCTATTTTATAATAACATATACAACAATTTTATACAGCACATTTTTTTTTTTTTTTTTTTGGGACTAAAGAATATTGGTATATATTTTACTGAGTTTTTGGATGTCCGTCTTGTCGTTAATTGAATTTGGTTCTTTCTTGATATATATCATTTCTAAAATTTCTCTTTTCTGTTTGTGAGGTTCGGTTTTTAGGATTTTGGTGTTTGGGTAATCAAAATTATGTTTGAATTGATTTATATGTTTAGTTAGGGCGGTCTGATTGGTTTTATCATACTTATGTCCATTTAACCTATTTCCCAAATATTGACTCGTTTGTCCAATGTAGACTCCATTACATTCCGTACATGGTATTTGATAAATGCAATGCGTTGTTTTATTTTTGGTTGTTTCAGATTTTAATTTGCTATATTTTTTTTGTATTAAGTTGTGGGCTTTATGACATACACTGATTTTATGTTTATTAAAATATTTTTTCATATTTTCTGATAGGTTTTGGATGTAAGGGAGGGACATATAAGTGGGTTTTTCTTTGTTTTGTTTTATGTTAATTTCCGGTTTTTCACTACAGATGTTAAGACGGGTTGAAAAAATTTTTTTTATTAATTTAGATGGGTAACTATTTTGTTCTAGAATGGTTTTTGCTTTTTTTATTGCTTTTTGTCGGAAATGTTCATCAGACAGTTTAATTGCCCTGTCTGCTAAACCTATTATGACCGGTTTTTTTTTTTGATAAGGGGTGGTTAGAGAAGTAGTTCATATACCTTCCCGACCATGTATTTTTTGTATACCATTCGCTTTTTAAAGTTTGTTGTTGGTGGTATATTATCATGTCAAGGAAATTAATTGCACCACTCTCCTCAACCTCGATAGTAAATTTTAGTTTTTCATGGTAACTATGGAATCTCTCAAGAATTAACGATTCATGGTCTTTAGGTATGGTAGTGAGGCAATCGTTTACGTATCTGTAAAAAAATGGAATTTCGAAACTTTAAAAACCGAATGGTATACAAAAAATACATGGTCGGGAAGGTATATGAACTACTTCTCTAACCACCCCTTATCCCAAAAAAAATCGGTCATAATAGGTTTGGCAGACAGGGCAATTAAACTGTCTGATGAACATTTCCGACAAAAAGCAATAAAAAAAGCAAAAACCATTCTAGAACAAAATAGTTACCCATCTAAATTAATAAAAAAAATTTTTTCAACCTGTCTTAACATCTGTAGTGAAAAACCGGAAATTAACATAAAACAAAACAAAGAAAAACCCACTTATATGTCCCTCCCTTACATCCAAAACCTATCAGAAAATATGAAAAAATATTTTAATAAACATAAAATCAGTGTATGTCATAAAGCCCACAACTTAATACAAAAAAAATATAGCAAATTAAAATCTGAAACAACCAAAAATAAAACAACGCATTGCATTTATCAAATACCATGTACGGAATGTAATGGAGTCTACATTGGACAAACGAGTCAATATTTGGGAAATAGGTTAAATGGACATAAGTATGATAAAACCAATCAGACCGCCCTAACTAAACATATAAATCAATTCAAACATAATTTTGATTACCCAAACAGCAAAATCCTAAAAACCGAACCTCACAAACAGAAAAGAGAAATTTTAGAAATGATATATATCAAGAAAGAACCAAATTCAATTAACGACAAGACGGACATCCAAAAACTCAGTAAAATATATACCAATATTCTTTAGTCCCAAAAAAAAAAATGTGCTGTATAAAATTGTTGTATATGTTATTATAAAATAGACTATAAAACAATTAACTTAAAAATAAAATTAATAGATTGTTTCGTAGTAAAAATGTTAATGAATAAATAAAAAATAAGGTACTCTCCTGGGATTTGAACCCGGGTGTGTGTGACTGCGTGGTGGAGCCCTCGACCACTGGACCACTTCTGGTCTGATAAGGTTTTATATTAAACTGTTAATAAATGAATAAATCATCGTTCTCCCTAAATTTTAAAAATATCATCTTTAGGAAGTGAGGTTACGAATCCTCATTTAAAATGTAAATAAACATGATGCTAAGTTTTAACAATTTGTGTTGTCCAAATTACAGTATGTCTTTTGTGTTGTAAAATTTCCATGTTTCTGTTTTAGGTAAGCCATTTTATTTTTTAAACATTAATTGACAGATGTATAAGAAAAAAAAAATTTTTCCTACTTTTAGTTTACAAGATGCTTTGAAAAAGGCCGAAGTGGCCGAAACGTCAGTAATTAAAACAATTATGAAACTAGTATAGTGTTCCTCTATATTACATAGAACCAAATACCCGAGAGAATTATATATATATATATATATATATATATATATATATATATATATATATATATATATATATACCACATAAAAATGAACAGAAATTGCATTAATTATAAATCAGATGCCAATCAGCTGAGCAATATTTATTGCAATCTTTTAAATTTTATGTAACAATACTTTTTATATGCACACCGTAGAATAGTTCACCTCGTACAATTTAAAAACATCTAGATAAGGCTTGTGTAGCTAATATGTTTTGTTCTCTTTTTTTGCAATTCAACTACTGGGACATGAATATTATCATTAAAAACGCCACATTATTTGAGCTGTTGTAACGTAGAAATGCTAAAATTTAAAAATTATTGATTCTACCATCTTGTAAGTAATTTTTAAGTGTGTATTGACTATGTATATCTAGACATATCTTTATTCTTATGATTGTCATTTTAATGTTATAATTCTAATTGGACCTATTCTTTATAATTTTTGTAGTTGCTTCTGATGAAGCTAATAAACATTGGCGAAAAATTGAGCACTTAAGATAAAAAGAGTTTCTTCTTTTTTTTTTTCCACGGACCGCTAGACCCGAAATAAAACCTCTTTGTAATTTCTGTACGGTCGAAAATACTTAACTTAAACCAACGTTTCACACTGTTATATTCATCTTCATGTTTCGTTTTTCTAGTACGGCTCCTTCATGAATATCTTTGTTTAATAATGCGGATCCCGAAAAATGCAATTAATTTTTTTTTACTGTTCATCACAAACGAAATTACAATTAAATACCTACAAATATTAAAATGTTTTGAGTTTTAAAATTAATTACTTACAGTAAGGCGGCTGTGAAAAAACAGTTGAATTGATAATGCGCATTGTTATAACTGAGCAACCGTCAAATAATACATTTGTCAAATTATTTTGATTTGGTGATGATTATTGGTATGTTGTTGAGTAATTGAAATAATATGGATTATTCAAATGACGAGAAAGTATGCAGCTCAACTGTACCGTCATATGGATCCTGAAAGATCCTTTCCCAGTGTTCGCATTTTCCGTAGACTAGAAAGAAATTTCCGACAACATGAATCTTTTCAGAAAAAACAAAGCCATACTCCAACTGTAACAGCTCAAGGAGGAGTTGGTGAAGTAAATGTATTAGGTAAGACCTCTTTGGTGGGAAAATTGTGGCCTTTTAATTTAAATATTTTTTCAGCCTTCGTTAATTATAAAAATCATGACAATCAAGAGGTATCCCTGCGAAAGAAACCGGTGTTAAAAAAGATTCGCCCAAAAAGATTTTACGTCGGGACAAATTTAGAAACTATCGTTGCCGAACAGTGCAACATCTAAGGCTAACAGATTTTCGTAAAAGACGAATTTTCTGTAGATGGATTCTCCGAAAACATGCAAGAAAATATTGTGGTCAGATGAGAGCCGATTTTGTAATAATGGGTGGTTTCCCAATATCTACTAAACAACGAGGCATACGCGCTTACGCGTGACGTCATCCCATTTAGGCCTATGTTATTTCAATACCTTCATTAGAAGGTACGGGTTATTTAGAGGGACATATTTAAATGGGTTATTTTTTAGTTTCAGCAAATAAACATCAATGTATAGAGTTTATTTTATGAGTTTTTGAATCTGTCAAATTTATTCGGTTTCGCTATAGAATTAAAATGCCAAAGGCGACTCTTAAGCGATTACTCGTTTTTTTTTTGTTACACGATCAGGAATGCATTTACGCACGAACTATTATGAACAAGGCAGTCTAGAACAGTGTGGGACTCAGTAAAACCTCTACTAACTAAACCCCTCCGGGTTTTTACCCAACAACGTTTGCTCGGATCTACCGCAAAATTTCAAACAGATGCCGATATGCTTTTTTGCTTACTAATTGTCCTATTTTAGCTAATTAGTAAATTGTCAAAGCCGAGTTATTTGTCAAAATCGGGTAAGGTTTCAAGTCCAGGTAAGTAGTATAGGCCTGTGGTGAGTCCATATGATCAAGAATATAATAGGTTATTATTTTATATTGTCAAAATCGGGTACGGTTTCAAATTTGGTTAAGTAATATATGCCTGTAGCGAGTCCGTATGATCAAAAATACAATAGCTTATTATTTTAACTTGTCAAAATCGGGTACGGTTTCAAGCTTGGGTAAGTGATATATGTCTGTACTGTGGTGAGTCTATATGATCAAGAATATAATAGGTTGTTATTTGCTAAATTCTGAAAAAGATTGTATTGATGATACTTCCCAGGAATACAAAAATGCGACACTTGTGCTAGGTTTTAATTTCATAACTACCTATTTATTAAAAGTCTGTAGTTTCCTTTTTTTGTTTTTATTTAATAAATTATGATTATGTTTAGAGCAATAATTATTAAGAAATGTATTTGAAATGCTACTAAAAAAAATATTTTAAACATTAATTTTTAGGTGGCTTTTACAACTTTCAACAGGAGTTAAAAGGGTATTTTTATTAAAATAACCTAAAAACTACTCACAAAGAAAAGATTTTTTGTTGTAAATATCCAAAAATGTCTCTTCAAATTCTTCAATTAGCTTTTTAAATATAATATATGAGGTTGAAACTACATCTACTACCTGTTCTCGAGGATATGAAAGAGCACCTCGACTTAAGGAATTAATTAAATTATAAGAATCCTCTGTAACACAAGGTTCATTGAGAGTTAAGTTTTCTTTGCAAAAAGTACAACTAATTTTTTTAAAAACAATATAGCAGCAATATCTGCTTAAATAGGTTATTACTGGGAGTTCTGATTGTATATCTTCGGTATCAGACTGTGTAGGGGACGGCGGGGGAATACCGCGCAGCGGGGCAATACCGCGCTTTTAGCTGTACGGGTGGTGGGGCTAAAGAGTTGACGTCGGAACACATATATACTACCGGACTGAAATGGCAACTGCGTTTGATCGACTCGCCGTCCGTTAGAATTATTCAGTTGTGCACAGAAAGTCAAAGTGTGATGTTGCGTGGGTTTCTTATAATTTTGTCGTGTTAGAAAATATGCGAGGTAAGTGGTAATTTAAAAACAATCTAAATTACGTTTGTGCCAATATTTTCCTGCATTCATCAGCTATATTTTAACCTATGTGTTTTTTAATTTATTTGATAAATAGCGACATTATATAAGGAAAATAAAGTCAAGGACGATATGGGGCATTATCGCGCAGGAGTGCGCGATATTGCCCCACATTGATTTTAATAGTAAAATGTGGTTTTCATTTCAGATGGTTCGAAAATACAAGCGAAAGACCCAACGCCAGAATTGGTCCATTGACCAACTCAATAATGCTATAACTGCAATTCGTTCAGGAGCTAAAATACGTGCAGCAGCTAGGAATTATAATATTCCTGAATCTACTCTGCGAGATCATTTAAAACAACGAGGCAATGATGGTCAAGCTCCAACTGGTCCAACTCCTAATTTAACGATCATCAATATGGGAAGGAAACCACTATTCACAAAACAACAAGAGCAAGAGTTAGCAGATCATGTTGTCAAACTGGCCAAATTGTTTTATGGGGTAACGCCTCGTGAGTTGAGGCGAATTGCTTTTGACTGCGGAAGCAAATCATTTAAAACATACGTTTAACAGGGAAATGAAGATTGCTGGGAAAGATTGGTTGAGCGGATTTTTAAGGAGAAATCCGGAAATAAGTCTTCGTCAGCCAGAGGGCACCAGTATAAATCGAATATCGTCATTTAACGCTGAGGCTGTTGGACGCTTTTTCAAAAATCTTGAAGATGTTTTAAGCAAGTATCAGTTCAGGGAAAATAGAATCTTTAATGTTGATGAGTCTGGTATAACTACTGTCCAGAAGAAGTCCGGGAAAGTATATGCCAAAAAGGGACAAAAACAAGTTGGAGTTGCGATTTCAGCAGAACGAGGACAGACCATCACCATCTTGTGTGCCGTTAGTGCAGCTGGTTCCTACGTCCCTCCTATGATCATTTATCCGAGAAAGCGTATGTCACCACAATTGGAGAAAGACGGTCCCATTGGCTGCATTTATTCATGTTCTGATAACGGTTGGTCGAATGATGTGTTATTTTTAAAATGGTTATTTTTAAAATGGTCACATATCATTACAAATTTACGAATTGCAGAGAAAATAATTCCAAAAAAAATAACCCCTTGACTTAACATTTTTTGGACCTCTTAAAAAAGCTCTGCTGTTTATGACTCTCACATGATTTCAACTGCCCACGAAAAGATCACAGTATACGATGTTGCTCGTTTATTCAATCAGGCGTATGTGAAGGTAGCAACCATGGATAAAGGAATCTCAGGATTTAGAACCGCTGGAATATCCCCCTTTAACCCTAATAAATTTACAGAAGAAGATTTTCAAACTCAGAATCAGGAGCAAAATTCAACCTTAATCTAGATTTTCTTCTCAACATCCGGAACAAATCTACAATTGAAATTCTTTTCCCTCCTGTTCGTTTGTTAAAGTATCAGAAGTACATTCCAAAAAAAATAGTTAAGGCATCTAGGACCAAAAGATCGAAATCAAACAAACAAAAATCAGAAATTTGGACTTCTACCCCAATAAAAGCTACACTTCTTGAGAAACAAGCCAAACGAGACAAAAAAATCGACAAGGAAAATCAAAAAGGAAAGCAAAAAGTGAATTGTAAAGCTGGAAAACAACGTGAACAGACTGGGATTAAAAGAAAACGTGTTGAAAAAGAAATGTCGGAAAGTGAGTCTGATTTATCGGTAGAAATGGATATGTGTCAAGACAGTGATTCGGATCTTGATGAATTTGCTCTGTGTCAAGAACCTCCCATGGTCGACGAAACATGCGTGGTTTGCGGCGAATTTGGAAAAAATAGAGAGCTTTGGCACCGCTGCGTCAAATGTGCTGCATGGGCACATGCAGAATGCAGTGGTTGGGAATCAGCAAATGGTTATACGTGTGATGAATGCAGCGAACTGAATCAGAAGAAAGAGGAAGCAAAGCGACGTGTATTTTAACCATTATTATTTACTTTAATATTATCATAGTTTCATTTAATTTTCTCTTTTTTTATTTCCTGACCTCAGAACAGATGCGCGATTTTACCCCACCTGATGCGCGAAATTGCCCCTCCTGATGCGTGAAATTGCCCCACCGGGGCAATACCGCGAAAAGCAGTAGTTGCATATTTTAAGTTTTTTTAGGTATTGCATCCAATGTTTGAAATCACAAATAAGTTACGCTAAACTAAACACACGTAAGAACTATTTGCCAAGTTCGTAACCCCTTACTCTAAAAAATATAATTTTATTAAATTATTTTGCTTATGTGCGCGGTATTCCCCCGCTCTACCCTAACTATGATTTTAGAGAATAAATTATTAACATGTTCAGAATTTAAATTGGTGTCTAATGACTGCGTTTCACATTCAGGAGGTTTCAAGAACTGATTTATATTAATATCCCCATAATGTCTAGATTTTAGAGGTAACATAGACTGAATTCTAAGTCTTTTTTCTCATTCATATAGATGTCGAAATGAGATATGATAATGACCACTAGGTAATTGCCTATATTTTCCAAAATGCTCTTCCAATGGGGCTGTTTGAAATTTGCCTAGTAATACATAATTCTTATTAAGCTCAGTTAAACAGTATTCAGTAACTTCAAGAAGCCCATGAATGGTATGGTTTAATGCAGTGTGGGTTTGTCGAGTCAGTGTATTTGTAAAATTAGTTGGACTCCAAGTATCTAGCCAATTTTGCATTTTTAGCAAAAAACAAAATTTAGGATCATCATTGGGGGCTGTTAGTATTTGTTTGGTAAAAGGTTCCTGATATTTATATAACAAATGTTTTCCCTTAAGGGGAGTTTTTACGTCCACAATTTTCCACCATGTCAATATAATACTAATAAAGTCTGCGGTATCTTGTGAATGTGACAAATTTTTAACAAAACCTTTTAGAGCCTCTATAATAAAGGGATTAAAGATTTTAAGAGCTAATTTTACATTTTGTCTTTCAAGATATGATGGAAATAGAGCCTTTAAACTAAGTGAATAACCATGCTTCAATAGTTTGTCTTGTTCTAGTTCGCATAGGTTTTTGATCACAGAAAAGGAAGCACATTTTTTTGGCCTGTCTCAAAATCGGCATTCAGAATGGCGGTATTCAGCGACTCTACTTACACAACCAACCCATGAAGTTAGAAAAAAAATAATGCTTAAACAGGAAAATATAAAAACGATATAACGTAGGTAGGTACAACATAATCCACAATTTAAATTAAGAGGGAGTATCTAAATCTACATTAATTAATATAGATTTCGAATTGATTTAAAGATCCCTTTTGCATTTAAATTTAAGTCTTTAGTCGTTTCCCTAATGAGAGGGCGGGGGGGCTGCCTTGATTTCGGGTGGCCAATGAACTCCCAAAAAAGTACTTATTTTGAACGTGTTATTTGTATCGTTTTTTCTTTCCAAGACAAGAAGTTGTTTTTTTTTGTACATTTGTTAGAATCCTCCACTCTTAAGAAATTCACTAAATATTAAAATAGTATGATCAGAAGATACATCCGGGATTTCATTTATATAGATTATCTACAAAAGCGATCCTAGGATAGAACCTTTCCATACACCACAATTAATAGGGATCACCTGTTTCTAGGTGTATAGGATGTGTTTTCTAAACTTAAGGCACAAAGTCTGGTGGTTGATGTTCTCAGAAGCCTTAGGAAGATCGACATACAGATGCGAAGTTTGATTTTGATAATTTGCACGAATTGTACTTTTTCTTCCGAAAACCGTTTTGCGTATCTCCAAAAGAAATGAACCATTCGAGATGTCTAATGAAGATTATTCTTTCAAAACCCTTAATTACATTAGAGAGCAACAATATTGAGCTGTAATTCCTTTTCTGATATTTCTATCTTCTCTCATAACAGACGCATTTTTTAGCATGTTTGAAAAACACCCAGTAGAAAAATAAGCATTTACAATGCATATAAAAGGAGCTGAAATATTCCCCGAAACTTAATCAACGCAGAAATGGACTATCATCTTAATTTTTTTTTTGTTTTCTCATATTTTCAGTTATTGTTTCAACTTCTTCAGAGCGGGTAGGATATACAAATAAGGAAGAATTATAAGTTTTATATATAGTTTAATGCATTTTTGCCCATTAATTAACAGAGATCGAAATACGCGTAATAGGCCAATTTGGCTTAGAGATTAGATACTTCTGGCTATACACGTGAATGAAAACAAACTCTAATCACATTGACTTTCCAGAGTCCCCACAAAGAAAACGTCTAGGTGGCCTACAATGTTTTCTCTCTTTTATTACTGTCGGGAAAGAAAAAGAGCAAACACTTTTATAAAAAAAATATATTTAACAAAAAACATAAATATTAAACAGAAACAACAATACAAAATATGATAACATGTTACTTAAAACGTAACATCGGAATTATTTTTGATCCAGTCTGTAAACTCAGTCAGTCTCGTGTAAACGGATGGTTTACTGGCTTCGCAACTCAAATAGGTAAAGGAGCTGATTCCGACCTGAACACCATCAGTCACTAGAGGACCTCCACTGTCTCCTTTACATATGCTTATGTTGCCTGATAGAAAAAAAAACATTAGTTAAACCTAAATTTTCAATATATCTTCAAAAAATGTAGAAATATGTCTAAACTATTTCTTTTAGCTACTTAAACGCAAAAACCACAAAGCTAAGCCTTTTTCTCTCAAAGACCTGTCTTTTTTTTATCTATGAACTGACCCCGATGCCCGAATGCCTAAATACTTGGTACCGTTTTATTACTGCAGGATTTAAGAGTTATACACATTTTGACACTCTCGAATTAACGAGCGAACAAAGGGAGAGTTCCTTGGTCTTTGGAGTTCGAGAAAGGATAAATGTGGATCGATGTACGTCTCTTCCGGCAGGAATGACTAAGGAAGGCATTTTGGATAATTCATAGGAATAGATTCCGTGGTAGTATCTATAAAACAGAGACAGATCGCCCCCACTTCTACGATGCTTTAATGATGGCAGCTTTGGATCAACAATCTGGCATTCGCTCAAGGAGTCAAGGATGTTAAGGATTGAAGGATAGGCTGCCCCTCATATTTGCGAACAATGATCGAGGCGGGGTCTGATTTGCAAAGTGTAAATGTATATAAGTTGGCAGAAGTATTTTTGAGCTCGGAAAAGGAAATCCAATTTCTTCGCGGCAGATGTGGCAATTGAGGTGATGTGATGATGAAAGCGAAGATCTTTTTGACAAGTGATACCAGATATGCTAAACGGATCTTTGGCCTCGAGCATTTGATTGTTCATTTTTATCGATATTAGGAGACAATTTGTAAGATAGTAAACCTGTTGGTGTCTTAGTGGCATTAAACTGCACAATGTTCTTTGCTTCCCATTCTATGATTTTAATGAGGTCCTTCCTTAGGAATAAAGTCATTGCTCTATGCCTGTTATCAATTTCAGTTTTGGAAACAAATTTGGGAAACTATAGTTGGAGTGAAGTGTATCGGTCAACGTAGGGTTGAATAGAATTGATAGCAGAACAAAGCAGATCATTGATGTGGGGGCAGAATAGGGTAGGTGCCAAAATCAGATGAACGGCCATCAACGACTGCAAAAATATTCCTGCAGGAAGGAAAAGTGGTAAACCAAGAACACAGTTTTAAAGGAAGCCCATTAAGAAGTGCGCCATGACAGGGCTGAAGGTAATTTCGTGCATATTATATGGTACAGCTGATACTGATGGAAGGCAGTGGCGGGTTTTCCATAGGGTTATTTGGTCGATGACCCCCCAGAAATATTTCAGAAAATAAATTATTCGTTTGACCGACCCTCCTAATAGTTGTAATAAAACGCGAATCTTGGGATAATTTAAATACGCTACACTATTAGCCGCGCGCGGCGGTTCAAATACTCTCGTTGCGTTCCTTAGGCATAATAAAATATGTTATACTAAGCTGGGCCGGCCGGTCGAGTTGCCCTGATTACCTTAAAGCTTGACGAAAGTACCCGAAGATTTGACAACTACCGAGCGGCAGCCGAACGCGATAACAAATAGAATATGAGACCGCGATTTGGGTCATCAGCCGGTCTCTTCACATAATTCGACCGATCGGTCGCGGCATCACGTCGGCATGCGGAAGTTCAATTGTTCTGAGGTCGCGAGGTCAATATTCTAACTCGATATTGTTTCGGACGTTTTTAATCTATGAAAATTAATTTATGTACTGTTTTTTGTAATACATATTTTTTTATTTTTATGATCCATGTGTGAGTTGAAAATATACAGGAAATAAAATGTTAGTAGTGACTAGTGCAAAAAATAAACAACTAAAAAGTGCTTACGAACTTTATTTTGCAAAAATAACCAATTTTAAGGTGGTCTATGTTTAAGTTTTGAATGTAGACGAAATAAAATGTGGGTGGGTAGTGCAAAAAATTAAGAGTGCTAACGAACTTAATTTTGAGAAAATAACCGAATTCAAGGTAAGTGGTCGCAATTTGCCAGAACTTAGTATACGACAAACTAATAAAGACAAAAATAAAGAGGTTCAAACTTTCGCAAAAGTATATACGATTTAGCAGTGGTGTGCAGTCCTTGGAAGAAAGGGAAGCCGTGCTTCCTCAAAAAAAATTACAAAACATCTTCTAAAATGTAATTTTTGAAATAGGAAACCATTAATTCAGTTTATATTAAAAATGCTAAAATATTATCTTAATTATCAAGCCCATAATAAATGCGGCCTTGACTCCGACCGAGCCACAATAGAAATCGAATAAAACCTATGCGGGCCGCTAACTTCTCTGCAGCCAAGTCCTGTATGCTTCATTTCCTGTGAATCGAGCCAGAGGTTATTGAACTTTCCACCGGCTGTTTGCAATTTTTGCATTTCAGTCGCGTGCTTTAAGTGGGGGCGGAAGCTATCGTTGGAGTAGGTACTTTGTTTGAACGGCTATCCGTGTGTTGTGTTACGTACGTCGCGTCGTGCATGTGCGATATAGAAGACAATAATACGGACGTGGATATGCAAATACCGTCAACTTCGGCTGTCGATAATAACAGTGTGTGTGAATGTGTGGTGTGTGTCTTAATAATAAAGGGATTTTCAACATTAAACTTCGCTGATAAGCTTCAAATAATTTCCAAAGGAAGGGCAAAACCGCCTATGAAAAATTTTCAAAAACTGTATTAGACATTTTTATCCGGAAAAACAATACGAACAATTTAAATGGATAACAGGGTGTGAAAATATAAGTAAATTATTGTGTTGGCCATGTTTACTTTTTGAAAATGAAAAAGGTCTCTGGAATAAAACTAGTTTTTCCGATTTAAACAATTTCCATAAAGCTGTAAAAAGACACATTATGTCCAAAGCACATTTGCAGGCCGTCATAAAAGAAAAAGTCTTCGGCAAATCCAGAATTGAACACACCTTTAATAAACAGTTAGAAATTAGTCACCGCCAACACAATGAACTAGTGGATAAAAATAGGCAAATATTAAGAAGACTTATCGATGTTGTTTGTTTTCTTGGACAGCACGAATTGTGATTTAGAGGTCATGACAAAACAAGGGTTTCTTCAAATAGGGGAAATTTTCAAGATTTACTTAGTTTAATGGCTAAATATGATGATTGCTTAAAAAATCGTTTACAGCAGTCTAGCGTTTTTCGCGGAACGTCGAATCGAATCCAGAATGATTTAATTTCCGCTGTTGCAACGATTATTCTAAAAAGAATTACGCAGGAGATTGGCGAGGCGCGATTCATTGCTATTGTTCTGGACGAAACAACTGATATCACTAATTTTAGCCAATTATCTATAATAATACGCTACGTTAAAACAGACGGAAGTATTCAAGAGCGATTTTTAGGTTTTAAGAATGCGTCCGAAAATCGTACAGTAGAGATACATTATATACCGTAGTTTATAACGTTACTAAAGAAATTAATGAAGAGAAAAAATTAGTTGCTCAAAGCTATGATGGAACTGCAGTGATAGCAGGATAATTAGGGGGTCTGCAAGCGCAAGTATTTTTCGTTACTTTAAGTGGCATGGCTGTTTTTTTTTCCGAGTCAACAAAACGTACACAAGCTTTGGACTCCATTGTCCACAAACGATTGCCCAAAGTAGTTCCGACTAGGTGGAACTATAATGGAAGACTTGTGTTAACAGTATCTGAAAATCGTGAATCACTGACTGAACTATTTGAGAATATAATAGAAAATAATGAAACGTGGGACTCAGAAGCAATAAATAGTTCGAGGGGGTTTTTGGACTGTTTGAAACGAGATTTTAATTTTAATTATTTGTTGAACATATTTTCAGAAGTATTTCCATTCTCGGACAATGTTTTTAATAAATTACAAACTAAAACAAATGATATTACTTTTTGCCTAAAAAAGTGGATGATTTTAAGTCCATGTTAAGTCAAAAAAGAGATGACTTTGACCTATTTTGGGAGAAAATGACGACGTTAAATATAGAGCCACAAGCCAAGAGTCTTCGAACAGACAAGGTCGGAGAGGTTCAAACATCATACAGACGCCTCTTTTATGAAATAATCGATCAAATTCAGCAACAAATAAACTATGGATTTAACGGTTTAAGTGATTTTAAATTCCTCGAGCTCTGCAATTTTGACTTAAAGGAAAAACTTTTCCAGAAGATGCGTTTAAATCTCTTCTTCTTCATTATGGCCAGTTCTTTGACCGAGTGTTACTGCGATCTGAACTTAAAGTGATTTACGAAACTGATGACATTAGCGCAAAAAATAACGCTAAGGAACTAATGCAATTTTTAAAAGAAAGGGAGCTGGAAGATGCCTACACCGAAGTGTCGAAATTGTGTGAATTAGTATTGACAATACCTGCTATATATATATCAGTAGAACTCAATTTTTCAACACTTAAACGTATTAAAAATTTCGTGAGAAATTCAACGGGGCAGGAGAGACTTTCGCATACATCGCTGTTGCCCATTGAATAAACTTCTCTAAAATATGTCGGAGCATCGACATTTTTATGATGACGTCATTGACGAATTTGCAAAAAATTATCGAAGAATCGAATTACATTCACCGCATGCCCTTGCGATTTAGCTAACTGGATTTGTGGTTGTGAAGTCTCTAACTCATTTTACTGCCATGTTTGTTTGTTGTTTTCTAAGGACTCATTATGGTGCAAAACCGGTGTTAAAGACTTAAAACACAAACAAAATAAAAAAACATGCGTTTTCTGCAGATCACATGAAATGTTCGGTGAACTATGCTACGGTCGGAAGTGTTGATATTCGCACTCAGCTAGACACAGCTTATAGAAAATCCCTTAGAGATTTTAATGAAATGTATCCAAAAATCGTTATATTTTAAACAAAATTATAGATTGTGTAAAATTTTGTGGGGCATTCGAGCTGGCACTACGTGGCCATGATGAAACGGCTTTGTCCGAAAATACAGGGGTTTTTCGAGGCTTATAAATTTTGTTGAGGATTTGGGCTAAGATAGACTATCCGCTTTAGGAATGTTAAGTATCGAGAAATCGTTTATAAAAGGAATGTGCGTGCAATTTTAACGAACGCGTCATTCAGCATTTTTCAAATTCTAAAGAACGAAGAGTAGACCTGAACTTTAAGGGACGAAAAATAACGAGAAAGAGAAAACTCTTTAACAATATAATTTTATTACCAAGGAGTTATACATATTGTGTTTAATATGCTTTTACGGATTTTGTTTTTAATTTTTTTTGCTAAATTTTAAATTTAGATTATAAATTCTCTAAAAAATAAGATAAACCGCTGTAATAAAAGTACATTAGTAAGTCTTTGGCAAAAAGAAAATATTACATAAATATTTAAGCTTTTCTCTCTTAAGTTAGACATTGATTTTTCTGTCAAATTTAAATTCCAAAAAAAGCCCGTTAAACTTGATAAATATTTTGGAGTTTGTCTAAGTGTCAATCACATTAAAGATTTCAATATACACTTTTTTAAATCACATTATGTGAAAAAATTGAAATGGTAACTAATAACGGACTTTATATGAACAACAAATTGAACAAAAACGATGCTAGATCTTGTAATAACAAACAAACATAGTTTACCTGCAAGTGCTATAAAAATACCCAAAGTACATTGAAATAATACTACCCCATGGTTCACAAAAAAAATTTGAAATTATAAACAAATACAGATATCCTGTATATAAATCATATGCCATTAATTTTGCAAAACTGAAAAGTTCAGTTGTTTGCTCATGACACTTTGGTTTATATAAAGTGTAAACATATTTTGGAAATTGCAAGTACCTAAATTTAGAACCAAATCTTTTGTCAAATTAATTTTTGGGATTAAATGCCCATTAAAAAATATCAATATTTTTGTCGACGATGATAAGTTGGAAGTTGTAAATTCGTTTAAATATTTAGGATTACTTAATACTTTTAGATTTAAAATTAAAATTTGTTATTCAATATGAAAATTTAATTTCCAAACATTATTGTTATATTAATTATGTATAAAGTATTGTTAAAATGTTAAGAAGTAAAATGTTTGATAAGGTTTCAAAAGAACGTTTTAAGAACAGTTTTAATATAAAGTATGAATGATAGTTGATTATTGTAAGTATTATGTAGTTAAATGTTAAATAAAAACTTGTTACTACTCCTAGCTTTTTATAAAAAATTATAATAAGGAAAAAATCTGTATTATCTATTTGCCTGACCATGTATTTGTGAACATTTAAAATAATGCAGTGTTTAACCGCGACTACGACATGGTTGCTCTGAGAAATGTTTTTAGCCATCGCAAATTTGAAAAACGTCTTTCTGAGATACATGATGTTGACGGAATATTTCTCTAAGAGACCTGATTATAAGAATTTTAAAGAAAATAATTAACTAGTCTGAGTCTCAGTCAGATATATAATATTTTTACTTTAAAATTTACTTCGTGACATGTGTTTCGACCTTAGGGTCACCATCAGACCTTATAAATAGATGGCCAATACAAATTAAAACATAAATCGACTATATACCACACATATTACACAAACACGTCTAATACGTGTGCGAGGGGCGTACCGCGACCCAAGTTCTGTACAGGGTGGTCCAATAATAGAGGAAGTCGGCTGTAGCTCGGGAACCGTTAATGACAGAACTTAAGAAAGAAATATTTACAGGTGATTCGGCCAAGAGAAATCGCGAAATGATTTTCAAGTTCGGAGGTTGGCCGCTTGGGGGCGCAACAGCAACACAAAAGTATAAATGCCGATTTTCTAACTGAGGTATGTTGAAAATATAAGCATTATATTCTTCAACCAATCACTCACCATTTTTGTCTATTTTCAAAAACAATGTTGTGGGGAAAGGTCAAACATTTTTACTTTCAAATATAGATATCTTTGTTTTGGATGAACTGATTTTATTCAACTCCAATAAAAACTTTAGTAATCTTGCATAACAGTAAAGAACAAAACTCAACAAAGGGGCAAAACAAAAGATAATAAAACTCGGTATCATAATCATATAAGCGTCGCAATAAAATAGCCAAAGCTAGGGCGAGGCAGAGCAGGACTCGGTTTGGGCAAAACATTAAACCGAGCTCTACATTTCAGTGAAACAACAAAAAAATGACCGAACTGTTTTTAAGAGATATTTAGGTTTAGAAATGTAGTATTTCGGAATTTAAATTACTCGTAAAATTAAAATATATGAGGTGTTCTATTTAAAAAATTAGGCTGCTCTCGACACCTAATTTTTGGGAGATACTGTATATATAAAAATATTTTTGCAAAATGCCCCTTTTGTAACCAAGAAACTTTTTTATTTGAAGTTTTATTTTAGATGTAAACTCAAATGGGATATCTAAGAACACACTAAATAAACACCCTAGGAATATTAACGTTTTAAATGTAGGCTCACTACATTTCAACGAGAAAAGATCTCGGAATTATTTTAGCAAAGCTGGTTTCAAAATTAGTATTACTTCCCTCGTAAAAGGGGAAGTATTGTAATCGTGAAGAAATCACTCCCCGAGATTTTTTCAGATCTTCTCGTTTTAGGGTCCCTAGATGACGAAATACCGGTTTTCTCAATTCCGTCGGTCTGTCTGTCTGTCTGTTTGTCTGTCTGTCTGTCTGTCTGTCTGTCTTTTCGTTGCGTAGCTAAAAAACTACTTACCCGACTGACTTGAAATTTCCGTCAAAAATTGAGGGGCATGTGGGGATGACCTGTTAACATTTTGATAAAAATCCAATATGACGAAACAAAATGGCGGATTAGTGAAATGTTAAAATAATTATTATTAATAAACTACTCATCCAATTTATTTCAAATTTTGCAAAAACATCAAGTATTATGTTGGAATCAACTGGGAATATTTTGGCACAAATCCAAGAAGGCGGAACAAAATGGCGGCCAAATAAAATGTTTGTAATCGCGAAAAACACATCTTTACGTTTTAGCGTCTCTAGATGCCAAAAAATATGTTTTATCAACTCCGTCGGTCCATCTGTCGTTCTTTTTGTCTGTTTGCCGGTCTGTCAGTTCGCTGCATAGCTTAAAGACTACTTACCCAACTGACTTCAAATTTGGGTAAAAAATTAAGGGTCATATGGGAATGGCCTGGTAATATTTTGGTAAAAATCCAATATGGCGAAACAAAATGGCGGCTTAGTGATATGTTAAAAAAATTATTATTACAAAACTACTCATCCAATTTATCTCAATTTTTGCAAAAACATCAAGTATTATATTGGAAAAAACTGGTAACATTTTGGTACGAATCCAAGATGGCGGAACAAAATAAAGGGTTAATAAAATATTTAAAAATTCAGCCTGAAAGAACTGCTTAATGGTTTGATTTGAAATTGTGTGCCCTAAGTAATTGTGGTATAGGGATCAATTAGTAAAATAGTGGTACTAATTCAAGATGGCAAAACAAAATGGCGGCCAAATAAAATGTTTGTAATCGTAAAAAAAATCAGCCTTTCAGGTTTTAGCGTTCCTAGATGCCAAAAAGTATGTTTCCCGTGGCCCGTCTGTCAGTCTGTCTGTTATTTCGCGGCATGGCTAAAAACTAACTCGATTGACTTCATATTTTGATAAAAAAAAATTAAGAGTCATATGGGGATGATCGGGTAATATTTTGGTAAAATTCGGGTATGGCAAAAACAAAATGGCGGCTTAGTGAAATATTAAAAAAATATTATGAAAAAATTACTTGTCGAATTTATTTGAAATTTTACGTAAACATCAAATATTATGTTGCAATCAACTGGTAAAATTTTCGTACGAATCCAAGATGGCGGAACAAAACAAAAAACTACTTAATGATTTCAAATTATGTGCCACAACTAATTATGGTATAGGGCTCAACTAGTATAACTGTGTTACTAATTTAAGATAGCGGAACAAAATTGCGACCAAATAAAATGTTTGTAATTGCGAAAAAAATCACCCTCTCAGGTTTTATGTATCTTCACGTTTTAGCGTCCCTAGATGCCAAAAAACATGTTTTATCAATTCCGTCGGTTAGTCTGTCTGTCAGTTCGCGACATAGCTTAAATACTACTTACGCGATTGACTTCAAATTTTGACCAAAAATTAAAGGTCATATGGGGATGTCCTCGTAATATTTTGGTAAAAATCCAATATGGCTGAACAATGTTAAAAAAATTTTGTTAGAGTGGTTATTTGGGGTTAAGATCCAGTAAAAAAAGCCTTTTTTTAAATGGTTGACGTTTCGAAACTTAATTTGTGCATCCTTAGGACACATATAGATACCCTATCCTGCATGAAACCCTTTTTATCAGTCTTTACCTACTCCGTTGGTCTGCAGATATTTCCTAGATATTAAGTTTTTAAATGGATTTCGTTAACAAAACTCTTGTTGTTATGTTATAGTGGTGTATTATTTGGGGTTAGGTTCCAGTAAAACAAAAGTCTATTTTTAAATAGTCGACGTTTCGCAACTTTACTGTTGCATCCTCAGGACACATAATTTCTTTCTCCTGCATGAACCTCATATTATTAGTCTTTACCTATTCCCTTGGTCCGAAGATATTTCCCAGATATTATGTTTCTATGGTTTTCGTTAATGATCCTCTTGTTATGTTAGAGTGGTGTATTATTTGGGGTTAGTGTCCAGTAAAGAAACAAAGGACTTTTTTAAATTGTCCCCGTTTCGCAACTTTATTGTTGCATCCTCAAGACACATAAATTCTATATCCTGCATGAAACCAATATTATCAGTCTTTACACCTGGCCCGCAGATATTTTCCAGATAAAGTGCGGGACACGAAAGAAAACCAGGCGGAGTCAATCGGTTTAGGAAGGTCGGCCAAGAAATCTCTTTAAACCAGTGGTGCCCCGTCGTTCTTTATAAATAATATGGCACTCCTTTGTGACTCTATGCACTTCAGATAATTAAAAAATGTAGCTATGCTTAATGAACCTTCTATTTGTCTGTTTTCTTTCGTGTACCACACTCCTATATCTCTTTTGTTTTGCAAAAACGGCGAACTTTCAAATTTTAAAATAATTTAATTTTGATTTTTCTTGATCGATTTACCTATAAATATATTTTTTCTTGAGTTCTGTCATTAACGGTTCCCGGGCTAATGCCTACGTCCACTATTATTGGACCACCCAGTATAGTGATACAGGATTCACAAGTTCAGATTTTACAAGGGCAGCCAGCATCAGATCCAGTGAAGGAGATTTATCAAAATTTTAATTTATACAGTACTACTTTGGGCTAGTCGGGTATGCCAAAAGCGGCCGTCTGTCTCCGTTTGTCATATTACTTTATACAGGGGCCGTCATTGTGAAGTACTATACAGGGCGTTTCCTAATTGCGTTCTGATGTTAAAGGGGACGTTTTTATGTCCTAAAAGTCTTAACTTTTGAGATACAGCATGGTAAAGTTTAAAAAGAAAATGTTTTTTTTCTTCCCAATTCTGATGCTATTGTAGATAACTGCATGAAATTTGATACACGTCTTCTATGCATTAAGGAGCATACGGATGGATACCCAGGTTAATTACATATGCACGCCACTGGTAGAAATTTCAAAAATTGATTGTTAATAAAAAATGCCCTTTTATGGATAAAAGACGTGTATCAAATTTCACACAGTTATTTATCTATAATAGCATCAGAATTAGGATTAAAAAAAATGTTTTTTTAAAACCATGTATCTCCAGAGTTAAATCTTTTAGGTTCATATTAAGCTTTTTTCTTAAAAAGGTCCAAGAATCACCCCCTTTAACATTAGCACGCAATTAGGAAACGCCCTGTATAGTACTTCACAATGACGCCCCCTGTACAAAGTAATATGACAGACGGAGACAAACGGTCACTTTTGTTATACCCGAATAGCCCAAAATCGAACTGCATAAGTTAAAAATAAATCTTGTTCACTGGAATCAGTGCTGGCTCCCCTACTATAACTACATTGATGTGTTAATTTTGGAAAAATATGAGTTCTGTAGTTTTTCAAATATTAATTGCAATATTAGATATTTTTTGACACCCGGTATTGAACAGAAAATTAATTATTTTGAAGCAGTTTATTGACAGCTACTTTATGAACAATTTTACAAAATATATGAAAAAAAACTAAGCCATTTTTAAGGTTGACGGCTGTGATCTAATGGTTCGATTCCTTCTAAATCGTGGTCTTCCTCTGAAAATGATGAGGTTTCGTCGTTACTACTTGAAGATCCCAGTGTGATAACTAAATCATCAATAACCGTTTCATTTTTGCTATCTACTTCCCCATATTTATCTTCAATAGAACGAACATGTTTCTCATACGATTTCTAATTTTCAGCCGATATTGAGTCAATCGCTTCTAATGTTATTTTATTTAAATATTTAATGGAAAGTTCACTGGTGTTGCGCTCTCGAATATATTTTTTTACTCCTGCCCATGCAAGTTCAATAGGGTTGAGGTCGCACATGTATGGAGGAAGCCTTAAAGGTGTATGACCGAGGTTTACGTAAAAGACCGTCAATTTTATACTTTTTTCTCTAGCTTGTTGGCTGATCACATACAAGATTGTTCGATTTAAGCCACGATATTATATGAGTATTTACTTGGCACTTTATCTTCTACGTGAGAATGATAAGACGCATTATCCATTACGATGACTGATTTGGGAGGAATGTTAGGTAGAAGCTTCTCGAGCAACCACTTCAAAATTATCTCTATTCATCTGTCCATGATAGTCTCCAGTTGTTAGTCCCGAGCGAAAACCTAAAGCAGCACCTCGAACGAATCCGGCTTCTAAACCAGCATGAACTATAATAAAGCGACTACTAGAGAGGATTCTCTGAACAACACCTGTAACACTTTCACTTTGCCAGCATTTGTTCACTGTCATATCATTACCTACACAGGTTTCGTCTAGATACACAATATTGCGTCCTTCTTGCCTATATTGCCTTACAGTTGATAGATATTTCACCCACCAGTGAAAAATATTTGGTCCCTCAATGATCAATTTTCGTTTATTTTGGCACCTGTGCCAAACAAAACCATTTGATCGTAAAAGCCCGTTTAAGGTTTTATACCCGTACGGAAAATCTATTTTGTTCTTTACGGCACGAAGTAAAGGTTTGCAGTCGGAACCTTCTTCAAGTTTATATAAAAATCCTCTATTGTTGTATGTTGTATGATAATCGGTTTTTTTTTACCAGGAGGTTTTAAAGGCGAAGTAGAACATGAGCGATCATTATGTTCTCTTTGAATTTTTCTTTCACTACTTTCCGAAACACCAGTGTAAAATGCAGCGCGTTCTGTTCGATTTTGAATTGGAATAGTCAAACTATTATTTTCAGCTTCTCTAGTACAGGCCTCTATAACGCTCGCAATAACTTCACGTGCATCGCTTCGAATTGTTTATCCTCTTTTGCTCGCCATCGTTACTTCGAAATAATAATTCAAATTCAACGCAACGCATTTATATAAACATGAAAACAAATGCTCGAAATGTATAGGCGCCACTGGAAATAGCTAGAACCTGCTAGCGGCAAGTGCATGGATACTCTAGGCACATCCCAATTACAAGTGGACCAGTGCGAAGTTTACTAAATCCTCGATTAATTTTCCGTACCGCTTAGCTGGCGCACTTTATAGGTGAAGCGGCAAACTATTACAACAAATAAAATAACATAAAATTTATTTGCGTACACAAATTTTACTTTTCCCTTTGCTTAAGACTATGAACCTTTATTTTAAGGGCCGCCCGGTTTCATTTCGTGTCCCGCACTTTACTAAGTTTCTAAATGGTTTTCGTTAAAGATCCTCTTGTTTTTATGTTAGAGTGGTGTATTATTTGGTATTAGGATCCAGTAAAAAAACTAAAGTCTTTTTTTTTAAATTGTCGACGTTTCGAAACTTTATTGTGTCATTCTCAGGACACATATATAGATTTTATATCCTGCATGAAATCCATATTATCAATCTTTGCCTACTTCGTTGTTTCGCAGATATCTCCCAGATCTTAAGTTTCTAACTGGTTTTTAATAACGATCTTCTTGTTGTTAGAGTGGTGTATTATTTAGGGTTAGGAAATATCTGCAGACCAACGGAGGGGGTAAAGACTGATAGTATGGGGATAATATGGGTTTCATGTAGGATATAAAATCTATGTGTCCTAAGGATGCAACAATAGTGTTGCGAAACGTCGACATTTTAAAAAAGTTTTTTAAATAATAGACCACTTTAACATAACAACAAGAGGATCGTTAACGAAAACGCGTTAGAAACTTAATATCTGGGAATTATCTGCGGGCCAACGGAGTAGGTAAAGACTTATAATATGGGTTTCAATTTAAGATTGCAAAACAAAATGGCGGCCCAATAAAATTTTTAAAAAAATCAACGTAAAAAAATCTTGCTTGTTCAATTGATTTTGCAGAAAAATTACATGTGAAAATGTAATAAACTGGTACAAATTCAACATAACGTAACAAAATGGCGGTATGTGTTAATGTAAAAACTTCTTATTGAATTTCTATTTTATTATGCCCAAAAGTCAAATGTGGTATAGGTAGAAAGAAAATGTTAAAATATTGGTACGAATCCAATATGATGGAACAAATAAAAATGAAAAGACAGCATATTTAACAAGGTTGTTTGCTATGTAGCAAAATTGCTTTGAGTGATTGGAACCCAAAGCCCCGTGGAGTCGGCGCCTATGCTACGCAATCTCAGTCATCATCCCTCCGTAAGTATCTATTAACATAAACAATAAAATTTATCAGTACAGGGTGTCCGGATTTGGATGCAAAAGCAGGGTATCTCGCTTATTTTTAAAGATAGAACCTTGCGGTTTTCACGAACCTGAGCTAATTTTTTGTGAAACTCATGAAGCCGCATACAAAATTTTCATAGCCTTCTTCGTTTATGAGATACAGGGCGAAATAGAAAATTTTGCATTTTGGGACCCCCCTCGTATCTCGGTTATCCTTTAACTTAACGCAAAGGGAAAAATTGCTGCTTATGCAGTTTTTTACGCTGGATCCAGTGGCGTAGTCACATTTTTCATTTGAGTAGTTATTTTTTAGATATGACTCAAAGTTGTGTTTTTCTAAATGGGACACCCTGTATATTTGTCCAGAAATTGATTTGTCCTTTTAAAAACTTCTCAAAAATATGTAATAGTATGGGTCTATTTTAATAAACAACAACAAAAATCTTAATTTATATAATTATCATCCCAAATTTTGCAGTAGGCCGTGCAAAACAATGCTGCCTTTTATTTAAAGTCGTTAACAATATCTACATCCTAACAATAAATAAAAATAAATATGCAATTAAATCTATTTATCAAAATATGTATTGATAATTTCGCACCAAAAAAGTACCACCTATCTAGATTTATGTAACACAAGAACAAAACAGTAATAAATTACTATGTAACAATCCTTTCAGCAAAAATCAACTGTCGTATAAGAACTACAGTAACCAAGGAAATCAAAAGAACTGTTCAAACTGATTTCCATTTTGTTCTATGCATGCTTCGCACAATTTTCGTATTCGTTTTAGGGAATTAAGCAAAATAACGGGATGATTTTGTAAATAGCGAAAATTTTCTCTTATTGCAATTCCTAAATCTTGGACATTATCATAGTGGTCTTTGTAAATTCTATTTTGCAGATATCCCCATAGAAAGAAATCTAAAATCGACAAATCTGGGGACCTAGGGGGCCATCCTATAGGTCCATTTGTTCCGATCCATTGATTGGTAAAATTATTGTCCAGAGATAATCTCGTCATTCCAGAATTGTGTGCAGGAGCACCGTCCTGTTGAAGATAAATTTCGTTAATTTGCGCTAGAGGAACATCGTCAAGTAATTCAGGTGCCTCTAAAATTTCTATATAGCGATTGGCTGTTAGATTTCCCTCAAATATATAAAATTTTATATGTGTTCCTAATATGAAGCAGGACACATTTAGACCAAACCTGCCCTGGTGTCTTCTTGGAAATATTTGGTGTTGATTTTCCTGGGACCAGAATCTACTATTGTGCCTATTGAGTATACCAGAATTACTGAAATGTGCTTCGTCTGACCATATAACCTTCCTTTCAAAATCTCTAACCATATCGCATCTTTCTCGAAACCAATTGCAGAAGACTACCCGACGCTCTGCATCCCCTGGCTGTAAGTGCTGCACGAGCCTAAATTTGTATGGGTGGTATTTGTGCTTTCTTAGAATTTCTTGAACTCTAGTTTTTGGAATCCCTATGCTCTTTTCACTGGCCCTACAAGAGTTTGTAAGGTAAGCTTCTGCATTAGCCAAAACCGTAATTTCCTCAGCCTCCCGATTTTCTTTATTATATGTTTTCGTACGAGGTTTGATAAATGATCCGTGATTAAGTAAATTCTTTTTTATCCGATAAAAAGTGGATATATTAGGTTGCCTCCTTTCTGGATATCTAAATAAAAATTAAGCAATAGTATTTCAACACACCTAAAAATTAACTATTTACCTTTTAAAATACATCTCAGAAGCCGCTTCAACATTTTCATTACTTAATATAAAACTAGCTAACATATCGTACTTTTCATAATGTTCCAAAGTTTGGTTTTCTTCCATAATCATACAAACATATTTTTACACAATAAATAAATACAAAAAACTAGCGCTCTATTTTATATACGCGTACAAAATTGGGAAATGTCATTTGCTTCCAAAAAAACAAAAGAAAACGGCATCGTTTTGCATGGCCTACTGCAAAATTTGGGATGATAATTATAAACATTAGTTTATTAAAATAGACTCATACTATTATATATTTTTCAGAAGCTTTTAAAAGGACAAATCAATTTCTGGACAAATATACAGGGGGTCCCTTTAAAAAAAATACAACTTTGGGTCATATCTAAAAAATAACAACTCAAATGAAAAATATGACTACGCCACTGGATCCAGCGTAAAAAACTGCGTAAGCAGCAATTTTTCCCTTTGCGTTGAGTTAAAGGATAACCGAGATACGAGGGGGGGTCACAAAATGCAAAATTTTCTATTTCGCCCTGTATCTCATAAACAAAGAAGGCTATGAAAATTTTGTTTACGGCTTCATGAGTTTCACAAAAAATTAGCTCAGGTTCGTGAAAACCGCAAGGTTCTATCTTTAAAAATAAGCGAGATACCCTACTTTTGCAACCAAATCCGGACACCCTGTACATTAACAAATTACTTACCTTCTCCCGATAAACACAAGTGGGTATCTTGAATAACTGCTGTGTAACTGGCGTCTGTAGCTTTGCAATCGAGATTACTTAAAATCGTGTTATTCGCGTAGCGCAGAATGTCGGTCACTGTTGTTTGGTCATCGGTGGTTTTACCCCAACCGGTAATCACACCTAAAAATAATAAACTTGCATTACAAACCTACATCAAAATGCCTAGAATAGAAAGACAGAAAATACTTTGAATAGACGATCCACCCTAACATAACGAGCCGACGCTATTAGCCTGGCACAATGCCTAGAGTTGCCAGTCAGCGACGTACTGCATCTTGTTGGAGGAGACCCTTATGGCAACAGCAAACTACATATTGTTCCGTGCCTTCTAATTAAACTGATGCGACACGAGAAGTCAATCAAATCAATCAAGGAGAAATCTATAAACTAGAGCTTAACTCGCAACAATTCTAGGTAACGACTAACTGAATGATTTTTCTTACAAATGTAATTGTTAAAATGAAGAAAATGTCGAATCTTGCCTGTCATTCCTGCTTAAAGATAAGTTGGTGTTTTTGTCGCTGTTGTGTCTATCGAAGATATCGGACCATATCAGTTATCTGGCGAAATCTATATTGCTGTAAATACAATTTACAAAACCGTAACAATACTTGAGCATACTGATACCGATTCAACTGGAAATGAAAAATAATCAATGTAGTTCGGTTATACTCGCATATCTATGTCATGTTCGAATTGCAGATGATTTGTTGTTTATTTTGGATACCCTCGAAGAACTGTAACTTATGTTGATGAATTTAAAAACTACTTTGAAACCTCAGACTATTTCCAAAAAAATATAAGTGAAATATTTGAAGAATATAGAACGCACAATAGAAAGGATCATGAAAGAAGTCAGCATGAAATTTTTGGGCCCTCTATGAAACGGTGACCTATACAGTGTGTCCCAGATTCGCTTCTCCATATAGGGATCTCGGCTCCTATTATACGTACAGCAAAGGTTAAATGGGGAAAGTTTTAGAGGAAACTTATTGCATTCGATATCTGGCTTCAGATTTACTATCGATCAATAAGTTTGGGAATTTTAGTTTTTCTCCAGTATATTCAGAAAGGTAAATTTGACAGCTGTCAAAATGTGACATTATTTGGACACATTTTTAAGACAAATAAGATGGCGTATACGACACGTCTTCATTGTTTTTTGTTAACCCGCAACCCGCCTTCTTATGGCCGCCATATTGGATTTTTCGATTTTTGGAAAGAGCCTAAAATTTCCAGTCTAGTGATATCTCACAAGTGCATTAAAGATTTTAGTGTCATCAAAATATCGCACTTCGTAAATTAGGTTTCGATGTTTTTAAAGGAGGCCATGATTTATTTGTCACAAGATTACATTAATAAGTAAGTAATGTATTGAACGCATTGAATTTTCAATACAACATAAACGTAAATAACGACTTAAAAAATCTAAATGAGCTTCAACTATTTTGTAAGTGGGTAACATTAATTTTCAAATCTGCAAAATGACGTCCATTTGCATCGAGACATTTTTGACAATTGGTGACTGTTTTTCTTACAACCCTGGTAAGTGTATTTCAACTCAAACCTACATCAAAATGCCTAGAATAGAAAGACAGATAATACTTTGAATAGACGATCCACCCCTAACATAACGCCCGGAGCCGACGCTATTAGCCTGGCACAATGCCCAGAGTTGCCAGTCCGCGCCGTACTGCATCTTGTTGAAGGAGACCCTTATGGCAACAGCAAACTACATATTGTTCCGTGCCTTCTAATTAAACTGATGCGACACGAGAAGTCAATCAAATCAATCAAGTAAGGTAAGTGTATTTCGGTTAATATTTCTAAATGTTTCCAGAACTCTTTGTCTCAGGATTTCTATGGTCACGGGGGAATCAAATTCATAGATTTAAATCTTCGTGTGACCCCAGAGGTAGAAATCCAAGGGCGACAGGTCAGGGGATCTAGGAGGCCAAGATATTGAACCATTTAAAGAAGTTATTCTTTCTTCAAATTGCTCTCTTAAGAAGTTCCTGACTTGAATGGTATTGTGAGCCGGACATCCGTCTTGTTGAAACCAAGTTCTTCTTAATTCATCTTCCGTTAGAATAGCTCGTAAGGCTGGTACAACCTGGTTTCGCAAAAGCTCTCTGCCCGTTTAGATTGTAGTCAAACAAAAATGGTCCAATAAGTCGATTTCCTGAAATGATATAATAATTTATAAATAGGTGCCCAACAGTCAAGGGCGGCAGGGTCGGCCGGGTGGTACTAGAAACTATAAATTATAAAGGAAAAATTATCTTTATTAAAAAGTAGATATTTTCTTTCCAAAAATAATTATCGAAACATCCCGTAATGAATGAGCTTGTATACAGTTGAACCCTATTCAGCTTTATTACGAAAAAGAAAAACATATTTGTTAGCGGGAAGTAATAGCCGTAATAAATTATTTTGTTGGTATTGCATATTAATTTCGGAAATACTAAATCAGTTTATTTCAGTGATATAATAATCTTAAAGGAGTACACCATGCCTTAATAAAACATAAAATATCAAAAGAACAAACCTTTTGCGCTTTAAAATTTAAATTATTCGGAAACACAGCTGAACGCCTTTATATTTAGAGAAAGTGTTAATAAATTTATAGAACCCAATTCTATTTTTATAGGTTCTTCGAAACTACAATACAAAATGATTGAATAAAAATGTAATACAATATCAAAAAAAGTAAGATGACTGACTAGAGCAGAACGTTTTACTTTTTTTTTATTAGATTATACTCTTTTAGCATCATTAAAGAACTAAACGAAAAAAAAAAAGATTATTATTTGACCATCATTTGGTACCTATTTAAAAAAGATTGGTTAGATTAACTTACCAATGATCCCACACCAAACGTTACTTCCAAATCTGATCTGTAGACGTCTCCTTGCCACTTCGAGAGGATTTTGCACAGCTCAATGATGACGGTTGTGCCTATTAAAGACTCCACAATTCGTGAACCTGTTCTCATCGGACCACAAGACATGATTTACAAAATCAGGATTTTCATTACCTCTCCTAGTATACCACTCACAGAACTGTAGTCGTCTTGGAAAATCAGTTTCCTTAAGTCCTTGTACTATTATGAGTTTGTATGGATGGTACTTATTCTTTTTTAAAACTCTCTGTACTGTTGATTTTGGCACATTCGTTTCCTGTTCTACAGTTCTTATCCATGCACCAGGGTTTTCGTTGATAGCTTGTAAAATGTTTCTGTCTCGATTTTCATTGTTATTATTGTATCCGCTTCTAGGTTGTTCGAAGGCACCATGGTCAATGAAATTAATTACGATTTTCCTGAATTGGGTTTTATGAAGCTGCCGTCGTTCGGGGTACATCTCCAAATACCTTGCTGACGTAACGTCGGCGTCTCTGTATGATTGAAAGTACAGAGCTAACATGTCAACCTTTTCTTCATTGCATATACAATACTATATATAATAATATATAATTGAATTTGACAATTTATGTGTCAGATTTATGATTTTATTGGGATAAAAGCGTACCTACTACTTATTAAAACACAGCTTTGATACTTTCAACTATTTAACTTAACGTCAAAGTCAAAATCCAATTTTGTTACAGATAAATCATGGCCTCCTTAGAAAAGCATTGAGAGCTAACATTACTTTAAATCATATAATACTTAAAAAAAACTGGAACCTAACTTTACGAAGTGTAATATTCCGATGATACTAAAATCTTTAATGCACTTGTGAGATATCACTAGACTGGAAATTTTAGGCTCTTTCCAAAAATTGAAAAATCCAATATGGCGGCCATAAGAAAAATGAAAGTTGAGGCGGGTTGCGGGTTAACAAAAAACAATGAAGACGTGCCGTATACGCCATCTTATTGATCTTAAAAATGTGTCCGAATAATGTCACATTTTTCCCCGATATTTCCAAAAACCATTGATCGATCGTAAATCTGAAGCCGGATATCGCAATAGGTTTCCTCTAAAACTTTCCTCATTTAACCTTTGCTGTAGGTATAATAGGAGCCGAGATCCCTGTATAGAGAAGCGAATCTGGGTCACACTGTATATTACGAACAAAGATAGACAATGCAATAAAGCATGCTGCTGCATTTGAAATGGATCAAGGATATCTGGAGACAGAGTCCGTTTTAAAAAAAGTTGTACGTCCTTCAAGGAAATGTACTGATACCATAAACGAAATAAGGGAAGAAACTGACTCTAGCTGACAAAAAATACTTCAGCTAACATGAAAAAGATTAGACAAGACTTACGTATAGGAGTGGATTGCTCGTGAAAGTGGTAAAATTTGCATTCAGGGGTTTTTATTATTAAATACGTTGGTCCTTAATTTCCGATTTCCTATATAAGTATTAGATGATATTATACAGGGTTATTCACGCAACCCGTTCATTAAAAGTTTTTGATGATGCCATTTAGATAAAAATTTCAAATTTTGGGATTAAGGTAAGGTCAAGGGGTACTTCTTTTTTGAAATATTTTCAACTTCCTGTCACTTCCGGTTTAACCGGAAGTTGCTATCGACTTGCTTATTTTAAATGGAGCACCCTGTATTTTATGATATTTTTTGATTCTACGGAGAATTTTAATGCTATTTTATGTAGCATGTCCTATACCTAGGTTTAAGCGTTCTTAAGATACTTGACCTTGAACCAAAAAAGAGCCTTCGGGGTACCAAATTTTAAAATCTCATATTTTTGTAAGTTTTGAAGATATAATCTTCATATTTTGCAGACGATCGGTAAATAATCTTAGGTTTCTATTTTTCTTTTTATTGAATTTGTCTATTTTTATACTAAATCCAGCGGCAAACATTCATATTTTCAAAGCCGCTAAAGTCCGTTTTTTTTAATGGTACACCCTATAACTTTATGCACTATCAAATGTAGAATTTAATTTTCTATCGAACTGTATTAAGGTTCCCTATACCTATTCGTAACCATTTTCGAAATAATCAGGTTTTTATTAAACTATCATATGTATTTGCTAAATGCTTACACCTTCCCGTAGTAAGCCATGGAAAAACAATTGTTGTGCTTTTCTATTCAACATGACAGCTGATTTGAAACTTTTAAATTAAAATAAAATAACACTCAAAAGCTGATATTCTCAATTTATTTTATATTCGCGGAGAATGTTACAAAATATTGGAGAGAACGTGCCATGTTTTTAATGAAAAACATCCTCATTTATCGCCAATGAACAAGAGAAAATTGAAAAGGATTGAAACGAAATTTTTTCGTTTCGGAAAAGTTAAAGTTATAAAAAATGTAATAAATTGTTTACATTATTTTTAAACATATCTACTGAGTTCGAGACTGTTCTAAACTTGTTTTAGTGAACTTAAAAATTATAGCAATCTAACAATCAACAATAAATAAATAAAATAATAAAATTGAATTATAACAAATGTTCTATATGCTGTCTGTTCATTTGAAGACACATTTCAATTCTTCTTTGTACAGTTGCTGTGGCCCGTTGAAGTTGTCCGTTTTCTAATTCGGCAAAATCTGTTCGTATCCTGTCCAGTAAATCTTGTTGGTTATTTACTGGGGAAGCATAGACTTTACCTTTGATAAATCCCCATAAATAAAAGTCTAGGGGTGTTAAATCAGGCGATCGCGGGGCCATCTCCAAGGGCCATTGGGACCAATCCAGCGATCTTCAAAAATTCGAGATAATTGGAGATGAACTGCAGCGAAATTATGTGCTGGTGCCCCATTTAATTGATACCAATAATTTTGCAGCTCACCAATAGGAATTTCTTCTATAAATTCAAAAACCGTCCCTCGTAGAATTTCCAAATACTTATCACTGTTTAAATTGTCTTCCAAAATACAGTACCGCACCTGATCATTTAATACTATACCGAAAACATTGAAGCTAAACCTCTCTTGAGAACGCGTTTCGCGTAAAGCGTGCGGATATTCTGCTGGCCAGAAATGTTGGTTTCTTCTATTTGTTATTCCTTCTCTAGAAAATTTCGCTTCATCGGTCCAAAATATTTTTGAAAGGAATTGAGGGTCTTCTTGAATTTTCAAAAGCAAAATTCTACTCGTCGGACGTCATCACCAGGTCTCAAGGCTTGCACGTTTTGGAAGGAATAAGGGTGCATATGATGTTCGCTCAAGATTCTTTGGACAGATGAAGAAGAAATTCCCAAATGGTTTTCTGCAGACGGTATTGAACTTTGTGGGTTTGCGTGGAAATAAGCTAATGTGTTTATTACGTTATCCTCGGCAATTTTCCCTGGTTCCGGAACATTTTTTGTAACTTTAACCTTGCCAAAACGCAAAAAGTTCGTTTCAATCCTCTTGAATTTTGACTTGTTCATTGGCGGCAAATACAGGTGGCGTTCATTAAACACACGACACGTTCTCTCCAAAATTTTATAACATTCTCCGTGAGTATAAAATAGATTGAGAATATCAGCGTTTGAGTATTCTTCCATTTCGATTTAGAATATTTAGTTTATCACTGACAGCTTTCGATAAATAAGGCATACTAATCATCTGTCATATTGGATATTGGATCTCAATTGTTTTTCCTGGCTCACCATTGGAACATGTAAACATTTAAGCAAATACATAGGATATTTTTATAAAATACAATTATTTCGAAAATAGTTACGAATAGGTATAGGGAACCTTAATACAGTTCGATAGAAAATGAAATTCTACATTTGATAGTGCATAAAGTTATGGGGTGTCCCATTTAAAAAAACGGACTTTAGCGGCTTTGAAAATATGAATGTTTGCCGCTGAATTTAGGACACCGTGTATAAAAACAGACAAATTCAATAAAAAAAATAGAAACCTAAGATTATTTACCGATCGTTTGCAAAATATGAAGATTATATCTGCAAAACTTACAAAAATATGAGATTTTAAAATTTGGTACCCCGAAGGCTCATTTTCGATTCAAGGTCAAATATCTTAAGAACACTTGAACCTAGGTATAGGACATGCTACATAAAATAGCATTCAAATTCTTCGTAGAATCCAAAAATATCATAAAATACAGGATGTTCCATTTAAAATAAGCAAGTTGATACCAACTTCCCGTTAAACCGGAAGTGACAGGAAGTTGAAAATATTTCAAAAAAGAAGTACCTTACCTTAATCCCAAAATTTGAAATTTTTATCTAAATGGCATCATCAAAAACTTTTAATGAACGGGTTGCGTGAATAACGTGAATATAGATGTTAATATACCTTACTGGCCTTGTTATTGGCGCAGTTTTAAAAGCGCGTGCCCTCCTATCGCAAGGTTGAGACTTTTATTATACTGTATATACTATTAAATTTCGAGCTTGTTGCTTACCTATATCGTCGGCAAATGTTTCGCTACCCGAAGCCAGTGGCACGATCTGTACGTAGTCATTCGTAACAGCCGGCGTAGACAGCTTAACTAAAGCTATATCATTAGTGAGAGAAGATGTGTCCCAATCGGGGTGGACTACATAAGTTGTCGATGTTTGGCGTTGTTGTGTGGATTCCGAATCATCAGAGATGTTGTGTACTCCTAGTACTATCTCGATCGATAACGCCCTGTAAAGAATAAACATGTATAGGGAAGTATTATTGGAATACAGTATAAAAATATATAAAACCTCAAGAAGTAATATTTTGATTTATGGTTTTGTCTAATGGTTTTGAGATCGAGTCCCAGAGCTCTTATGGGCTAGCTGCCACTGATGGCATATGGATGCGTCTGTTTTCATTTAACGTCTATTTTTTCATTCCAATTTTCACAATAATAAAATAAAACATTTTTAATAAAAGAACATAGTTTTTGGGTGCAGCACATCCAGCATAGCCACTGAAGCCAGTATACCTCAAAAAAAAATCGCTAAAAAGTAAAAAATAATATTTTATTTATTCCTTAAATATAGACATTTTGAAGTCCACGCCCAAAGCAGCCTCACCCACCCATTACAAAATCTAGTTGATGTATTTTATATTACATTACATATAAACCAAATATATAGCTAGAATTATATCTTTTAAAACTGATGCCCGAATCACTTGCTCTGAGGGCCCCTTTTTAAAACTGCGCTAGCGCAAGCTTTTATTTATAATATTTCCATCCAATCGTCGAGCCCAAAGTCGAATGGCAATATTGACTTCCTATAGGACATTTATATGGGGGATTGCAACTATTTTGACATATAAACGGTTCAAATACCTCTGTGTTATAACATAAGTGGTGCCACGTGTTCGGTTTTGCTGCTTTATTTAAAACTGGAAACTAACGACCCCGCTAGAACGCTGTGAACGTGTGAGGCCTAGTTGTTCCTGCATTCTATCCCGTTCGTCTGCCGCAGTTCTACATAGAATATTAGCGTAACGGCCGCTACGTGGCGGGAGTGGGAGGGGTAAGGGGATAGCTTGAAAGAAAAGGTTATCTCGTGAGACCAATACTCTCAAGGGGCATCTAGTGGAAGCCAAGATGCATTAGAAAGTTTTTAAATAAAGTCAAATTTAAAGATTTTGAAATACACGGGGTGACCGGGAGCTCAAGCCATCCGGACATGATAACGTCCCCAAACCGGAATAAAGTGTATCTCGCTCCGAGGGTCGCAGGATAAAGCGATTTATGGCAAGTTGCGAAGTGCAGTGCCAAAAACATATATTGGAATTGGAGTTGGACATCCGCGGAATGTTAGTGTTTATCACCGTGGAATCTGCGTTAAAATTCAGAGTTAAAGTGATTTAAACTTGAAAAATTGGTATGTTTAGTGTTTCCCAAATTGCAATCCAGGTTGGAAAGTGTTTGTGACGCCTGGAATTACGTAATAAAATTAAAAAACAGAAAAATCTTCAACCGAATTTTCCCGCCAAAACCGCCTAGAATGACATTTCAGGTTATGTGGTCTCTTCTTCTTCTTTGACGGTCGAGGCATCCAGCAATTAGCCTGCAGCCAGCTTAAACGTAGGACGTCTAATCAACTTTCAAATAATATGGCGCCTACTGAACGCTCGCGTATTTATTCGGAGAGCGATACAAATGACAAAGACCCGAAACATCTTTGTTTTCATTGTAAGAAAATCGTGGAAACTGCTGAAAAGTGCATCAAGTGCAACGAGACTTTCATCCCTCGTGTTTGAAGCAAGCGGCGGCCAAAAAATCGGCTTTGTGTGTTCACCAATCAACAGCATCAACGCAATATGAATGTGATAAAGAAGTGAATAAAGATATAGAAATTTCTTATTTGAAAAGGCTAGTCCGAGAGCTAGAGGAAAAAAACAGAGTTTTAGAAGAGAATAATAGACTTTGGAGGGAAAAGGTTAGTGTCATGGAGAATTCCAACAAAGGTAAAGCAAATAAAGGTAAACAGGAAAATCGAGACATTCCAGTACAAGAAGCAGCGAAAGATGTCGCTACTGTTAATATATCCGCAGCAGTTATAGGAAACACCGACTCGGGCAACACCAGCGACACAACCGTGGTCGCAACCAAATGCGACAAGAGGCGCTACGACGGAATCGCCAAAGGCCGTAGCAACAGTGTCAGCCGACCATGGACGTGACTTCGATACCCCTGAGAGTGCGGAATGTTCCCGCGAGCCCGAACCGTAGACTGAGGTTAGGAATAAACGGAATGTAGAAGAAAACCAAACAAAAACAATCGTCCAGAGCCGATGAGGGGTGACAATAATAGTGTTACTACGTTAAAAGTAGCCGAAAACAAGGCTTTTTTATTCATCTCAGGTTTAACTCTGGAAACTGAGAGTCAGGACATCTTGGAGAATCTAAAAACTCAAAATCTCCACGCAAACTGTGTGTGTGAGAAGATGAAAACACTTAAACAGAAAATGCGCAGTTCCTTTAAACTTGGAGTGCCAGCAGGAAAAAAAGACGAATATATGTCTAGTGGCTTATGGCCAAGGGGCGTACTAGTTAACCATTTTCTGAATTTGCAGCCCCAGTAGATGGTGAAACATCAATTTCACACAGTCCAATAACATGGGATAGTGAAATATTTAATCTTAGGTTACTGCATCTGAATATTCGGTCGCTAAGGAATAAAATTGCAGAAACAGAAGCATTCCTGTTGGACTCTCACAAACAAAAAAGTACAATATTATATGTTTTTCTGAACACCACCTAAACAATGATGAAATTTCATTATTAAAAATAAATGATTTTGTTACAACTTCCTTTTATGCTAGAAAAAACTCTCAAACTGCGGAGGTGTTATAATTTTATGTAAACCAACTTTAACTTGCAGGAATGTTGATGAGATAATAAAGATGTCAATAGATCACTATTTTGGGATTGCAGCTATTGAGGTAAAGAATTTTAATTGTATTGTCTTGACTATATATAGGCCTCCCAATGGAGATTTTAATTTGTTCTTAGAATGTTTGTCTAAAGTGCTGGACTTCATAGTAAATAGGTGTAATTGTTAATGGAGATTTTAATATAATTGTTTTAATAATAAGAGCAAACTTCATTTGTTTTTGCTGGGTAGCTATAATTTGGAACAGCAAGTATTTTGTAAAAACAAACAGTGCCAATTGTATTGATAATATTTTTATAAATTTTTCTAGAAGGTTGCCATACAGATCTGATGTTTTTAACCCTATGTTGTCTGACCACTGTGCAATTGACATCGAGGTTTCAGTGGAAGCCTCCGATTCTAGAAGGGGATCTTTAGAGCATAGACCAGTGACTAGAGCAGGTATGTGTAGACTCCATGAGGCTCTGGTGGGACAAAAATGGGAGTCATTGTCTTTTCAGGGCGACACCAATGTGGATGACAACTTTGATTATTTCATGCATGTCTTGCAGTCGGAGACCGAGTTGGCTTTTCCAGTTGTTAAGGGTCGGGGTGGTCATGGGGATGGTGTTGACTGGTTTGACAATGAGTGCAGGCACATTTCGTTTATAAAAACCTGGAACCGATGCTAGAACCTTAGTTTCCTTTACATTTATGAAACGGCCAGTGTTATACTGGTGTTCCGCTATTTTTTTAAATATTTTATTTCTAACTTTTAAGTGATTTTAATTACATTTTTAAGAAAATTGTAATTTGTAGTATATGTATATCAAATTGTATATAACATAATACAAAAAGTGATGAATAGAAAAGTAAACGACACTATTAAAATTAGATTTACAAATACTAAATAAAGAAAAATAAATAAAAGTAAATTATTGTTGACAGCTACGTTTCTTGAGTTCAACAAATTTAATACTTTCGAGATATTTTATTTTTCATTGACTATTATGATAATGATAATAATATACAGGGTGTCCCATAATTAATGTTACACAGCAAAACTGCAGCTTTTTTGGATAAAAATATTGCGATTTAACTATACTTTGCTTAGTACAAAAGTTGGCAGTACCCAAGATATAGGGTGTCAAAGTTTAATTTTAATTTAGTTTTTTCTTCACAATTTATAAACAGGGCGACAGAACGGCATGAAACTGAGAATTGGGGGGTTTCTTGAAGCGAGAAATTCAAATCTGTGCTTAGTTCTGATGCTGCTTTTAGAGGGCTCCACTTACGGTGCATTATATTTCTTTAAAATAACTTTTTTGTCACGAAGTATTGGCCCAAATGTTAAAGATTACAATTCCAAATGGCGAAACAAAACGGCGGCTTATTAAAATATTAAAAAATTCAGCCTGAAAAAAAAAGTACTTCATAGATTGATTTCAAATTTGCGCAAGAATTAATTGTGGTATAAACATGAGTTTGTAAATTTTGGTTAGAATTCAAGATGGCAGAACAAAATGGCGGTTAACTAAATTGTTTCTGACCTTCTCTAGTTCCCAAAAAATATGTTTCTTTAATTCCGTTTTCTTGTCTATCAGTATGTTTGTCCCTCTATTAATTTTGGACATAGCCAAAATAATACTTACCTGATTGAATTAAAAATTGTTGTCAAAAATTAAGGGTTGTATGGAAATGAACTGGTAATATTTTAGTAGAAATCCAATACTGTGGAAAAGAATGGTGGCCTAGTGAAATGTTAAAAAACTTATTGCTAAAAAACTAGTTAACCAATTTACCTAAAATTTTACACAAAATTCAAGTGTTACACAGCAATGAACCTCTAACATTTTGGTACGAATCCAGGATAGCAAAAAGAATATGGCCGGCTAATGAATTACTTAATAAATCATCCTGCAGAAATACTTGCTATTTTACTTTCTAATTTTGTGCAAGCATTAAGTGGGATATAGCCATAAACTCGTGATATTGTTACACATTTAAAAAGGAGTTGTTTTTTCGTTGTTATTATTGTTGCTGCCAATTTCAATAAAAATATTTTTATTTAAAAGGGAAGAAGAACCTGTAGTTTTTCTGTGTACCATTAATTATTGGACACCCTGTATATATACCTAACCTAATTTAACTCGTACTCACCAAATACTAATTTATTAATTTGAAAATTGAAGACTTTCAAATTAATAAAATTACATATCAGGATAGCAAAAGAGATACATTTTAGCAAATGGGGTTGTATGTCTATTGCATATCTTAAGGCTTTAGTTTTAAAAGGGTATTTAAAAAAAATGTAAATTTAATTATAAAGCTCGCTGCCTTTATCGCCCTTATACCTATGTTTTTTAATATTATTATTACAACCTCCTCCTTTTTTGAAGTCGGTTAAAAGTCGATTACAAGGTACACTGCCAAAGCCCTTCTAGTGAAATCATTTGAATGCTTATAAATGATAAAATACTAATTAAGTAATTAGAATTTAGTTTAATAAAAATTTTTATGTGCATAACATTGCATTCAGTGAACATATATTTGCAAATAATAATTCCCACCCAAATTTTAGGTCATATAGTTAGTTACATTAGAGGCACAACATGGATTTTGTTTCTTTAAGATAAAGAATGAATATATTTTAAACGTTATGTTTACTAAAGGATTATTTTTCCTATTATTACGGATTTGCTTAGCTCGGAAAGTAAAGTCTTGTTAAATAAGAATTAAAATAAACGAATTATATTTGTATTTTAATATAATACTGTGTTTTCATTTCCTTAGAAATTGCAAAAGCACTACAACGAATGTTCATGTTAGTCAATTCGATATATTAGCATTGTTTATCGAGCTGATTGTGCTTCTGCTAAGTGTTTCTAACAAACAATTTTTTTAAGCAACACTTGTAAACTAATGCAAATAAAACGTTTTTATTTATCGGTCTAGGGCTCTTCAAAGGGACGCCATAGCTACTTAAAAAATCAAGTAGCATCCTCTTCAGAATTATCAATAGTATTTTACATTGTCATTTACTGTTCATCAAACTTGAAATACCACTCATAGTAAATGTTTCGTAACTATATATCTTATACATAATTGTTTTGTGGTGTCAGTAACTAAACATGCAGGTTCTCAATATACTAGTACTAGACATCATTAATTTTGGACAAATCTGCTTAAAGTTAATTTATGGATTTTTCTATTATTTTTACGTTTCTTAACCACAATGCTTAGTAATAACTAATAATAACGGTTTCAATTATGTAAGAAAAAAAATCTTAGTGTTATAAATGTTTAAAGCAAAAATTTAGGTATCCAAAGTATTTAAAATATAAAATGATCAAAAAAGATCTCCTGTCATCTCACGCTTGGTGCGATGTACTCCTGTCATTCATATACAATGTATCCAAAGAGTATGCAACACAGCTGCGTATATAAAAGGGGCTTGGGGGTTAAAACCCCCTCCAGGGCTACTTTTATGTAAGCTGTAATGTACTGTAAATGATAGACAATAGTATAAAGTACCGACCTTTTTTTCGGAATTGGAGGGATTGATATAAGTAAAATCGTCAGCAGGAAGCGGGAAGTTGACATTCAGAAATTTTAGAGTGTTAATTAGGTAACCTGAAGGTAGTGTAGATGATGGTTCTATTTAATTGGTAAGATCTAGTACTAAGTTTCAGGTTTAACGTTTACTAGGATCGTTCATTTAATTATTGATTCTTTTAATACATTTAAGAAAATGTTTAATACCTTTTTTACATCCTGGATGTTTACTTAGAAATGCAGTAAACTTATTTTTATCATAGCCCAACTGATTCATACAACATATAGAGTACACCCTTTCCTAATCACAATATATAGTTATGGCTTAACATGACACTTGACAGAACTTGAATAAGTTCTAACTAATCCATTTCCGACATACCACGTTTCAAAAATACATTTATTTCTACAACATTTTTGTCATATGCATCAACTTTTCCATTGAAAAAGAATCATTATTAGATCATTATAGATTTGATTTTTGTCACTGGATAGTGGTATGTTTAGATAATCGACATTTTGAATACAAAATTCCAGTGGCGGCTCGCGGGTGAAAAAGTAAGTGAAGTGCAAATGAAGCAAGAAAATATCGCAGTAATTTTTTTCCGGAATTTTTTGATATGTGGAAGGGGTAAAATATTTTTTACGACTTACCTAAATTTTATATACTAAATCAATTCTATTATCCTTCATAGCAGCAAATTTATTAATAACATCCTCATAAAACGGATGAGTTACCGTAATCTCCTCCAGACATTCCTTTTGAATTGAAATATTGCCTAGAAAAGTAAGTCTTTTTTGAGATATTGTATTTCTTAAATAAGTTTTTACACGTTCGAGGCAAGAACCACTGAAGCACTTGTCGACGGTATTGTCAAAATAAGGGAAAACACTTTATATGCTTTGGTTAAAATATCTTTATTTTCATTAATTTTTTTCACTTGCTCTTGCAACGATATATTCCAATTACTATTATTGGCAAAATAAGACCAAGCTCATTTTTAGGTCGTTGACTTTTTGAAAATATTTCCTCATATAACTGTAACAAATTTTCTAACAGGCCAGTCGGAAAATTTAAACTATATTCGGAAAATTTAGCAGAATCTGCCAAACACAAAAGTGTAAGTTTTTCAGAGTCTTGAAAGCTTAGTGTCATTTCCATTAAAATATGGTCCAATATTTCATAAAAAAAGGGTTCTATACTTAGCCCTAATCTCCTCAGGTGAAAGCTTAGCAAGCTCACGTTTGTAATGATTTATTTCTGTAATTGAATTTGCTTTATCAAACATGGTGGTACAAAAAATGTTCATTTCTTTTTTTACAGAGCGCATCACGACAGCGTTTTATATTGGATATGCAAAAATGAATGTCAAACGATTTTTTTTGAAGAACGAACAATCACATTTACTAACTTCGAATTTGAAGACCAACGAGTTTCTGTAATTGTTGGTATACGCCTCGTAGATGCAGATGTAAGAGCATACGTTCGTTTGGCTGAGTGATGAAAAAATGAGGGAATACCACTAAGGCTTGCAAAAAAATTCGACATTTAGAAATATTTTTAAACTTTGCTGCATCCGGACAAATACGGCATGAGGCGCTTTTTCTGTTTTTTGAAGGCCATTTACAGACATCACACTTGCGCCATTGTAACATTGCCCTATTAATCTATGTTTATAGTCAAATTGCTCCAAAATTTGATTCAATAGAGAATATAAATTCTCCGACGTTCTATCGGAGCTGACATTATAAAATCCTAACATCTCGACTACTGAACCTTCTGAATTAACGTATCTTATAATTATGGAGCGCTGGGAGGTTTGCGTAATATCAGTGGTGTCATCCATTTGCACAGAAAAAAACTGTGTGTTCATTATTTAATTTTTTACATGATCATTTAAATAATCAGAAATGCATTCAATTAATAATTAATTATTTTCGTTTTAAGCTTTTTAAAATTCCCCCTATTTATTGACTCGCTGCTCTCATCATGGCCGCGAAAGACTAACTCTTGTTTTGCAAGGTACAGGGTGTTCCAGAGAGGGCTGAACAGGGACCTACTTTCGACCATCCTTGTATTTTGGAAAAATTCAAAATAGCCAATCGATGTATTTTTTCTTGTAGAATCCAAAAATGTCATCGAAAAAATATTTGAACCAGAAACAAAAGAGTTACGCTATGCATCAGGTGTTTTTTAAATGGAATGTATCGTTTTTTATACGATTTTTGGAAAGAGTGTTTTTTTTTATGTCCCTTCTGATTAAAAGATTTGATTTTGCGATAGCTGTTTATATTACATTTTAATGTTTTACAAACTAAAATTTTAGCTTCACCTGTTTAAAATATACGATAGGTTGGTATAGGTGATCAAGGTAAAATGACGTTTGAATGCTATGCAAGAGAAGCAAGAAGAAGATTTATTGCAAATTTTCATAGAAATATATCCATCAATACAATTCTAAGGATAAAAAACCTATTTGAGGAAAATAAAACTTGATAGAAAAAGAAATTCAATAAAAAATAATTATTAAATAATAAAATAAAACTACTAATAACATAAGTTTTCAATGTGACCGCCGTTTTTCTCGAAACAACATCGATAACCCCTTTGTAGCCTTTCTAAACATGCTGTTACAATATGATTTTCCTGGTTAAGGCGGTTTATTTCATCGACAATTTTTCCCATGATCTCTTGAATATTTTCGTTTCGTTGTCTGTATACGACGTTCTTCAAATGGCCCCAAAGAAATGTATCCAAAACTGAGAGGTCGGGGCTATTGGGCGGCCAAGCATATGTCGCCCTATCCATTCGTTATGGCGCCGATTTAAAAATTGAACCACATCATGCACGGCATGAGAAGGCGCCCCATCATGTTGCCAAATTAAATTCTGATATTCTGCCAATGGTAAGTCTTCCAAAAAATTTTCAATTTCGTTTTCTAAAAACTCATAATATCTGTGCCCATTTAAAGTCCCGTTAAAAAATATTGGTCCCAAAATTTTATTGTTTTTTATCCCACACCAAACATGAATAGAATTCCTCCCTTGAAATTTAATAGTCTGGAACTTTTTTGGATTTTCAACGGCCCAGTGGTGACTATTATGTCTGTTGAATACTCCCGATGTTGTGAAAGTAGCTTCGTCGGTCCACACAATATTTTTGAATAAATCAGGGTCTTCGTTTTCTTGCCGAATTACCATTTGAGAAACAAATTGGAAGCGAAGTTCTTTTTGTGCCGGTGTTAGGTGCTGAAGTGGAAGGATACGAAAAGGCCTAAATTTATGAATTTTCAGAGTCCTGTGAACAGTCCCTCGGGTAACTCTTCTGCGCCTTACACCGCCACCGTACTGAACTTCCCGAACTGCATCCGAAATAGATTTGGTTGAATTAACTTGAAAATAATTTATAATGGCCTGGTCTCGATTTCTTCTTCTTTGTATATTTCTTTTTCTATCATGTAAAGTTTTATTTTCCTCAAATAGGTTTTTTATCCTTAGAATTGTATTGATGGATATATTTCTATGAAAATTTGCAATAAATCTTCTTGCTTCTCTTGCATTTTCTTGGCACTTGTAAAATAGCATAACAATCTGTAGTCTCTCGTCCAAAGAGTATTTCATTTCGATCAGAGTCAAATATATATTTTTTAGGTGAAGACTTCGACAATAATTAAAATAATGTTAATTTTTATTGACAAAGCATTCAAACGTCATTTTACCTTGATCACCTATACCAATCTATCGTATATTTTAAACAGGTGAAGCTAAAATTTTAGTTTGTAAAACATTAAAATGTAATATAAACAGCTATCGCAAAATCAAATCTTTTAATTAGAACGGACATAAAAAAAATCACTCTTTCCAAAAATCGTATAAAAAACGATACATTCCATTTAAAAAACACCTGATGCATAGAGTAACTCTTTTGTTTCTGGTTCAAATATTTTTTCGATGACATTTTTGGATTCTACAAGAAAAAATACATCGATTGGCTATTCTGAATTTTTCCAAAATACAATGAAGGTCGAAAATAGGTCCCTGTTCAGTCCTCGCTGGAACACCCTGTACAAAACTGCGTCAATTACCAAGCACATAAATAGTCTATTTAATCGGACGTTTTCGTTAAAATGTATTTTATATAGTTTAGTATTTTCTTTTAAAGTGCCAGCTATAGTGCTTTGATTTTTTAAAAATGTTTTTAGCATTCATTCGCATTTTAAATGCTCCCCCGAATTTTCAACGTTTATGTTAAAACCTTCATATATTTAACATACCTGCAAATCCTTCCTTATTCAACACTGAATATTTATTGGAAACTAGTAAACAAAGCCAGCAAAACAATTTTTGTAATATTTGACTACTACATAACCATTTGCACGCCGACAACCAGGATGACGATTAAAACTCTGATCTTGTTCCTTCCATCGACTAAATAGAGTTACCAACAAAATGCAAACCACATCCGTGATCGGATTCATCAATAATGTAAATTAATAAACCCGACACCAACTAAAGTTGTATCAACACCATAAATAAATATAACACAAAACAGTCAAGTAAACTGCAAAGGAACTAACCGGTTGCAGCGAAATCCGTGAAAATAAAAGTAAACAACCACCCCAAACGATCGACACGTGGGTATAGTGTACTGCGTTAGCAAGTCACCGAGAGCGTTGTATGGTGCTGGTTAACATTAATCTTCCATGCGGTCGACGTCATCGCGTACGTGTTGTGATGGCAACGTAGTAGGAAAATCGTAAACTAAACAGCACCTCCAGCAAAGTCGAAGCGGTTTGCGCCACTGCTATAGTTGTTATGATAAAGTTCGATTGAAAGTTTTAAAAAGACATGCCGCCAACGGTCAAGTAAAATATTTATTTGAGATGTACAGTTTATTTTTTGCCAATTAGGTGAATAAATGAATGTAAAAACTTAAATTTTAAGAGATATATAATAAATATGGTTAGATGCTTGCTTGTTTATTTTTCCTGGTGAAGTAGCACTTCACCTACTTCAGCTGAATAGCCGCCACTGCAAAATTATATTTTCGGACGAAGCTAAATTTATAACAAATGGCCTTTTTTGATCACAAAATGCTCGTTAGTGGAGCATGAATAATCCTCACTGGATGGTAGAATGTAAAAATCAATATTTAGAGGGTGTCAACGTGTAGTATAGGATTCTAAAAAATTTTTTAAACTTATTGCAAGGGAAGGTCAGCGACATGCTTCACGAATTACCACCCAACGTTGATATGCTAAAAATTAGAATTCGACAAGCTTGCAATGAGTTATAAACAGTCAAAATTGCCAATGCAGTGTCTTCACTTTTCAAAAAAAAACTTATAAAATGCATACGGAATAATGGTGAATCGGCAGAAGCATAGCTTATTCTTATATAACTTTTCGGAATTAGAATACAGGGTCATGCCAAAAAGTTATCGGACCCTACTTTATTTTCTAACAGGGAACACCCATACAGGTTGTACACCCATATTTATAGACCATACAAATTGTATGGTCTATAAATATACATTTATAGACCATACAATTTGTCTTTTTTTACCATTTAAAAAATATATAATAGTATGCAATTTTTCTCAGAAACATGCAAATAAGTGGCAATTTTCTAAAATTAAAGGCATGATTTAATAGTAGACTATTGCTATTGTTCACGACAACAAACGAAAATAAGTTAAATATTTCATCATCGGTTTTTAGATAGATTTTTGGTTTATAAAGCGGTTTTTAAACGTTCTTTTGGTATTTTTATTTAATTGATATCTATCAATTTCTTCGAATAATGGCAGCTTATGAACATTATGAAAAATATGATATGCTGGTAGTAGGCTGAAGAAGCCTCGGAATTATATTTCCAAAGGTAAGTAAGCTATTATGGCTATGAAAAGCAGTACTAACATTATAAGTGTTCGCTTGTTACATATCCAGAAAGAAAGCAACCGTTTTTGCTCGTTTAAAAGCAAATTTAGTTGAGCACGGAGCTCACCCGCGTCCTAAAACATACAACAAAGAGAACAGGGAAAGAAAAGAGATAGATGTTTTAGGATATATAGAAGCAACGCCTTCGTCCTCATGTAAAAAAATTGAGAAGGAAATTAGTATGCCATTTGCATCCTGGCGATGCCGAGCGCCGGGTACTGTTTTGCCAGTGGTATTTGCAACAAATCGATGCTAACGATTTATTTGGCAAACTTTTTATATGGTCAGATGAATGCTCGTCACAATACCAAGAACTGTCGTAGCGAAAATCATCATGAATGTTTGAAAGGGCACAAAAAGGACGCTTTGGAGTTGGGGTGTCATGTCTTATTTTGGGCAGATATATAGCTTATAGGAGGTCTTACAGCACGTAGATATCTAGAAATCCTTAAGGAAGTTATTCCAGAACTGCTCGAAAATATTCCATTAGCCCAATATAATGCTGTTTACCTATAGCAAGATGATACCCCAAGTCACAACTCTAGACTCTTAAGGGAATTTCTTGATAATAACTTTCCTCAAAGATGGATAGGTACCAACGGGCCTGTTAGATGGCCTCCACGATCTCCAGATCTGAAGTATATAAAACACAATATGACGGAATAGCAGAACTTCGAGAGGCAATTCATTTAGCCTTTCAAAATCTACGAATGAGACCAATGGTTCTTTTTAACGCTATTCAAAGAATTACAAATATATGCCAATTTCTCTCTTGCATTAGAAAAAATGGTCGTGAATTTAACATCACCTTTAAAAATGTGTTTTTTCTTTTTTTTTATAATGATATTTTTTTGTGTTTGTTATATTGTTACTTTATGCTATAAAACTGTTGTTACAAACTTACTGTTGTTAAAACACTCTATAGGTATTTTTATATAAGAAGATACCTATATGCAAGGTATCCAATTCTTCGTTAACAATATGTAACTTTCAATTGTTTATTCTGGCGATTTATTATTATTATTGGTATTATTATTATTATTCTTATTATAAAGCAGTAGGCGGCTATCAGCCGATGAGATTGCTCTGTAGTCTCTATTTTATCACAGCGGCTTCTTAACAGACTTTATAAACTTTGATTCACTATTACAGTTAGTTACTTTCACTTTTTAAAGACAAGTCGGTAATCCATCACCGGTCAGGTTTATCACAGGTATTAGAAGTATCTCGGGTTGAGGTTTTGATTGGTTGGACTTAAAGAAGAAGTACACAAGTGTGTTGTTTAGTTCTACAAGTTCTTTGTCCACTTTGTTCTTAAGGAGTTGGGAGGCTGGGTGCATTTACAGTATGTTCATCCAGGAAATTCCACTTGTAGACAATTCTGTTGGCGAGGAAATTTTTTGTACACAGTCTTGAGAACTTCTTTTTTGCTAGTTTTAGCGTATGGCTTCTAAGATTATTATTTGTGGTAAGGATAAAAGGGGTGAGGGACACTGAGTAGTGATGATGCAAGATTTTGTAGGCCTCGATCAAATCACCTCGCAGCCTTCTTTTTTGAAGAGATGGGAGGCTACAGACCATGACTCTCTCGATAACTTTTTGACCTGACCCTGAATACTAATTTCGAAGGCGGAATTGAGTTCTGTGGGAAAAGTTATATAAGAAACAGTTTTCACATTTTCGATAAGTTATCTGATAGTTGAGATACGAGGGGTGCCTGAAAATGCAATATTTTCAATTTAGTCCAGTATCTTACAAACTAAAAGGACTATGATAATTTTGTTAACGGCATCTTTAGTTTTACGAAAAAGTAGCATTCTGTCGCAACTTTCTATCTATAAAAGTAACGGAGATACCTCGCAAAAATACCCAAAATGGGGCACCCTGTACAGGGTGTCCGGATTTGGTTGCAAAAGGAGGGTATCTCGCTTATTTTTAAAGATAGAACCTTGCGGTTTTCACGACCTGAGCTAATTTTTTGTAAAACTCATGAAGCCGTAAACAAAATTTTCATAGCCTTCTTCGTTTATGAGATACAGGGCGAAATAGAAAATTTTGCATTTTGGGACCCCCCTCGTATCTCGGTTATCCTTTATCTTAACACAAGGGGAAAAATTGCTGCTTATGCAGTTTTTTACGCTGGATCCAGTGGCGTAGTCATATTTTTCATTTGAGTTGTTATTTTTTAGATATGACCCAAAGTTGTGTTTTTTTAAATGGGACACCCTGTATATTTGTCCAGAAATTGATTTGTCCTTTTAAAAGCTTATTTTATTTCGAGCGAATCACATTTTTTGCAAGCAAAACTTTTTATAAAAAATACATTTTTTTTGCCAAAATCGGCAGTAAAAAAATTTCCATATGTTACCTAAAATTGTACTTATCATCATTATTTTGTAAATAATTTCAGTAAAATCGTCTGTTTCAACTACAACATAATTTAAATAAAACGTACCCCTCTGCGCAATGAGCAGCAGTTAAAACGTAGTTACTGGAAACCAATGATCCTCCACAAAAAGCTTCTGTTAATTGGTAGTCGATATAAAGGCCAACTTGATAAGGGAACTGGTGGGGGTATGCCGGTTCTCCACCAACTATTCTTATTAAAGGGTGTTCATTGGAACTTTTCTTGTAGGGAAATGTAAAAAGAGTGTTCCAGGTTGAGTACTAGAATAAAAATTTGGAAAATGTACATAAAAATTTATTTCGCTTTCAAGTTTCCTTAAAAATTCCACCACTTATTACGTCCATCAGCATAAAAATAAATTAATTGAACAACACATCCGAAAGATTTTAAAAGTAGTTTCTACAAAACGCTATAAAATTTTATTTTATACCTCAATTTCTGCGTATACGAGTTCGATCAGCATTCCAAGCACAAATAGATACCTCATTGCGTAACGACTGAAGTACCAACCAACGACAAACACAAATTTGACATGAAATGGTGTCGTCTACAAAACCACTCAGTTTTATAATATGGTACCTTTGGTTTTATCGCGAATCCTTATTTTTACAATCTGAAATCAGATAGGACTGACTTCCTTCGATTCATAAAAATCTGGGAGCTTAATTTTTTCGAATTCACGTCTCCAAACCACTCGACTGACATTTTTAATCTGTGTTGCGATTCTATTCAAATGCAAATGATGATTTATGAAGGGTTCTAGATGGATTTTTTGATAACTACGCGAGAAAGTGGATGTATGTGAAGCACTTAATGAGGAAAACATCAATAATTTTGTTTTGAAGTAACGATTTTGTGTATGTTACCTCTACCTGGGTATTTTTGGCTTAATACAATTATATAAACACCTATATATTTTATAAGGTTTATAATTGCTGATGCAAAGTAATTAACCCAAAAAAAATTAATAGAATTAGGAGTTTAACCTATATTTTTTTGCATTTCATTTCAATAGACATAGTTACGCAACCATACACTGTGGTCCAAATTAAATTGGTACCTTTTTAAAACTTTATTATTTTTCTTATTTTTTGACCAATTTTAAATATTTTTGGATCTGTTTTAGCTGAATTATTTCTGAGTTACTTGTAAAATCTCGACTTTTTTTTACAGGGTGCGCAAAAAATTTAAAGTCGTTGTAAAAATCAGGTGATTCTAATATTTCTACGAATCCATGTTAAAATTCATTGGTTTTCGAATAATGACCAGCAACTTGAAGATTTTGGTTGAATTAAATTTTTAATAGTTAATATTTTAATTTAAATCGTAGGCGAGGGTTATTTAATCGGCTAAAAAACCTATAAGTTTGTATTTTGCTGTAGTATATTAAACGATTTAAAATCAAGATTGGCGTGTTCTGAAATTTCAAAAATGTACAAAAAACAATCAAAAATAGGAAATATAAAATAATAATAGATTTATTTATTAGATTCGAGAAAAATTGTAACGAAGTTACTAAATTTTTGGGGAACGTATGCCTCCTCCGCCGTTTCTCGGTTTAAGAACATAGTAAAAAATATGATTTTTTCAGGAAAATACTCAGAAAAATACGCCCGTTATTTCTAAAAATAAAACACGTTGCGCAACGTGCGGAAAAGCACGTGCATTTCCCCGAGAATAATATGAAATACCGCGCTAATCAACATCGCAAATCATCAGGCAATAATCATATCGCGTCGCGGCCGAATTAAGCAGCGCGACCACCACCTCTAACCGGCGCGAACATTTGGAGGGGTCCACAAATCATTTAAAAGCGCGTTCGCACAGTAAATTCGCCCCTCAGTTCACTTTGAGCATTCAGACAGTGCAGATTGATTCGGTTCACCCGGCTCCGTGCTGTTTAAGTGCAGTGCAAACAAAATGGAACCAGAAGTGTGTGTTTTTACTAGAGGTGCCAGCCCTAGTGGAACAGTGAAAACAAAGTCCGAAAGGATAGCCAAGCTCAAGGAGGAAAACACCCGCCTTCTACTAAGGTACCAGGCCTTAGAAAAGGAGAATAAGGAGATGAAGGCCAGGCTGGTCCGTTTAGAAACCTTATTCATAAACCAAACCAGTGCTGATTCAAAGCGGGCTCAAGAAGTGAACACCGACTCACCCGCTGTTCAGCAAAAAACTAAGAGAAAAAGGGCGAAATCTCCACCCACAGAGGATACCATACAGATGGAAGAGGAAAATACCGAGGAAACGAAACCGGAAGAAGTAGAGAAGGACAAGACTTCTCCGATGAAAAGTAAAATCCCTCCTATAGTGATAGAAGACGGGGGAGACTGGACAGTTGTGCGCAGGAATATCAAGGGCGCAAACATTGCCTTCTCTAAGGCAAAAGTGGCAGGGAGCAGACTACAGATTTTCTCTGTAACGGCCAAGGACCACCGGGCCTTAACTAACCATCTAAAGGACACAAATAACCCATACCACACGTATCAACTACCTGAAGATAAAAAAGTCCAGGCAGTAATCAGAGGATTACATATGGACACCCCGTTAGAAGAGATCGTAGAAGAACTCAGCGAAATCGGGTTCAAAGGAATCGAAATAACCCGTATGACCTCCAGGGTCACAAAGAAGCCAATGCCGCTGTTTCTGATTAAGTCAGCAGATAAGAGGATAATGGGGATCAAAGTACTCCTCGACAGACAGGTCAAAATGGAGCCAAAGAAAAAAGACCAGACGGTCAAACAATGCTACAAGTGTCAAAAATTTGGGCACACACAGTCCTTATGTACACATCCGGACAGATGTGTAAAATGCGCTGGTCAACACAGGGCCAGTGCCTGCAACCTGCCGATTAGTGAAGACGGCACCAAAAATGCCACCTGTGCAAATTGCGGCCAAAGTGGGCACCCTGCCAGTTACAGGGGCTGCCCCAAGTTCCCCAATCCCAAAAAGACACCTGTCGCCCCATGGGCAAACTTCAAACCAGGGCCAAAACCAGCCAAAGAAGAAAACAAAACGCAGGCAAAACCAAGTACATCTAAGGGCGAAACTTCCAGTCCCCCCTTGGATTTACAAGCTGCAATCCTACAGGCAGTTACAGGAATGATGCCCTCAATTGTTGAAAACATAATCCCAACAATTACAAAAGCTGTGGAGGAACAGCTTCGCAGACTAAAATAAAAATGCCAGTGCAACAACAAAACGAGGAGTTAAAACTAATTTCCTGGAATACCTGTGGAATAAGGGCCAGGAAAACAGATGTCATAGAGGACTGTCTGGAGGAACATCACCTAGATGTTGTAGCAATCCAGGAGACAAAACTCAGACCTGAGACTAGAATTTCCTTCCCAGGGTATCATATGTACAGATATGACCCCCCTGGCAACCCAGCTGCGGGAGGAGTAGCTCTACTAGTCCGGAGAGGCGTCCCACATTCCTTCCTGGGGGTTGAGGATGTGGAACTAAATGCCATTTCCATTGAGGTCCAAACACGGCGAAGTAATGTCAAGATTACTTCCGCATATCGTGCTCCCAGACAAGAACTACTAGGAGAAGACATCGAGCATCTAGCCAGAGGACACTCCCCAAAAATCATTATAGGAGACTTCAACTGCAAGTCAGAAGAATGGCATTGCTCTTACACGAATAACGATGATCGCAAACTATCCAGAGTCTGCGAAGACCATAGGCTCGCCATAATAGGACCCGAGCAACCTACCCACCTCCCCCGTGGATATGGGAGACCTTCAGTCCTAGACATTGCACTCCTGAAAAACATCAGGGAGGAGCTGGACATAAACATTCTGGAGGAAGGAACCTCAGATCACAACCCAGTACTCCTACAACTGGGTGTGAACCTAAACAGAGTAGACCACCGCATCAAGAAGACAACCGATTGGAAGGCCTATCAAAGGCGTCTGAAAACCTTAATCGAAATCCCTGAGATCCGCGCTCCTCAGGGACTAGAGGAGGCCGTAGGACGTCTAGAGACAGCCATCCTGACTACCTTCCATGAAAACACAGTAGTGGAAGACATAAGCAGGCACCGGCATACAGAGGACCTCCCGGAACCTCTAAAAGCCGAGCTCCGGATAAATAGACGACTCTGAAGGGTCTACGCCAGGACCCGAGAGGAAGAAGACAGGATTGTACTAAATCGCCACTCTCAATTCCTGAGGGACAGCCTCAAGGAATACCGGAATAACAAGTGGAGTGAAAAAGTGAAATCCCTGAATACAACTCACCAGACTGCATGGCAAATGCAGCGTGCCCTAAGGTCTGATAAACGACCCTTACCGCCTCTTCAAAGTGTAAACGGCCCTGTTTACACAGATCAAGACAAAGCTGAGATCCTTGCCGACGCCATTGTTCAGCAAGGTCAGCTAAACCATCACCCCAACGAAGACGACGAACATATAGAAGAAGTCAACGAGATTGTAAGGGATCTGGATGCACAGGTTCTACCTCATCACAACCCAACTCCTGTCTCCCCTGGAGAAGTCAGAGACATAATAAAGAGATTAAAGGTGAAAAAAGCCCCTAGAGCCGACAGCATTACCAATAAGATGCTGAAGTACTTTCCAAGAAAAGGCTACAGTGCGATGGCCAGCATCATCAACACCATACTGAGGACATGCCACTTCCCCAGCATGTGGAAAAAGGCGGAGGTCATAGTCCTGGAAAAACCAGGCAATAATACGCAACCTACCTCAAAACTACAGGCCCATAAGTCTACTCCCTACACTAGGCAAAGTAGCTGAGCGAGCCATAGCTAGAAGACTTAAAGATGCGACCCAAGAACTAGATGCCATTCCTGATGAGCAATTCGGCTTCAGGGCAGGGCACTCATCTGAACAACAAGTCCTCAGAGCTACTGAATACATCACGAAAGGATTTAACAACAGAGAAGCCACAGGAGCAGTCTTCCTAGACATCGAGAGGGCCTTCGACAGGATGTGGTACCAAGAACTGGTGTACGAAATGTCTGTGGCCGGATACGAGAGAAGAAGCATTAAAATAATACGCAGCTACCTAAGAGACAGGACATTCTCCGTCAAAGTGAATGACACCCACTCTGAACAAAGAAGAATCATAGCAGGAGTTCCACAGGGGTCGGTACTAGGACCCTTACTATACTCCATCTTCTCCCATGATGTTCCGATAGGAGACGAGGGCATAACAGCGCTCTACGCAGATGACACCGCCATCCTACACAAAAGCAGAAGCACCCGTATCTTGGGAAAGCGACTGCAAGAGGACATAAATGACCTTAATGACTGGTGCATTAAGTGGAAAGTCAAGATCAACCCCCAGAAAACGCAAGCCATACTTTTCCAACGAAGGAGACTGACTGCCAGAGCCAGAATCCGAGTTGGAGAAGTGGAGATTCCATGGTCCAACGAGGTCAAGTACCTAGGTATGACCATGGACAAACGACTGACTTGGACCAAACACATCAACACAGCGAGGACCAAAGCTAGGCAGGCAATGAATAAACTTTATCCATTGCTCTGCCGAAAGAGCGAAATCAAAACAGTAGCAAGGAGCCAACTAACATACGGCTCCACAGCTTATGGCTATGCGTCAAAAACAAACCTTCTAAAAATCAAGAGGACAGAAAATAAACTTGGTAAGGATGGCGGCAGATGCCCCGTGGTTCATCAGGAATGAGGACTTGCAGAGAGATCTTCAATGGACACAAATCGAAGACTTTATGCAACAAAAGGCTACCCGAGCTTTCAGAGCAGCCGAAAACCATCATAACGAAAATCTACGAGACCTGGTGAACTATGATCCACTAGCTCCAAACCACAACAATAGGACAAAACACAGAAGACCAAGACACGGACTTTTGCGTTAAAAGGTGCTTGAGGATGGATGCAATTAAATCAAAACTTCTGAGCCTCCGTGATACTCAGAAGCTAGATCTTACTTGCAAAAATTCTTAAGCAACTCATGTGGCCAACAAAAAGCTCCAAAGAAGAGGACTCCCAGGTACCTCAGCTGGCTCCGGCGTGAGCTGCAGCTGAACCTGAGGTAAAAGAAGAGGATACCAGGTACCTCAACTAGCTCCGGCATGAGCTTCAGTTGAACCTGAGGTAAAAGAACACCCCTCCTCAGCTCCTCACTGCAAGGACACGGAACAGCAGTGACACTGAGGGCCCAGAAGAGGACACACCAAGAAGACCAACACACGGATGGACGGAGGAACCTGGCATCGGTAAACTGGGCCAAGGACCACTGGGACGCTGACAGTGGCAACCGGACAGACGGGAGGACGGATCAACAAGAGTAACTTCAACAGGTAAGACGACTACTAATGATATTTTCCTTTTCAGATATACCAGTAACGAGAGGCGGCACAAAACACCGTGCCAAAGAGGCAACTCACTCCTCCAGAGGACCATGTCTTTTAGAGGGTCATCCCCGGAAGGACGGCATCAACCCCATCGAAGCACCCTTGGGCTTGCCCAATGACGGTCCATCTGATGGGGGCCCGGTGGGGTTTAGTGGGTATGGCAATCTGTCAAGTGTAACAACCTGGCAGTAATGCGAGTCCCACACTGTCTCCATCCCAACCGGGATGGAGTCGTGCGTAAAAGCATTCCCCATCGACGCAAAAAAAAAAAAAAAATTCGCCAGTCGGTGGAGTTCCATCGGCTCGAAGCCTCTAGTCGATGATCCGGTCCCACAGCAGCAGCAGGAAGGTAAGCTACCACTACTGGGACTTGATGGAGTGACCAGCTGGCGCCGTCTCCCCTCACCGACACGTCGCGATGCACTGCCATGCCACCAGGATATATGTTAGTATATGAAAGGTAAAACAGGTGGTATGTTGATATAGGTCTCTCTCTCACTTCCATTTACAAACACACGGGCTAGTTACTGGTTCAAAGTTTCGGGACTAGTCCATCTCTCTCATACACACATAATACACATCCTTTCCTTCAGGCCAGTCACTGGGTCCGAGTTTCTGGGCTGGTCTATCCTTCCTATCTCTCTCTCTCTCACACACAGGCTAGTCACTGGTTCAAAGTTTCGGGACTGGTCTGTCTCTCTCATACACATACACACAGGCTAGTTACTGGTCACAAGTTTCGGGACTAGTCTGTCTCTCTCACATACACAGGCTAGTTACTGGTCACAAGTTTCGGGACTAGTCTGTCTCTCTCACACACGCAGGCTAGTTACTGGTCACAAGTTTCGGGACTAGTCTGTCTCTCACACATACATAGTACACGTTGTTCTTTCCTGCAGGCCAGTCACTGGGTCCGAGTTTCTGGGCTGGTCTGTCCTTCCTGTCTCTCTCTCTCTCTCTCTCACACTCACGCACACAAGCATCCTATACTCAAGCCCAGTTACTAAAAGATTGCCTATATCAATTGCCCTTGGTAAGTAACCTGGTATGGTATCGCAGTATCACCCGCACCACATAGCCGCACTAGCGCACGCGCATTAACGAGTGGGAACCGGCGTTGGCTCCTATATTACCGTTCTTCGGAGAGTCGCCCGCAATCGATCAAAATCAACAATCTTTCTCCCTCTAAAGCATACATTCCCTTTCTCTCTCACACTCATTAGGGTTTTCTATTTAGTTTATAAGGCTAAGGTTATGATATTGTATGATGGTTATGAACAGGCAATACATAGGATAAGTTCTTTGTTTTCTATATTGTTGTTTTATTTCTCTTTCCATCCCGTCTACCTTTAGTGATACTGTCTCTGTCTTGCGCATTGACCTCTGGTTTACTTTCTCCACTGTCTAAAAGCTACCTGTGTGCGTTTGTGGGCCCTTTACCACAGAAATCCAAAGGGTGGCGCCCGAGATTTAGCCGACGGATACTTAGTGTTAAAACCGACCGACCGATGTTCACCGAAGACCACCGAGGCATCGAAGAGCGTCACAAAATGAACTTAAATTATTTTTATTATAAACAGTAGATAACGTCAACCATTTATAAAAACTGATGATGGATATGGCCACCTTGATTTTCTACAACAGCTTGTAGCTTTCGGCGCCATATTACCATTTTCATTTGTTAATATTTCTTGGTTAAGATTTTGCCAGCACATTATTATTCTTTCTTTTAATTCCTGAACAGTGTTAACCACCACATCTCAACATCTCACGTCAAACATTCTTTCCAGAACATTCCATATTGTATAATCCACTGGATTAAGATCCGGACTGTTTGGCGGCCAAGACTGAGGTTCTATAAAATGTGGGCAGTTCTCTCGTAAATATCTAATGGTACTGGTATGTGCAGGTGCACCGTCTTGTTGGAATGTATAGTTATCACAAATATATTCGATTTCCGGTAACATATGAGAGAAAATTTCTCGTTGGTAAACTTCAGAGGTTACGTTCTCATCTACAAAAATGATGCTGGTTTTTCTCTTCATGGAAACTGTCACGGAAAACATCACCGATTCCGAAAAATGCATCCTTTCAACTAGCAACCGATTTAAAGGAATATCTCTTTTTTTCATATCAGCGGCAAAATATACTCGGTTATTTTGAGGGTTTTTTGGTTGTCGAAGAGTGAATATTTTTTCATCGGTAAACCATATTTTTTCGATATCTCGCCGTCACCTGAATCTTTGTAATAAAAGTTCACATCTTTCAACACGTTTTTGCTTTACGTCAGCCGTTAACTTTTGACAATAAATCTTTTTAAAAGGTTTCAATTTTAAGTCATCCTTTATTATCTTTCCTACCGAAATTTTTCGAGAACTTACCGAAACATAAACTGGTGCATTTTGAATACTGTTTCTCACTTGTTCAATGTTGACAAGGCTTCTGGTGGATCTTTTCCTGCCACGTCCAGGCTTTACCCGCACAGAACCATTAGTTAAGCGCAAATGCTTTAAAAAGTAACTAATTGTACTAAGCTTCCAATTTTTTCGTGGAAACATACCTACTAACTTTTTACCTTCATAATTAAATGTTTCTCTAAGGGACTTTATCAACAATTTATCTTCTAAAATAAGAACGGGCATTATTACAACTTATAAAGATCACAAGAATAATATTTCAAGATCTCAAAGAAACTGTCAACATTCGCTATCAATCTGTTTTATTTTGTTCGAAATTTAATCAAGGCTCCCTTGATTTTTAGTTGGACTTTTGTACCACACAGTTCAATATGTTAATATTTAAAAAGACATAATTAAATAATTTAAAGTTCAATTTTCTCGAGTCAAATAAATAAAAAATGTATTATTATTTTATAATTTTTGCTCTTCTTTTTAACATTTTCGAAATTTCAGAATACCTACCTAATTCAGCAAATACAAACGTAGAGATTTCGTAGAAATATTGGAATCACCTCATTTTTGCAATGACTTTAAAATCACCGTTTTAGAAAAATTCGATTTTTTTGCGCACCCTATACAAAGAAATAAGTGAAATCTTTAAAATCGGTCAAAAAATAAGACAAATAATAAAGCCTAAAAAAGTTTCCAATTTAATTTGGACCACAGTGTAAAGGCGAATTTTGTGTGTCCCAACTGAATAACAATGGTTATTTAATTGCGCTTTAGTTTAAGGTGACTATTTATTTTGATACTTGAAGGATTTAAATGCTATTATTCTAATGTTGTAAGACGATATTTGATGAATTCTCCAATTATTTGGCATTTATTGTTGTTTTCTGAATTATCTGTGGGCTTTTTTTTATGAGCAGGCCACGAAATGTAATAGGTACCATGGTTGCTTTAAATAAAGACAGGGAAAATGTATTGACTTGCAGATTAGAAGAAGAAGGAAAGACACTTGCTGGTAATACATACCACTCGAGATATAAAAGAGCAAAGTGAAAGATTCTTGGTCTTTGCAGTTGGACCATGAAGGGATGCCTGTGGGTCGATGCTCGTGTGTCCCTGGCAGTCATGACTAAGGAGGGTATAATGGATGATATTTTATCAGAACAGAATCCGTGGTAGTATCTGTAAAACAGATACAGATCGCCCACAATTTAACGATGGTCTAGTGACGCAAGCTTTCTTGTCAAGTTTGGGTCATCAATCAGATGAATAGCTCTTCTCTAGACAGACTCAAGAATATTAAGGATCGAAGGAGGGGCTGCTCCCCATATTTGCGAGCAATACTCAAAGTAGGTTCTGATTTACGAAGTGTAAAGGGATAACAGGTTGGCAGAAGGAAAGTATTTTCTGCAATAAATTTCCCTCTTGCCGACGCACCTCCCGCACCTACGAACTACTGTGTCTAGGGTACCCGGTGTCTTAAGATTTTAAACCTACGTGTTTACGAAGCGTTGTACGCTGTGAGCAAAAATACAGAATATAAAACAAGAGTGCGTTTAAAGGTAACTTTTTGGAGATAGTTTTGAAATGATTTCTCAAGCTAATCATTCTTCTTACTGCGGTGTTGATTGATGTCACGTTAACAAAAATAGGGGAAATGAGTCATCTTTTCGAATTCCCCAAGATCCAGCAAGGTAAAGTGCGGGACACGAAAGAAAACCGGGCGGAGTCAATCGGTTTAGGAAGGTCGGCCAAGAAATGTCTTTAAACCAGTGGTATCCCGTCGTTCTTTAAATAATATGGCATAATATTGACTATACGCACATCAGATAATTAAAAAATGTAACTATGCTTAATAAACCTTTTTCTCTATTTGTCTGTTTTCTTTCGCGTACCGCACTTCTATATCTCTTTTGTGTTGCAAAAACGGCGAACTTTCGAATTTTAAAATGATTTAATTTTGATTTTTCTTGATGGATTTATCTATAAATATATTTTTTCTTGAGTTCTGTCCAGATTTTACGAGGGCAGCCAGCATCAGATCCAGTGAACGAGATTTATCAAAATTTTAATTTATGCAGTTCGACTTTGGGCTACTCGGGTATGCCAAAAGTGACCCTCTGTCTCCGTTTGTCATATTACTTTATACAGGGGCCGTCATTGTGAAGTACTATAAGGGCGTTTCCTAATTGCGTGCTGATGTTAAAGGGGGTGAAGAAAATCCATGATGTGTACATAAAATGCCCTTGGATATTTTTTATATAATTTGTACACCCCCTTCCCTTCCTGACATAAGGGCCGCTCCGTCACCACTTTGACCTACTAGTTGATTTGCGGAAATAAGTAATTTCAACTCTGTCTTAATTTCCCTGGCGATGTCATTGGCAGTATGTGACACAGGTTTTAAAAATTTCCAAAAACGTTCGTGAAATTGTCCATTTCGTTCATATCTCAAAAATAATAAGTTGCTATTGCGAAGAAATATCAGTGATTTCATTATCACGTTGAACCAATAAACACCGCGCTTCTGATAACTGTTTTTTATCTCTTCTTGGCACACTCTTAAAATGGCATCTAATATGTCATTTTGAACCGATTTCGACGTACCCTTGAAAATATTATTTCGTTTCAAATGTTATTTCATAGCCATATCGATTTCTGATTAAAAAATCAATAAGCCTCTGTATATTCCCAGATTTAAACTTGTTAAATGAAGAACATCAACATTACCGACAGCTCCAATTCATTTTTTAAAAAATAAATGAGATAGATCCTAACATTCCTTTTTGTCCATTCTTTAAGTTGTTTAAAAAAACTAAATAAAGAAAGCAAAATAAAGTATTTAACTTATCAGACCGCATAACCACTGTTCAACTTTAAAAGTGCGTTTAAACATTTTATTTTTTATGGTACAATTTTGAACTAAGGTAATCTCGCGCCAAAGTGGTCTATACTATTTAATAATTACTCGTTCAAAATTATGTAAGCTGTCTTTAATAAATTCCACTGAACACAAATCAATTTTCGACTCTACACTACGGCCACAAGACTGATAAGATCACGCCGCACAGAAATTATGTTTACGTGTTCGCCAGATTTTTCAGCAAGCTGGTGAAAGAGTTGTACCGCACCAACTGGTCTGGTTACCGAGACCTTTCAACACTATTTCTTTTATTGTTTTATTGCGTATTTTTTCTATAAAACCAATACGTTTTTCTTCAATCACATTTCTGACGATGTGGCGAATGCGCCCCGTATTCTGATCTTACTGGAACTCATCGCGTCAGCTAACTGAAAAGGCAGAACAAGGTCTGCCGGGCCAGCTAGTACAAAATAATAGCCGCGTTGTCTGTTACGAATTTGACTACCTCTCTTTCTAACCACATGCGTCCGCGGATACAGCTTGTCAAACTGAAAATATTCCATGGCCTGTGAAACAAATATAGCTTAACATTTCCGAAAATAATAAAATATGAAGTTATATTTTCATGCTATTCATATGATCTCCAAATATTGCGGAAAACGAAAAACAAACATTTTGTAAAAACCACAGACTTTATTTAAAATCTAGTTACAACAACATTTATAAAGTAATATTTTTCTTAAGACTTTCAAAAACAACATTGATATATCCATATTGTTACAAATCACACATATTTCATTTTGACAGTTATTTCTTGGACAATGAAAGCGGTAACACATAGATATCTTGCAAGTGGATGATTTAGTAATAATTAACAGCCAGAGAAAACCAAACACTTAGTCTTATTTTAATTACTAGATTAAGGAACTAGTATAGTTAATCTAGCGAAAAATTTCGTGATAAAGAAACTACTCTACCTTTGTTTTTTTGTAATATTTAAAATATAAAAACACAAATTTTCTCAACATTTTTTTAAACTAAGAAATTAAATAGGACTTCTTAATATTTTTTTCGTGCCATTTTAAAGAGAATCAAAAAACTTACATTAAAAAAAAAACTTTCAATTGGACCCGTTTGCACAAAAAATACATTTGAATTCACTTTGAAAATTCGATTTTCAAATTGAAACCTTTCTATTAGATACAAAGACTAGAAGGAGTATATTTTCACAAGTTTTAATCAAAATTCATTAAACACAAATAAAAATATGACGAAAATTCGAAAATCCTCTATGTCATATGATTTTTGTAGGTTATATATTGCACTTAGACTTCTGTAACCAATATTGCTGGAAACTTAACAAAAAAAAGATTTTTTTTATTCTCGCACCAATAGAAGCCTTATGTCAAAATCTCAAAAACGACATTCTTCTGCAAGTAAAAAAAAATATATTGCTTCCGATCGTCATGCAATGCAAACACGATTTAGGTCCGTGTTAGCATTGCAGTTAGCCCCCAAAGCAATGTTGGGTGTTACTAAATAAATGACTAGGTCACTTTCATAAAATACCGGTATTTTTTAAAAGTAACAAAAATAATAAATGAAAGAAATAAGCTTAATAAAGTTTTTAGGGATACTAAAATTACTCTGTAGAAACATAATATAAAAGTCAGAAATCAAAATACAACAACTGTGGTAATAAAACTAAGGACATTTGGAGAACAGTTAATAGTATGTTAGGTAGGTCAGTGAATAAAAACAGCATACAAATCCAGAACAGTATAGTTTGTCAGGTATTCTTCTACAGTAGCCGAGAATCCAAGTAAAAAACGCTTTGCTTATAACTTATCACTGCCTCATACAACTTCCCAAACTTGCAGTAAATTATTGTACTGTGGTGTTATAAGTAAAAACGAACTGGTCGCTAGCATAAATGAACTTAAGAATAAGAAATTTAGTGGTATCGATGGAACATCCACATTTATCTTGCAAAAGATTGCTATAAATTTGTTAGAGCAACTTCTATTCTGAGTACATTTTTCTCTTGAAAGTGAAAATTTTCCAGATTCACTAAAAACTTCAATAGTTACTTCAGTATTCAAAAAGGGACATGAAAGTGATATTGGAAATTTCAACTCCGTTGCGAGCGTTTTTTCTAAATTAATAGAAAAAGTAATTTATGATAAAATGAATGGGCAGTATAGTTTTCGTGCTGGATATTCAATTCAAAGTGCACCTGCTGATTTCTTTAGACATATTTATGAGAGGGTTGATAAGGATAAATATGTAGTGACCATTCTTTTCGACTTTCCAAAGGCATTTAACCTTGTTAACAAAAAAAAAATCTTAGACAAACTCGAGAAACTGAGGGTACTGGGTAATATTAATAATTAATTATTATCACAAACAGAACAATTTTTGTAAATTGTAATGGTCAGAGAGGAAATAGTGTGGACATCAACCGGGGGGATTTCACAGGGTTCTATTTTAGGGCCATTGTTATTCCTTGCCTGTATCAATGATTTACCAAGTTTTATGGGAGATAATACGATATTTACCATGTACGCGGATGACACTTACGTCGCGGTATCGGCTAACACAGTCGAAGAGTTCTTTCTTTCTTTCTCTTCGATTTAACGGCCTTGAGCTGCCTGGGCTATACGGTCGATGTGGTTGCTATTTTTTTCAATTTTGTTTGTTTTCTTTGGTACTATCTTTCAATGTCTTTTTATTGCTTCTTGGCTTCCACTAGATGCCCCTTGAGAGTACTACTGGTCTCACGAGATGACCTTTTCTTTCAAGCTATCCCCTTACCCCTCCCACTTCCGCCACATAGCGGCCATTACGCTAGTATTCTATGTAGAACTGCGGCAGACGAACGGGATAGAATACAGGAACAACTAGGCCTCACACGTTCACAGCGTCTAACGGGGTCTTTAGTTTCCACTCTGAGCGGCTGAGTTTCCCGCTTCCCTCCGAAATAAAGCAGCAAAACCGAACATGTGGAACCACTTATGTTAATAACACAGAGGTCTGCCTTCGACGAGACGAACCGGAAGACTCCTCGAAGAGTTAAATAGTACGGGTGAGTGAGGTTATGGACCTAATGACTGCCTATTGTAACAGAAACAAGTTTATACTAAATGAAACAAAAACTATCTACATAAACTTTAATGTTAGAAAACCTGTATATGACAGCTCAGTAACTTTTACTGAAAATGCTAATTTTTTTGGTACATATATAAGCGATTATTTCACGTGGTGAGACACACATCGACTTTCTGTCTAAAAAATTAAACAGCGCCTATCTCGCAATTTTGCAGCTGAAGAGTACCCTTATACCCAGTACCCACATATCGCTCTTAGCATAATACTCTGGGGCAGCAGCACTGACCCAATGCGTTTGATGTGTTTACGTGAATCATGTAAAAATGTCTTTGTAAATAATAAAATCCTGACTGTTCCCTGTATTTACATGTATAAATGTTTAATGTATGTAAGAAACAACTTATTTTCACAATTCAGAGACACAGAACCTACAACTGCAACAATTCTATTGTACTATTCAATAAGCTACCAGTAGTGTTGAAAAAATTAAATACTAAATTGTTTAAAAAGCAGATATGCAAATTTTTAGTGAGAAAAGTTGTTCAGTAATTGTTATTATAAATATATTTCGTTTTTGTTTCTTATACCATCAGTGCCTGTAATTTTGAAATTTCATTGCGTACATTTTTATTTGTAGTTTAGTGACAGCAGTTACTATGTGTATGTATCGTAACAGTCCTTATCCTGTTTATTATGTCGGGTGTTTTTTTATATTTTGACAACAGTTACTATGAATATCATGTACCTAGCTTCAGTTTTTATTCTTATCTTTATATACACCTACTGACGTGATGACCAAATAAAAAGTTTGAAGTTTGAATTCATCAATTTTTTAAAATGACTGGTAGTGCTTTATTTGGTTTCATTAGTGCTTTCTCAGTTTCGCAAATATTTTTTTTAACTTCAAGGTTAGCCAAAAAATTTTTTTGATCGGCTCAGACTAGGCGTGGTTCGTTAGTGCTCTTTGATGTTTCGATTAGTTTCATTAGTGTATTTTTATTTTTGTAAATATTCGATAATTTTGTTTTCAATGCTTGAATTCAAATAATTCGAAAAATAAAAAAGATTTCGGCATGCGCATATCAATACAGAATACAGGTTGGACTATCGAAAAACGAACACACTTGTTTTCTGGTGCTCCTCGTATTTTTGTGTTATTAACGAAACACTAACAAATGACGCCTAATCTGGACAGATAAGAAAAGTTTTGGGTGCTGACCTTGAAAGAAAATAAACGAATAGTTCCAAAACCAAGCAATGAAACTACTTGAAGCACTCCTTTGTAATCCGAAATATGTATTAAAAAAAACCGAGGGTAAAAGCAGTTACTTTTTCACGAAAATTTCCGGCAGATTGACTCTACTACACCTTTGGCTGATTTCTTCAATATTGTATTAACATTTAAATATGTACCCCAGATAAACCTACACTACATGCGAAAGTGCCACGCATGCATAGCGAATTTATGTGAAACTCCGCCTCCTACGGATGTCTAGCCATCTGAGACATAGTAAGAGGTCCAGTTGATATTTTAAATCTGCACGGAAAAGTGCTTGCTCGAGCGGCGATATCGATAGTGCGAGAGCTTATGTTATTATTTAATTTTTCAAATAAAGATTTTTTATACAGTTTTATTTTTGTGGTTGTAAAAATGCCTGGTTATAAGTACCTTTATGTACGTTGTTCAAATAGAAGTGAGAGCAATAAATCACTGTTTAAATTACCTCAAGATCCCGTAAGGTATGTTGGTTTTATTATTAACATTTATAGTTTTTTACGGCTGCATAAAGTAAGTTTAACGGATTCACACAAAATATGTTTTAGCAAATAGGTACTTTATAAGTGGCCTAATTTATAGTTTTTTTGTAGTATAAAAATATAATAATTTTAGATTTAGCAGTTGGCTTAAAGCGTCTGGAAAGGAAGATTATTACTATAGTTACGCATTTAATTTGCATTGAGAATGCAAACGTTACATAAACCAAACTTGAGTCGCTAAAATTTTTAATCATGCTAGTAATGGTCTTTAAAGACATGAAAATAATTGGTTTTTATCAACAATAAAAAGTAATTTTAAAATACTGTAACGCAACGATCTGCTATAATCTAGTCTAAAAATTTCGTATTAAGGTAAAGCAAATATTAGATAGACAATAACATAATTGATAAAATAGAACAAGTAATAAAACAGTTTATATAATACGTTTGTGTTGGAGGAGCAGCCACGGCATACACACAAAAAAAAGCATTTTTACCAATATATATATATGCTCATACTAACTCAATAACATAACACTCAATAATTAAATAAATCCGCTTAACAAATTGAATTGACAAGCCGTATTAACAAGACTGTTTCGTCCGACCGTTGCCGTTGCGTTAGCTACCGGCTATCCCAGCACGAACTACATTCTTGTTACTTGTACAATACAGACAATTGAAAAACGTATTTTCTATGAACTGAGAACATTTATTCTTGCCTATAATTTGATTTTTTCCGTTATAGCACACGTTATACCAATGCACCTTTTTTTGACATTAGATTATTTATTTTATATTTGTTTTAGATATTACCCAAAACCCTTGTTTGTTAATTTACTGCCGATAATATTGGTTTTATTTAAAAAAAAAATCATAAAACGATGGCATTTTACAATGCATTTCCTTAATAAAAGACAGGATATTCTTAATCAAGTAGTTACATAACTAATCAGATATTTTTTATAACTTTGTGTATAAATAAATATTTTTTTTTTTTTCTAATATAAACACCATTTTCCGAATAGTGCAGGAATCTGAGCATCTGGCATTTTTTTAAAATACCAATATAATTAGTTTCTCATTTTAATGAAATAAGATTAAATCAAATTTATACCGCAGTAAAAGCAAAAAAAGGACCTTACAAAATCAGTAATACACATATAATACCTAAATATTCCTAACGTTTTGTTTCCAAAAAAATTGAATTGGTGCGGTTAATGCTATTTTTAGTTTATTAATAATTTTTAATATCCAACATACATGTCTCCCGCGCCGAGGCTAAAGAAAATTGACGCGCTACTTGTCTAAGTTTCGCATCTGGTGTAGGTTTATTTGGGTGTTTACTATAAAGTTTATTATTAAAGCTAGAAAATGGTGAAAATGAGCTTTTTTAGGAATTAAAAACTTATGTTTCCAATGTTCATTTTTTTTGTGACCTATATGTTCTTTTTCCTGCGTATTTAATTTCTAGCTGAAATGATAAACTTGATAATTATTAATTTAAATATGTACCTACGATAAAGTTATGTGAAATGGGAAAAAAATCAGCACATTTTACTTTGCTAGTTCGTTTTTCTAGATAAGGTTAGAATTTATTCCTTCAATTATCACTGGCCGACAAGATTTTTCTAACACAGGCCAGCTCATTATTTTCACAATGGAAATACCCTCCCAATAATAAAAAAATATTCGGAAAGCCCTAATACGTACCATTTTTTAATAGCCTAATTAAAACCTTTTATATTGACAGGTAAACAATTTTATTGTGGGGCGGCTAAAATGAGTCCATTTTACAACGGAAAAATTACCTAGACTGGGTTGTTTACAACATTAGACAAAAAATAAACGTTAAACATCACTCTTCTGTTGACTTTCGAACTGAGTAGTTCTCTGTGTATCGATAAGCAAGTGTATGTGAAGACGAGAATGTCGAATCAAACGCGCCGAAGTGGCAAAATTTCTCCTGACAAATTTTGTTATATTTGTGGAGAATTTCTAGTGAAATTATAAGCCAGGTCATTTTCCGAAAATGTAAAAAAGCCTACTTTAAATATTTTGGTGTGTTAATTGGGGATCAAGATAAGCGGTGGGCTCCCCATGTGTGCTGTGTTAGTTGTACCGTATCATTGGTGCAGTGGATGAAGGGAAAGAGAAAAAGTATGCCTTTTGCAATTCCAATGGTATGGCGAGAACCCACCAATCATTCTGACGATTGTTATTTTTGCCTGACAAAGGCTGAAGGTTATTCCAATTGCAACCTGCCATACGACCTGTTCCTCATAATGCAAATTTACTATTAACTTGGGAGATAATGGAGATAACGCATCATCAGGCAGCTCAGAAGAACAGTGCACCGATCCCACTTTTACCACAGGTTCCAGTTCCGGCGAGCCACATTTGATTGTTCAAAGTGAATTAAATGATTTAGTACGTGATTTGGAGTTATCCAAGCAACAGTCAGAACTTCTGGGTTCCCGTCTTAAGGAATGGAACCTATTGGCCAAAGAAACAAAAATTACGAATTTCAGAAAAAGAAATGCTATATTTTCTGAATTCTACAGTATGGAAAATTCGTTGTGCGCGTGTACTGATATAGACAGTTTAATGCAGGAACTTGATATTGAACATTCTCCCCGTGAGTGGCGCTTATTCATAGACTGATCTAAATATAGCTTAAAAGCTGTGTTATTGCATAATGGAAATTTAAAACCCTCTATACCAGTTGTCCATTCAGTTGCAATGAAAGAAAATTATGAAAATATGCGCACGATTTTGGTTAAAATAAACTACAATAGGTATAAATGGCAGATATGTGGGGACTTAAAAGTTATAGCGATTTTAGTGGGACTTCAGGGAGGATTTACAAAATATTGCTGTTTTCTTTGTTTATGAGACAGTCGGGCAATAAATCAGCATTATGTAGCAAAAATTTGACCAGAAAGAAGCGAATTTCAACCGGGATCTCAAAATGTTAAGTGTATATCTCTTGTTGATCCCAAAAATGTCCTTTTGCCTCCTCTTCACATTAAACTTGGGCTGATGAAAAACTTTGTGAAGGCTTTGAATAAAGATGGTGATGGATTTAAATACCTAAGACAAGTCTTTCCCCGGTTAAGTGATGCCAAATTTAAACAAGGCATTTTTATTGGGCCACAAACAGAAAATTGTTGGAAGATGTCAATTTTACGGAAAAGCTTACTAGGCAGGAACTCAGAGCATGGAATTCATTTTTTAATGTAGTAAGAGGATTTTTCGGCAGCAATATAGATGAAAATTATGAACAATTAGTTAATAAACTCTTAGATGCCTATAAAACGCTTGGTACCAGAATGTCGTTAAAAATTCACTTCCTCCAATCCCATCTGTCATTTTTTCCTAAAAATTTGGGAGCTGTTAGTGACGAGCAGAGTGAAAGATTTCTCCAAGATATCAGAACAATGGAAATTCGGTACCAAGGACGATGGGATCCAGCCATGATGGGTGACTACTGTTGGTTTTTGAAGAGAGAAGATAGGACACATCATAAACGGAAAAAATAAAGTTTAATCTCTTAGAAGTATGGTATGTTTAATAGGCGAAAACTGTAAGCATAGTCAATAAACAGGGTTAAGAATTTTCTGAAATCATTTTTTCTATAGATATTAAGTATCGTAACATTCGATATGGTTCTACAACTCTAATAAGAAAACTCTACGTGCTACAACTTTCTATTTGTCTTTTCCTATTTGGATAGGTCCATTCTATTAGATTATGCTATTCTGATTTGTGTTACAACAAAAAAAAATTTTTTTGTCGACCAGTGTTATTATTAAGATCAATTTTAGGCTGAATACGATAGTCCATAAAAATGTAAAGGGTTATATTTAAAAAAAAAAATTCAAAGAATTTTGTCTCTTATGGAATATTTCAAATTAATATTTTTAAAACAAAAAAAAAATGCCAGGCTGTTACATGTCCCCTGTATCACCCGTTATTGGCAAATTTGGCTCTAAAAACAAAGCCTGTATTCTAAAAAATAATAGAGTTAAAGAAAAAATAAAAAACCGGATTGGAGTTAATATTCAGTACTTCTTAAAACTTTAATAAAAACTTTCAAATTTAAATTCTATTTCATGCTACAGGGTGTTAAAATATACGTACACAATCTTTAGGATCTCTAGGTTTTTAATTAATGTTAATATCCAATCCAAAGTATGCATTGTTTTTGCTCACCTTGTATATTTCTGGGAAATGCAGAACCTGCAAATTATAAAAAATTAAGACATTAGCAAGAAAATTTTACATCAAATGGTCGCGGAAAAAGAGGAATGGGAGAGAAACAGGGTGAATTTCTCGTGGGATGCACTTGTTTATTTGTATTGCAACCATCTGGGGCAGCTTCCCTGTGGGAATGTTTTCTACGGTGTTTCAGACTGAGGTGTACGCCATTTTAATGGCAACAACGATGAAGGAAGGAATAGAGAAGGAGATTATTTGCTCATATAACAAGCAGCCCTTGGATCAGCATTGGTTTAGGAATGTGTTGTTGGGTAGATGAAAGGGTCTTATAGGGCTACCAGTCAGGTCTTTAGACCTCCCCACAACTACTACTACTATTACTTACATCAAATGGCTCGTAAAAAGTTATAAATTAAAACTTTTCAAATTATTTTTTACAATTTTACCAATGATTAAGCTGATTTAACAATTAGAACTTAAAAATCGTTTTTTGTAAATGTTCGGAACAAATATTAGAAAATATGCAGTCTTGTATAAATAAGTTATTAGTTTAGGTTAAGTTTTACGCTTAAAAATCAGTAATATGCAATACAATTTGCTAGTAAAACTGCCGTATCTCTTCTCGTTTTAAAAATGTTCAAATTTAAACTTTACCTAAACATTCGTTTATCTCGTCTGCTCTGTCCAACAGTTTAGAAAAACAAACTAGCCAGTAATAAGCACCTGGATGAAAGCTCTTTAAGTAGTTTAACTTCTTTTTACCTTAAACCTCTCTTTACACATAATCAAAACCGCTATTAATTTTAACAGTTAACATTTTGATTTGTTATTAATTATTCAATACATCAAGTCCAACATTGTACAGCTATATATCTTATTTTACAGACTGACAAATAATCATGCAAAACAATTACAGTGAATATTTAAAAAGTATGCATGTGTTTAAATTCTATCAGTATCAAGGAACAAAAAAAAACGGTTAACATATTTCATGAAACATGTAAAATCATGATGTAAATAACAAATAATTAGTACCTCATAGAGAGCAATAATTAAGAACATTATAATAAATAATGTGTAAATATTGTATAAATTAATATTCTTTTTGATATGATAGAAATAGTTCAAAATTGAGATATTTTTAATGTACAGGATTAATCTATATATTATTATATATTAATTAATTTAATTAAATTAATTAAATTAATTACTAATTAATTTTAATAATAATAAACTTTTTTAATAATGGTGTAATAAAAATACAAATCCCATATACAATCCTACTTCAAGCTTAAGTAAGGGTATGTTTTAATAATACAACCAATTTTTTAATAATTCCTCCAAATATTATTTTTAGAGTTAAAAACTTTTTATAACATCGACTAAAAAAATCGTATATAGTGTTTAAAAAGAATTGTTTTAATTTAATATTTTTGGATATTTTAAATAACCACGTTCGAACCGAATTTTTTAGACAGCCATGTTAGTCATATTTAAACTGGGTTACAATAAAACTTTTTAACAATATCGGAACTCAAGGAAAATTATCCTTAAATATGAGCGGGAGTAAGGTTTAAACTTTCCCGGGTTTGAATTCGATTTTTAGGCTTTAAACTCGCAATAGTATTTTTCACTATTCGGCCAAACCGAATATTCGGCAAAGTAAGATCCGGCCGAGTCGAGTTATAACCGGCATTAAAAAAAAACAAAACTATGATATAAACCAGGAAGTCACCCTAATCTTAGTAGGTGCCATAGGCCAGAACAGTTGTTTTTAAATTATGCATTTCAAGGTTAAAGGATTATCGATTTTTGCTGGCGTCACGTCGCACAGTGGTTCAAGGAGTGGAAAAAATACTAGAATTTTTCAAAATTTGCTTTTAGTTGTTGTCAACTAAGCGACCATATGTTGAAAGGAACGAAATGTAGTGTTTCGAAATTTTGTTTTAATTAAAAAAATAGTAGCCATTCGATTAAAAATTTGTATGAATTATATCTCAAGGTTTATTTAGAATATTTATACCCCATTAGTATACTTGTAGAAACTACTGCGGCTTAATGATATATATATATATATATATATATATATATATATATATATATATATATATAAAAAATAATATTAAGATATTTCGTCTTTGCGTCAACATGCGTCAGGCCAAAAAATACGTATACGTGTACCTTATCTCTTAAACTAAATTCCTAAATAATATTTTGCTGCTCTTATCTGCGACTGTTATCACAAAAAATGTTTTTGTGTTTATTTGTATAGGTACAGATTTATCGGTTTACAGAAAGTATTAATGGTAAATTAGTTTAGTGTACCTCTTGACAAAGTAGAGTCGGTGTTTTAAAAATAATTTTTATTTGGTGTGATGGAGAGTATATTAATACCCTACTTGGAATTAGTGGAAGTTGTACTTTCAAGTGACCGGGATGGAGTTAAATGCTTTGAAAATATTACACGCAATTATCACGAGATGTCTGACCAGCTTTTAGAAGAATTAAAAAATAAATTAATTCGAAATTTTTTACCTAATTTTTCACGAAGATGGCAAGCAGCCTCACGCAATAAAGACAGATTTTTAAAGCAGAATGAAGAGTGGCTAAGAGGGTCTTTCTCAGTTAATGTGGATTCATCGTTAATTCCTATGGATGTTGATGAACCCGGACCTTCATCACGTCCTGTTGGGCGCAAAGAAAAACCATTTGACGAATGCTGCCAGCGTACTAAACGTTATAAAGTTAAAAAGTTGCTTGAAAACTGTTCTAAGGAGTTAATTGTGGCAGCAGCTAACGAAGCTACAGGAACTTCAAAATCTCCAAGCTTTACACCCGAGAAAGCACTTAGCTTGCTGCTAGATGCTTCTTTATCGAAGCACCAATATCAAATCATTAGAAAAGCAACATTAGAAATAGGCTTTGATATTTTCCCATCATATCATAAGGTATTAGAAGCGAAAAAAGAATGTTACCCTTCTGAAGTCGAGATAACTCAAAGCTGCGCAACAGTTAAATTACAAACACTTTTAAATCATACAGCCACTAGAATTATGCAAAGTAAAAGTGAGGAAGATGTATGTGCAATGGGATCAGAATTAACTTTAATATCAAAGTGGGGATGTGATGGTTCATCTGGCCACAGTGAGTGTAAGCAAACATTTGAGGAAGAAAATGCTTCCGACGCTAGCATGTTTTTAACATCTTTGGTTCCTCTTTGCTTACATGAGAAAGGAGACAGGTCATTAGTTTATTGGAAAAATCCAAGACCTTCTTCAACAAGATATTGTCGGCCTATTGGGTTTAAATTTATAAAGGAAACGCCTGAAAGTACTACAAGGGAAATATCAAGAATGAACACGGAAATAGAAACTCTAACAGATACTCTAACTCACATAAAAGAAAAATCATACAAAATACACCACGAACTTTTGTTTACCATGATTGATGGCAAAATTTCAAACACAGTAAGTAACACTTCATCTATGGTTTGTAATATATGCCAAGCGAAGCCATCTGAAATGAACAAATTATTGTTACTAAAAACTAAACCTAAAAATATTCAGGTTTTAAACTGGGGAATGTCACCTTTACATGCTCGAATAAAGTTTATGGAGTGTCTTCTTCATATAGCCTATAATAAATCATTTCAACAATGGAGGACAAACGCGGATACGAAAAAACAAAGAGAAGAAACAAAAAAGGGGATTCAAGATGAATTTTGGCGAAGGATCGGTTTAAAAATCGATGTAGTGAAACAGGGCATGGGTACGACTAACGACGGAAATACGTCAAGAAGGTTTTTTAGTGATCCTAGTCTTACTGCAGATATAACAGGAGTAAATGAACATTTGATTCGTCGATTTACAGTGATTTTGCAAGCCATTAACTCTGGTGTGCATATTGATCCAGACAAATTTGGTAAATATTGCCAGGAGACAGCGAATTTGTATGTGGAACTGTATGGGTGGTATTACATGCCAGTCACGGTCCATAAAATATTAACACACGGAGAAGAAATTATAGCAGCTGCAGTACTCCCCATAGGGATGCTAACAGAGGAAGCACAAGAAGCGCGAAATAAAGATTATCGCGCTTATCGCCAAAATCATTCTAGAAAATGTTCACGTGTCCAAACAAATACAGATGTCATGAACTTTCTCTTAGCTTCTTCTGATCCGTATTTGTCAGGACTAAGGGCAGAACCTATAACAAAAGAAGAAACTAATAAGAAACTAAACCATGAACTGTGGGATGAGGTGAAATCTTTATTTTATGGAAATATTTAATTACTTTATATTCATTTAATTTTTTTTAAATTTGGTAATAAGTTACTTTTCAATTATTATTAAACAAAAGTATTATTTTGTTTCATTTTAATAGTTTTTAAAAAATTGTTTTACAGTGATGTTATTATGCATTAGATTATAAGATCCTAATTTATTGTTGATGATGTTCTCTTAAAAAATTATATTTAATTTGTTCTAACATACATAGGCAATATCATTTTTTTTGTTACTTTTTAGTTTTGTATCTATAGCTTCTTTAGGTAAATGGCAAATTAGATGTTCCTATATGCTACTGTTGTTTTTTACGAAAGCGATTATCAATAAATTTAATGTTATGTTCATGGCGACTTTAGTTCATTTCAATGTTGATTTTCCAGTGGTATTTATACTCTTTATTTTTAACAGGGCTTAATAAATACTGATCAGCTGTAAAACTATACATATATTTCAAATAACATTTTGATCTTTTCAGATATAATCTCATATTCAGCCTACCATATAAAGCAAAATAGTCCATCTATCAAAATTTGACAGTTACAAACAAATTAAAAGTTTTTCAATACATCCAAAATAAAGTACTTACACCTCTTATTATGTGCACCAATTATCATTTAAATATCATTTATCATTTGGAAATTATTAAATTATTTCCGTATTACCATATACCCTGAACCACTGTGCGTCGCGCTGTGCGTCGGGGAATTACATATAAAGGCAGATGTTCGTTTTTAATTTTAGTACTGACACATATGGGCTGCGAAAGGGACTGGTGTTAAAGTATGTTATTAAGTATTATTAAAAGAAAAAACACAGATTTTTATTTATACCTCGAATTAAAAATTACTTCTTAGGTACTTTGAAAATGCCGGATATTCGGCCGAATAGTTTAGTATCTTCAGCTGGATAAGCCGAGTATCCATGGCATCCCTAGTTTAAACCCACATAATGCTTACTGGCATTATTATATTATTATAACTTACTAGCAATATTTTGTAAGCATCCTGTATAAGATATTCATGATTGGACAACATATTATTGCGTTGTCATCTGGTTTATGTATGCATACTAAATCTCAGTCACTTCCGATAAAGGGAACAGCTTCAAAATAAGTTGCAAGATTTAACCCAAATATTTTATGAGGCGCCATTTTGTTATGCTATCTTGGATTGGTACCAACATTTTACCAGTTCATCCCCATATCACAGTTAATTTTTCTGCAAAATTTTAAATAAATTGTAAATTGTAGTAGTTTTTCGGCAATATTTTTTTAAACATTTAACTAGGCCGCCATTTTGTTTCCCTTTATGGATTTTTACGAAAATGTTACCAGGTCATCTCTATATGACTATTAATTTTGGACCAAAATTTGAAGTCAATCAGATAAGTAGTTCTTTAGCTATGCCGCAAACAGACTGACATACCGACGGATTCGAGAAAATATGTTTTTCGGCATCTAAAAACCTTGAAATGTAAAGATCTGAAAAAATCTCGGAGGGCGCTTTTTTCACGATTACATACTTTCCTTTAGGAGGAAAGTAATACAAATCCCATGAATTTCAAAATCTAATAATGAATGACTGTACGATATTTTGAAAATATTTTATCGGTTATTGGCTAAAAACAAAAATATTTGTTAAATAAGTATATTTGGCGGGACATACAGTATCTAAGCATTAATAAAATTACCTACATATATTCATTAGGAATTACTTAATATTTCTGATAACACATTTAAATTCAAAATATGTTTTTACTTTTTTCTGAGATTTTAAGATATTATTGAACATCATTTTACGTTTGTATCTCGCAAACCAACTAACAATAATTTTAGAACATATTTTTATTTGTTTAAAAAGAAATATTAGTGGTAATAAATAATGAAGTCGGCGCCACCACTGTGCGAAGTTGGCGGTATCGCCCATACAAAGAATTTCTATTCCAAATGTTTTTTTAACGAATTCAATTGAGTTCGTATATATTTTACCAATTTAAACATCACCTTTAAAAATTTGTTTTTTCTTTTTTTTAATAATGATTTTTTTTTGTTTGTTATATTGTTACTTTATGGTATAAAAAGGTTGTTACAAACTTACTGTTATTAAAAAACTCTATAGGTATTTTTATATAGACGATATCTATATGCAAGGTATCCAATTCTTCGTTAGCAATATGTAACTTTCAATTATTTATTATTGTTATTCATAGCCTACTATTATACCTTGTACATAGAAGCGGGCGCACATGGAGGCAGCTGCTGAAACGTTTTTATAAACGTTATGACGTAGCAGCTGGAAATATATTTTTTTTACTTTTCAGCTAATAAGGCAGTATAAAAATGTATAATTAATCCTGCACATCTACGATTAATTTAAATATTTATTATAAAACAAAACAATCTAAAACGACCGTATAAAAATGTACAAACCCTGATCTGTGGTAAGTGTACCTTTGATGTTGAAAAAATGTACCCACACGGATACAATTCGCCAGTTTTAAATCATTTTAAAATTAGAGTGATCGCTCGAGGGCCAAACTTTGGGAAAATCAGGAAGCAGGCTATTTTTTTTTTAATTGCGTTCTTTAAGAGTCTTTCTGCAAGCAATCCGGACAATTAAGTGGAAGGGGTTTGTCGGATTAGCGATTTGTCCGGATTATTAGATATTAGAAAAAAAAATTACATATCTATATTTTCAAAAATAAAGTGGTGGAGGAAGGTCAGACATTTTTACTTTCAAATGTTTATATCTCTGTTTTGGATGAACCGATTTTATTCAACTTGGTGTCGAAAAAAGTGCTTTTCTTTGTCCTACTGTATCGTAATAACTTTGTTAGTGGTCACTAGGTGGCGGTGTTTCAGAATTCTCCAAATAATGCTAGTTTTCTAAAAAAAATAAAATGGACGCCATTAACTTTTATATCACAATTTATTCGGTAAAAATCCAGGTAGGTGTTTAAATAAGAACGTTGATGACGGTCGGTTTGGGCAAAAAGATTAATCAGAGTTCTACCTTGCTGCTACAACAAATTTATTTAAAATTACTGAAAACTACATTTGCAAATGCTCAAAATGCAGGCCGTCATTGCCAATACAAAGTTGCAATCTTTCCTGTGTCATTTGGACATTCCATATCGTTTCTTGTAGTAGTCGCATATACTAAATCTTTTTACCTTAAGTACTTTTCAATAATTTTAAATAAATTTGTTATTAGATCATTTCGTTATTTCACTGAAGCAGAACTCGGTTTAATATTTTTGCCCAAACCGAGTCCTACCCTGCCTCGCCAGCCCTAGCCATAGCTATTTTAATGCGAAGCCTATGTGATTATGAAACTGAGTTTTAGTATTTTTTGTTTTATTTCTTTATTAAGTTTTGTTCTATACAGTTAGGAAAGTTTACTAAAGTTTCCATTGGAGCATTGTTTTTTCCAGTTTTTTTTGTTTTCCTAAAATTTTAGGATTAATTGAAATGACAAATGAAAATATTTTCCACTTTGCTATTAACAGTTTTTCTCCTCTACAAAACGGCAAAGTTAATTTTCCAATTCCACGTTTCGGATTCAAGAGACCATCATCAACTTTCTTAATTTAAAGGCGGACCGGGGTTTTTTATTTCACTATTCAAATCCCTTTATAACTACCAAATTGTGATATAAAAGTCATAGCATACCATTTGATTTGTTTGAGAAAATCAGCATTATTTGGACAATTCCGCAGCAACGTCATCTAGTGACCGCTAACAAAGTCATTATGGTATAGTTTATGGCTCCACGACTAGAGCAAAAAAAAGCACATCTTTTCAAATCAAGTTGAATAATGGTTCATCCAAAACTGAAATATCAAAATTTGAAAGTAAAAATGTTTTACTTTCCCCTACCACTTTATTTTTGAAATAGACAAAAAAACAAAAATGTGCGTAATAGCGCCAACTTTCAAACTTGAAAATAATTTACAGCAAGTTCTTTTGGCCGATCTATCTTAAATATTTTTTTTCTGTTCTGTCATTGACGGTTCCCGAGTTACAGCCGACGTCTTCTATTATTGTACAGGGTGATCAGTTAAGGGTAGCGAGCGGCCATATCTCATAAGATATTGGTCGTATAGATTTGAGAAAAAACATCATAATAAAAGTCGCCAAGAGAAATTGCTGAAAATTATTTTCGAGTTTGTCAAACGTCCGCTAGAGGGCGTAACAACCAACACCAAGTAGAAAAATGGGGTTTGTATAGAATTTTGCCTAATGAAAATATATCGATGATATCATTTTCATATTTAGTGACCATTTCCCTACACTTTTTGTCTAAAATGTTTTGTTCTATATATCAAAATAAAGCGGTGGGGGAAGTTCAATTGTTTTTTCAAACAAACCAAGATGTCTCCCGTTTCTTTTGACCGATTTTAGCAAACTTAGGCTCATATGAAAGAGCATAATTTGCACTACAAAACGCTTATTTGGTTTTGAATTTTCGACTTTTGCTGGCGTCGCTAGATGGCGTTAACTGAATTAGTAGCATATTTTTTAGTTTTTTTCAAAAAATACAAATGTAATGGTATATTCATTTTTACATATTTTAAAAGGGGATAGATTTCTCTATAATTTAAAGAAAATAATTTATCATCTACCTTTTTTTGAACCGTTGATATTGATCAAAATATTATTTTATTTTATTAAAAAATGGCACGCCACTGCTTTTTGTCAAAATAAAAATTATTTTCGTAATCACTTATTAGTTGCTAACAAAAAGAACCTCTTGACTTTTTTTCGTTAGACGAACGGTTTTGGATTGAAAAAATAAGATGTTGTTGTTGGACAGTTTTTTCATTGTTAATGTGGCTCTCAGAAAGACTAAATGGCCATAATTATAGCCGGTTTCTTGAGAACGATTTGCCGATATTGTTAGAAGATATACCAATTCTGATTAGAAACAGAATATGGTTCATGCACGATGGCGCGCCCGCTCACTTTAGTATTGAAGACAGAGAATATTTGAACCGCACACTTAACAACAGATGGGTAGGTCGTGGCGGACCCCAACCATGGCCCCCTAGGTAAATAGTTTGGATTTTTTTCTATGGGGAAAACTTAAATCTTTAGTTTACCGCACACCAGTAAACACTATAGAAGAGCTGAAGGATCGTATAAGAGATTCTTGCGATATTATCAGAAACACCGAGGGTATCCTTCAAAGAGTTCGCGACAACATGAGCAAAAGGGCTGAAGCGTGTATTCTCCAAGGTGGTGGGCATTTTCAACAACTTATCTAATTTTTTTCTTCTATTTTGTTTCACAAAGTGTGCTGTCAATTTGTTAAAACCTAATTATTTTTCTGAAATTATTAATTATGTATCTAGTTGTATTAGTATAGTCTTGTAAATAACTTGTTATTGTTGAAGAATGTCATATTATTTTAATAAAATTTATAAAAAGTATTTATGAAGGAACAGACTTCTGAAAAACATTGACATGGTGGTCCTAGATTGGTAGCTGAAGACTACATACTATTATCTACAAATATCTCTCACTAAGATAAAGCGATTTCTGATTTTAATAAGAATGGACATAGTAATTACTTTCACGCCACTGATTTTTCTAAAATAAATGAATAAAAATTGATTCATTTGTTTGTTTTTGAAAACTTTTAGTATTTATTTTCGACAAGATTTGATTTCTCGAGTTTAATACAATAATATTCCTCTGCATGCATGGTGATATCCGTCTTATAACCAGGATTGTTTGGACCATGCAGAGAAACGGTTTTTATTTTTTAAAACGAAAACCGTGCGTCCAACTCAAAATTACCAAGGGATCAAACTTGCTCAAAAATGAATGGGAATTTCAAAAATAATTTTTATTTAAAAAAAATCAGTGGCGTACAATCAATGTCTGGGAAAATATGCAGGTCGGATTCCGTACGGGCGCCACTGGTGGAAATTAAAAAAATGTTCTACATCAAAAAATTCCACTAGATGCATAGTACCTCTATACCAAATTTCATTACAATATCTAGAGTGGTATTCGAGATATTATCGAAAAATTATGAAATTATTGAAAGTTTAACCCCCTGTATCTCAAAATTTACACCGTTTAAGACATATGTTTATATGAAGTTTTCTTCTTAAAATGGACCCAAAAATCACCTCTTTAAATATTGACACTCAATTAAGAAACACCCTGTATTTTGTTAGAGCTTTAGCTAAAGGAGATACAAAATGCTTTAAATACCAAACGATGATTTTTTTATATTATCTTTTAAGAATATCAAAAATTTTTAAAAATCATTGAAAATACACATAACTTAGTTTTTTTAATGGGTCGCCCCCTATATTATTATTCCAGTAAATGGGCCTCTTCTTATCGATTGTAGGTTTGATACCTTTATATTAAGAGACTTTTCAAAAATTTGAAAAAAAAAGCTTTCTCTTCTGACAATCTATTGAATCAATATCAAAAACTTTTTAAAAGATATTCTTTAAATATGTATTATTTTTGAATAAATTCTTAAGCAGATAGTGATTATTATATATTACAGCCTATTTGTCATATTTAAAATTCAAATTATTGGAAAATAACCTTAAAAAATCATAATTTGCGAAGCGCATCTTGGAATAAAAAAATCTATTTGAATACTAAAATTAATTTTTCAATAAAAAAACGTAGGAGATAGAAAGCGAAGTTTTGTGATAATGTTCTTTTTACAGATATATTAATTACATTTAAATGCTCCCCCCTCCCCAATTAACGATGTCGCTGACATGATCCCTTTATGCACAACGTCGTGTAAATATTTTCCTGCAGAAACTATCAATTTATTAGCAAAATAAAAATTGTAACAATTTTTTTAATTCTTATATTATGTAATTTTTATAGAACGAAAGCTCTGTCCAATTAAGAAATCATGGTTCCTGGGATTAGACCGTGTCAAATTGGAATTACTATCCGACGTTTCGCCTTCGATCGCACGAGGCATCTTCAGGGATTTTTACTCCACTGGATCTGAACATTCAGGGTTCAATTACAAATCGAGAATAATCAAGATCAAATAAGTAAAGAAAAACATCAAAATACTCCTATCATTTGGAAACAAAAGAAAAATCCATGACTAAGTATGATGGATAGGAAGGAGTAAAACTATGCAAATATTGCTATTGAGGACACTAGGACAACTTAAAAAAAGTAACGTCGGCGTCGGATTGTAAATCTAATGGCGTCATCATGTAGGGGAGCAAAAATTGAAGTTTGTTTTAATCTATTTTTTTTTGATAAATTCTCATATTAAGTTCTGGCAATTACAAACATAAATTCTAACAAATGATTTTTTTCTATTTTTACTAAAACAGACCAAAATAAATTTTACTTTTTCATAGTCATCTTTTCTTCTTTACAAGATGGCATCAGACTTTTGATCTGACGTTTCGTTCCATCGCCATCATCAGCAACTAACACTAATGACGGGTTTTCGAAACGTCGGATATATGTCAAGTGTGTTATGTCACTGAATTTAGAATTTAAATTAACGTTAATTAAGCATAAAATGGATTTTTTGTGTATTTAAAAAAACAAGTTGATGATGGTTGCGAAGAAACGAGACGTCGGATTGAAAATCTAGCAGCGTAGAAAATAGTATCAATGAGAATGTGGAATTTATTTTGTGATATCACTTCAAATAGTCAGTTGGTTTTTTCGAATATTTTCGTAAGTATTCGGAATTTCCAAACTTTTAAGGCGGCATTTTGATTGGCATACACAATTAATAAAAGACGATTATTATTACTACATAAAAAAAAACGAGTTTCAAACGGTTTTTCCATTTTTTTCAACCAACATCTTCGAAAGTATTTACTACACCGAGTTCTGAGAACAGTCGTTTTCTTTAGTATTTAATAAAGGAATAATTGTGATATAATGTAAGAAGTAAAGTAACAGTACTTCTTTAGTTTAACAAAAAGTCTTCTAAATCCCCCTAAGCCATAATCTCTCTATGATTACTGTGCAATGTTTAGGTTGATTTTTTTTTCTCCGAGAATTGGCCATCCATTACTCTGTCTGCATTGGCGCTTGCAAAAAGACTTCGCTAGTTTAAAGAAGCTCAATAAATGCTAGAATAAAAAAAAATGGTCTGTTTTCTGATCTTCCTTAGGTTCGAACTAAATACAGTCCTTGTTACTGGCCTATAATCCTATCACGGTATACAGGAAGTGTGAACATAATTACTATCACCGACTCACAAATGGAAGTATAAAATCTTAATAACTAAAGGCAGCTGCGCCAGTATTTGGCCAACCGTAGCAGAAACACATAATTATCGTCAACCCAAATACTGACACAACCCTTATCAAAACAAAACATTTTACAAGATATCCTAAATAAATTTTAAAAATTTTTGGGGTAAATAAGGCCTCTCATCATGTCAAAAGAATTGCCATCGGGCTGAACAGATATTACCGAGCCCTGGGGTGTTTTCACTTTAAGATAGCCGTGATTGTCGATGCCTTCGACTTGCACCTTATGAGATTTCCCGTCCTTCGTGGTAATGGTCACTACGGCATCGCTAGAAAAAGGAATACATTATTACTTTATTAGATATATTATAAAACTTTATCAAAAATTAGAAGGTGCATAATACACTTCGTTCCAAAATTATGGAATATTAAAAAATATAGGTCAAGTTCAAACTGCGATATTTTTCTTATTAATAGATCGATTTAATTTTTTTTTTCGTTGTTTGAAAGATCATTCTTTGGTTAATAAACAGGCGCCATTGGAAAGAATAAAAAAATATTAGTATACTGAGAAAGTCAATAAGTGTGGAGTCATGTCAATTTGTCTACTTTTCAACGGAATCTGTGGAAGAGAAGTTGAAATCAGGTTTCTCTCTCTGTTTTAGTTACTACATCACCTATTAATAAGTTTCGGTAAACATTCAAGCAGGGTAAAAAGAAAAAAATGCGAAGCTACAACATTAATCTAAATTTAATTACACAGCAAGAAAATAAAAATGATCAGTAAAGAAAATTGCAACAAACATTAAAAATGTGTATTTCCCCCTCTTGCATTAATAACTGATTGACAGCGGTCTGTCATACTCATTATAAGATTTCTTATACTGTCCTGGTCCATTTCCCCTCATATCATCTCGAGAGATATCCTCAATTCGGCCAGGCTTTGAGGCGGATGATTTAGAGCTCTAACTTTTCTGCCCATCTGATCCCACAAATGCTCTATAGGGTTAAGGTCTGGGCCAGTCCATCACTGAGTTGTCATGCATGAATAAAAAGTCACTGCCTATAAAAGGGGCAAACGGTACAACATGTGGTTGGAGCATATTAGTGATATATTGTCAGCCGTTCTATAGAGATAAGTTCCGTTTTTGCCTCTAAATTAATTCCGCCCCACATCCACCACCGTAACTGAGACGTCTGTAATTACCATAGAAACAAAAACCGGATTCGTCGCTAAATAAAACGTTACCTCATTGACCTGCACCCCATGGCAAATGCTCTCTAGCAAACTCTAGCCTTTTACGTCTATGTTGCGGTAAAAATTTGGGCCGATAGCGGCTTCATATATCTTCTGCTAACCTCCTTAATACTGTTTGTTTACTTAAACGAATGTCGTGAATTCCGACTGAAGTTTGACACTGAACGTGAACCTGCTTCTAAGAGCTTGCACTCTTAAAAATCTGTCCTGTGCCGAAGTAATAATTCTTTTTCTTCGTTGTCCCGCTATTCTCCTATTCGTCCCAGTTTCCCGTTTTCCCAAAAGTGTGGCAATATCGGTCTGGGTTCTTTCCTGCTCATGCAAGTCCCTAGCATAAGCACAGTCCTCAAGAATAATAAATCTATTCATTTTACTTCATCAAATTTTCAAGCTTTCTTATCACCCTGACAAAAATGCTTGTCAAAAGTAAGAAACATTCCCCGTAATGAATCGAAGGTGCTTTTTACGAGGCTGTTATTTCATGATGTTAATTACCCTGTATGAATGTTTACCGTGTATACTTATAAGTAGGCTTAGGATATACAGGGTTATTCACGCAACCCGTTCAATAAAAGTTTTTGATGATGCCATTTAGATAAAAATTTCAAATTTTGGGATTAAGGTAAGGTCAAGGGGTACTTCTTTTTTTAAATATTTTCAACTTCCTGTCACTTCCGGTTTAACCGGAAGTTGGTATCAACTTGCTTATTTTAAATGGAACACCCTATATTTTATGATATTTTTGGATTCTACGGAGAATTTTAATGCTATTTTATGTAGGATATCCTATACCTAGGTTCAAGCGTTTTTAAGATACTTGACCTTGAACCAAAAACGAGCCTTCGGGGTACCAAATAATCTTCATATTTTGCAGACGATCGGTGAATAATCTTAGGTTTCTATTTTTTTTATTGAATTTGTCTATTTTTGTACAGGGTGTTCTAAATTCAGCGGCAAACATTCACATTTTCAAAGCCGCTAAAGTCCGTTTTTTTAAATGGGATACCCTATAACTTTATGCACTATCAAATGTAGAATTTAATTTTCTATCGAACTGTATTAAGGTTCCCTATACCTATTCGTAACCATTTTCGAAATAATCAGGTTTTTATTAAACTATCATATGTATTTGCTAAATGCTTACACCTTCCCGTAGTAAGCCATGGAAAAACAATTGTGCTTTTCTATTCGACATGACAGCTGATTTGAAACTTTTAAATTAAAATAAAATAACACTCAAAAGCTGATATTCTCTATTTATTTTATATTCGCGGAGAATGTTACAAAATATTGGAGAGAACGTGCCATGTTTTTAATGAAAAACATCCTCATTTATCGCCAATGAACAAGAGAAAATTGATGAGGATTGAAACGAAATTTTTTCGTTTCGGAAAAGTTAAAGTTATAAAAAATGTAATAAATTGTTTACATTATTTTTAACCATATCTACTAAGTTCGAGACTGTTCTAAACTTGTATCAGTGAACTTAAAAATTATAGCAATCTAACAATCAACAATAAATAAATAAAATAATAAAATTGAATTATAACAAATGTTCTATGTGCTGTCCGTTCATTTGAAGACACATTCAATTCTTCTTTGTACAGTTGCTGTGGCCCGTTGAATTTGTCCGTTTTCTAATTCGGCAAAAGCTGTTCGTATCCTGTCCAGTAAATCTTGTTGGTTATTTACCGGGGAAGCATAGACTTTACCTTTGATAAATCTCCATAAATAAAAGTCTAGGGGGTGTTAAATCAGGCGATCGCGGGGGCCATCTCCAAGGGCCGTTGGGACCAATCCAGCGATCTTCAAAAATTCGAGATAATTGGAGATAAACTGCAGCGGAATTATGTGCTGGTGCCCCATCTAATTGATACCAATAATTTTGCAGCTCACCAATAGGAATTTCTACTATAAACTCAGAAACCGTCCCTCGTAGAATTTCCAAATACTTATCACTGTTTAAATTGTCTTCATAAATACAGTACCGCACCTGATCATTTAATACTAAACCGAAAATATTGAAGCTAAACCTCTCTTGAGAACGTAAAGCGTGCGGATTTTCTGCTGAACAGAAATGTTCGTTTCTTCTATATGTTATTCCTTCTCTAGAAAATTTCGCTTCATTGGTCCAAAATATTTTTGAAAGGAATTGAAGGTCCTCTTGAATTTTCAAAAACATGAATTCGCAAAATTCTACTCGTCGGACGTCATCACCAGGTCTCAAGGCTTGCACGTTTTGGAAGGAATAAGGGTGCATATGATGTTCGCTCAAGATTCTTTGGACAGATGAAGAAGAAATTCTCAAATCGTTTTCTGCAGACGGTATTGAACTTTGCGGGTTTGCGTGGAAATAAGCTAATGTGTTTATTACGTTATCCTCGGCATTTGTCACTGGTTTCGGAACATTTTTTGTAACTTTAACCTTGCCAAAACGCAAAAAGTTCGTTTCAATCCTCTTGAATTTTGAATTGTTCATTGGCGGCAAATCAGGGTGGCGTTCATTAAACACACGACACGTTCTCTCCAAAATTTTATAACATTCTCCATGAATATAAAATAGATTGAGAATATCAGCGTTTGAGTATTCTTCCATTTCGATTTAGAAGATTTAGTTTATCACTGACAGTTTTCGATAAATAACGCATACTAATCATCTGTCATATTGGATATTGGATCTCAATTGTTTTTCCATGGCTCACCATTGGAACATGTAAACATTTAAGCAAATACATACGATATTTTTATAAAACTCAATTATTTCGAAAATGGTTACGAATAGGTATAGGGAACCTTAATACAGTTCGATAGAAAATGAAATTCTACGTTTGATAGTGATAAAGTTATAGGGTGTCCCATTTAAAAAAACGTACTTTAGCGGCTTTGAAAATGTGAATGTTTGCCGCTGAATTTAGGACACCCTGTATAAAAATAGACAAATTCAATAAAAAAAAATAGAAACCTAAGATTATTTACCGATCGTCTGCAAAATACGTAGATTATATCTTCAAAACTTACAAAAATATGAGATTTTAAAATTTGGTACCCCGAAGGCTCATTTTCGGTTCAAGGTCAAGTATCTTAAGAACGCTTGAACCTAGGTATAGGACATGCTACATAAAATAGCATTAAAAATCTCCGTAGAATCCAAAAATATCATAAAATACAGGGTATTCCATTTAAAATAAGCAAGTTGATACCAACTTCCGGTTAAACCGGAAGTGACAGGAAGTTGAAAATATTTCAAAAAAGAAGTACCCCTTGACCTTACCTTAATCCCAAAATTTGAAATTTTTATCTAAATTGCATCATCAAAAACTTTTAATGAACGGGTTGCGTGAATAACCCTGTATATGAATTTGCATGAAAGCATACGCAAATGCATATTTTGGCAATTTTTGTATTTAAATGCGTATTTTGCAGTTATTACAGGAAAAATGCATATATTCTAATTTTTCTGAATATATTTTTATTTCCCAAGACAAATTTCATGTATTTCAAATATAATCCATAATAAAATTATAAAAAATGTCTAGTTACTGGCAGGCCAAGGGTTTTTTTACCCATCCTTTCATAAAATTGTTATAGGTACCCAATAAAACATCTGTGCTTTAAAAACTATGGATTTACCACGGATTTACAATCATAAATACGCAGGTTTTTTAACAATTCAGTTTAGTTTACACATTGTGGCGTGTACATTGTCCAATATGCCGAAAGAAAAGTGTTCATTAAGTGCATTATTAAATCAATTCGTGAAAGATTTTCCTGATTTTACGACTGACGGTTTTGTGCTGTTTTGTAAATATTGTGATGTTTCTGTTACTGCAAACAAGAAATTCCAGAAAAGTGTGCTCAGAAACAAGATTTAATCACCACAGCATTTTCACCAGGACCGGGACCCAAACGATCAAAGTTCAATGAGGATTTGTGCAAGGCGTTTATTAGTGCGGATATTCCACTGAATAAATAAAGTAATCCCGCCCTGAAGTCATTTTTAGAGCAGTACACAAAGACATCATTTCCACATGAATCCACGTTAAGGAAAAACTATGTTCCAGATTTGTATGTACAATAAGACAGTTACCGAATTGCAGGAAAAAGTAGATGATAAAAGTATATGGGAGTCACTAGATGAAACAACTGATGTGGAACAGAGATGTGTTGCTAATTTTGTTTTTGGCGTGTTGGGTGTAGAAGCAGATAGGTATAAATCATATTTACTTACAATGAAGACCTTAGACAATGTAAATCATTCAACTGTTGCTGGATTTTTCAACGACTCTCTTACTCTTTTATGGCCTCATAGTTTTAAATAGAGTGTTAGTGGCAATTACAGATGCTGCTCTACACATGTGTAAAGCAATTAGTTGCCTACCCTAAAATGATACATGCCACATGTCTTGCCCATGGACTTCATCGAGTTGCAGAACAAGTTCGTGCTTTTTATCCACGAGTGAACGATCTGATTTCCTCGGTGAAGAAAGTATTCCTAAAAGCTCCGACTCGGGTAGAAAAATTTAGGCAAACTGCAGGAAACATCCCCCTGTCCCCATCACCAATTGTAACTAGATAGGGAACTTGGATAAAACCAATTTAATGTGGAATACTCACATTGTATACAAGAAGCATAAAACGTTTTGCCCAAAGAAGTGAGGATTTAATTTACATTAAAAACAATTTTTCTTACTTGTCTGATACTATAAAAAAATTGGAGATGAAAGGACTTTCTTTGTCAAAAAGCGTAGAAATGATAGAAAAAGTGAGTGAAACTATAACTAACACTAAAAATAAAGTAATTTCTCAAAAATTAGCTACCGTTTTACAAATATTGGTTACAAAAATTTGAAAAATATCAGTGCAGTGTTGGACAATAAAGCGACATTGAATTCAGATAATGAACAACTTTTAATAAAACAGTGATTTGAATTTGTTTGAATATGTTGCAATTGTATCTTGTGATGTTGAACGAGTATTTTCTGAGTATAAAATACTATTATCAGATAATAGAAGAAAATTTGAATTTGATAATTTGCTACATCATATAGTTATAAAATGTAACCGCAACTTCTTGAATAGCGTAAACAATAAATTTTAAACAGGTTTATTCTTTAGTTGGTTTGTTTAGTTAACTATATATTCAAATTTTATTTAAAAAAATACTTTTATTATATAGTTGTATTAATGTAAGTGTAAATAATATAATATTTTAATTGCTATACCTTTGCTTTACTTCTAATTTTTTTATCCGATAATAAATGCATTTTTAAGTGCATATTTTCCCTTGTTTCGGAGCATATTTGCTTGCATATTTTTAGATTTTTAAATACGTAATTATCTTAATAATCTTCTTATAAGCTTTTATGCGCCTTGTATCGATATCTTTTCTACCAAAAAATCGCATAAAGTTAATAAATGGTTAAAAAAGTTTTTCCTAGCAAAACAACTAAACTTTGCAAAAATCGGGTTTTTTCATAAAGCTCACAGTTGTTCCAAAATGATTACACTTATTAATAGGTTATGTAGTAACTAAAACATAGAGAGAAACCAGATTTAACTTCTCTCCTTTTCCACAGATTCGGTTAAAAAGTAGTCAATTTGACATAAATAACACTGGCAGCTCATTATTTTCACAATGGAAATACCCTCCCAATAATAAAAACAATATTCGGAAAGCTCTAATACGTACCTTTTTGTAGTAGCCTAATTAGAACCTTTTATATTGTCAGGTAAACAATTTTTTTGTGGGGCAGCTAAAATGGGTCAATTTTACAACGGAAAAATTACCTAGACTGGGTTGTTTACAACATTAGACATAAAATAAACGTCAAACATCACTCTTCTGTTGAGTTTCGAATTGAGTGGTTCTCTGTGTATCGATAAGCAAGTGTATGTGAAGAAGAATGTCGAGTCAAACGTGCCGAAATTCTCCTAACAAATTTTGTTATATTTATGGAGAATTTCTGGTGAAATCACAAGCCAGGCCATTTTCCGAAAATGTAAAAAAAGCCTACTTTAAATATTTTGGTTTGTTAATTGGGGATCAAGATAAGCGGTGGGCTCCTCATGTGTGCTGTGTTAGTTGTAGTGTATCATTGGTGCAGTAGATGAAGGGGAAAGAGAAAAAGTACGCCTTTTGCAGTTCCAATGGTATGGCGAGAATCCACCAATCATTCCGACGATCGTTATTTTTGCCTGACAAAGACTGAAGGTTATTCCAAAAAGGGAAAGCACAATATGGAATATCCAAATTTGCAATCTGCCATACGACCTGTTCCTCATAATGCAAATTTGCCAGTGCCGATTGCGCCTTTAAATTGGCAAGCTATTGATTGGGGAAATAATGGAGAAAACGCATCATCAGGCAGTTCCGGCGAGCTACATTTAATTGTTCAAAGTGAATTAAACGATTTAGTACGTGGTTTGGGGTTATTCGAGCAATAGTCAGAACTTCTGGGTTCCCTTCTTAAGGAATGGAACCTATTGGCCAAAGAAACAAAAATTACGAATTTCAGAAAAAGAAATGCTATGTTTCCTGAATTCTATAGTATGGAAAATTCGTTGTGCGCGTGTACTGATATAGACAGTTTAATGCACGAACTCGATATTGAACATTCTCCCCGTGAGTGGCGCTTATTCATCGACTCATCTAAATATAGTTTAAAAGCTGTGTTATTGCATAAGGGAAATTTAAAACCCTCTATACCAGTTGCCCATTCAGTTACAATGAAAGAAAATTATGAAAATATGCGCACGATTTTGGATAAAATAAACTACAATAGGTATAAATCGCAGATATGTGGGGACTTAAAACTTATAGCGATTGTAGTGGGACTTCAGGGGGGATTCACAAAATATTGCGGTTTTCTTTGTTTATGGGACAGTCTTGCAATAAATCAGCATTATTTAACAAAAATTTGGCTAGAAAGAAGCGAATTTCAACCGGGATCTCAAAATGTTAAATTTATACCTCTTGTTGATCCCAAAAATGTCCTTTTGCCTCCTCTTCACATTAAACTTGGGCTGATGAAAAACTTTGTGATGTGAAGGCTTTGAATAAAGATGGTGGTGGATTTAAATACCTGAGACAAGTTTTTCCCCAGTTAAGTGATGTAACAGAATAGACTAAAATCACAGTATAGAGTATAAATTTTTATATATTCTAAGTATAATTCAATCAATATGTTACTAAAACTGTTGGTTCTCACGTTCACACTTAATCAGGCTTGATTATTTCACAAGAATTATAAGTAAATTTATCTAATATTAGTTTCGAGAATTTAAAACCCTAGATAAGTGTCATATAACTCAAATGCTACAATCTAGAGTATAGACAGATATATGGATGAGCTTTCTTAAAAGGTTACAATTTATGCCCTCCTTTTCGAGGGTTTATGGATCCCATATGTTCCCTGTTTCACAGTAGTCTTTTCTTGTTGAAAATGTTAATTGAAACATTTTATTTGGTTCGATGCAATGATAATAAGTGGTCAATTTACTATGTTGAAAATACAATAGAGTATTTTGTAATAGGAACATTACCGAAAAGCCATGTTTTTGGGACATAATTTTCCCCTCAGAAAAGATAAACTGAAAGGGTTTTTCGTGCCTTTTTTTCGCCATGACTTTTCGGACCCATAATGTGGATAAGTTAGTATAGGCTTATATATTAAATTATATACATAATCTTATGACTAAGAATTGAAGGGAATATCATTTTTAATCTATTTATTCACTTTTAATTATCATGGGTGACACCTCGTGTTTCTAGGACGAAGTTCCGAACTTAAAGTTTAGAGTAGGGACTTAAGCTTCACCATTCACCGCTTTATTCGTTTCGTCCTGACTAATAAAATTAAAGAGGGGTTGGTCTAAGGGATGGATCTAGTAATAGCTGAGCTAACTTTGTATTTTACGGGAAGTCTAAAAGTCAGTCTGTGTCAGAGTTTTGATTCTTATAGTTGAGCACTTCTTTTGTGGTGGTTTATGGGGCTTTACGTATATAGTGTTATTAGTTATTAAAGTTACGGGATTTTCAAAGATATTTTATTTTCATTTTATGATTTATCTGGGGAGTAACTGGTTTTCTAGAGTTAAAATTTGCGTTTTATTTAAAGATTCTTATTTTCTTTTCTTTTGTACTAAGGTTGGGGATTTTAAGATAATTCCCTCATTTTCTAGATTTAAATACTTTTTTTTGTTATTAGGTTTAAGTATTATTTTTATACAGCATTTCACTTTCTTTATTTTTTTGTTAATAGATTTTTAAGTTGTTTTTAAAAACCAAATCTTTTATTTAAATAAACCACCTGGTAGTTAAATAAATATATATTCAAGAAGAAGATACCATCGTTGTTGCAGTTTGCTGTTGTTCGAGTTTATATGGCCGCAGAATTGGTGAGATAAAATATTTTATCCAATTTGTACTAACAAATATATTTAATAAAATTGTAAATTATCATTTACGAAGAAGCCTACAGAATACCTTTGATTTTACTTATCATATATTAGTTAATTTCAGTATTGTGACAGGGTTGCCCGCTACGTCTCAAATAAATAAATAAAATAAAAAAATAATTTTATATATAATAATCAACCGCTCCATAACCCTGCTACAGTGATGCCAAATTAAAAGAAGGCATTTTTATTGGGCCACAAATCAGAAAATTGCTGGACGATGTCAATTTTACGGAAAAGCTTACCAGGCAGGAGCTCGGAGCATGGAATTCATTTGTTAATGTAGTAAGAGGATTTTTAGGCAACAATATGGATGAAAATTATAAACAATTAGTTAATGAACTCTTAGATGGCTATAAAGCGCTTGGTGCCAGAATGTCATTAAAAATTCACTTCCTCCATTCCCATCTGTCATTTTTTCCTAAACATTTGGGAGCTGTTAGTGACGAGCAGGGTGAAAGGTTTCACCAAGATATCAGAACAATGGAAATTCGGTACCAAGGACGATGGGATCCAGTTATGATGGGTGACTACTATTGGTTTTTAAAGACAGAAGATAGGCCTCATAAACGGAAAAAATAAAGTTAAATTTGTGTTTTAAGTTAAAATATTTTTCTCGTTTGCTTTTCTCTTAGATGTATGGTATGTTTAATAGGCGAAAACTGAAATTATTTTTTTCTATAGATATTAAGTATCGTAACATTCGATATGGTTCTACAACTCTAACAAGAGAACCTTACGTGCTACAACTTTCTATTTATTATTTTCGTATTTGGATAGGCCCATTCTATTAGATTGTGCTATTCTGATTTGTGTTACAACAAAAAAATTTTTTTGTCGGCCAGTGTAATCGATCTATTAATAAGAAAAGAAGTTTATTCTTGTTTTTTTTTATTTTAGAAAATTCATCGTTCATTCCATTAATATTAAGTTAAATTGAAAATTCTTATCTTAAGAACAAATTTGAATAGCCATATGAACACACTAAAACATTTCAACTCGTTGACTCATTTAATTCTTACACAAAAATTAATTTTACAGTAGCTTACTATTAATAAAAACTGTATCTTTCTGCCGTTTGCTCCCTAAAATAACATGAAATTAAGAACTTACAGTCAGTCCTGCTGCTAAAAATACTTCTCGTAAATCCTCTAAAGTTTACAGGCAAAAGGTTTCGATCGGGAATTAACAACTTCCTAAAGAAGTTTAAAACAGATCAACGTTACCAACGGGAGAAATGACGCCAAGCTGTCTCGAGGTGGAAACAACAAAAAAATCTCTCTACATTTTATTCACTCTTGGAGACTAACTTGTGAAAATCGTCAATAAACCCGGTGTAGGAAACTCCGGTGAACACCAACCGAAGGTCAATACAAAGGGAAAAAAGGTTTGCTGCATTTTACGCGGAACACAAACATTAGAGCTGTGTCGCAGAATGTTCAAGGTGGAAATATTTATTTAGGACTGAAAGTTACGTGTTTGAGACAAATTTTCATGGGACAAAATGTATGACATCTTATTCTCTGTTCAGAGAAGAGGGTTTTCTGAACAATATGCATTCATTTATAGTTCATGTGTCAAAGTAAAACAAAATGAACGATTTTATGTCAAGAATTCAATATCCAGGTGTGTTACAAGGAAATTATCCCCTTCGCAGAAGCCTTTGACTATAACAAACATAAATTTCGAAAAAAAATTAACAAACATTCATATTTAAATAAAAACAAATGCTTTATAAGTTATATTTCAACTTACTACAACACTGTATTTTAAAAAGTTGATGATTATTCTTTATATCACGTTTTTATACTTACTTATGTAGCCAAAAATCGTAATAATAATCAAAGAAGTAGTCTGCATCCCCGATCTGAAACCTACTGATCAATTTTTCAGCCTCGTTAAACACTTGGGCAAAAAACTTTTCATGGGAAATTTCGGGGATTTTGGTTCCAGTCTTGTTATTAACGTCCCTGATGATGTCATTTATGCAGGTGGTAGGCTCCGAATTAGACAAATTTACTCCACAACCTAAAGAAATAGCCAATTTTAAACTAAATTTTTAACATGGCTTAGCCTAACATTATTAATCAAAATGCATTGCTTTTTGTCTAAGAATACAAGCATTTACTCTAGAATTAAAAGCATTATTTGCAAATATATATTGTTTTTTTTTTGTTTGAAATAATAATCTATAAAAACGAATTTGTAGAAGTTATTACAGTATGTTAAAACATTTAGTAATTATCTATGAACTTTCAGATTTACCTGGTATGTAATACTTTTTGGTTAATTGAATTTCTTATAAGAAGACTCTATTTGTTTATTTTTTTACTTACCGACATTAAGAGAAGCCAAATCACCCAAAAGTATCGATGAGACCATTGCGCCCCCTATCTTTATGCAACCATTCACGTATAAGTCATTCGGCCATTTTATTCCCAATTTGATGTTCTAAAAAGGGGTATTTATTTACAGTAACTTAACAGCTAAGTTGAAATTATAATAACATAATCTATAGTGCTCTATAGATTGATCTGGAATGAATTTATAGTTCTAGAAACTTCATATCGTAGGTTAAGAGTGTTAAACTGCTAACTCCATAAAAGCAAATTGTTCAGGAAACAAAAAAAACTACTTATTTTTTATTAAAACTATTTTAGACACGAATCGAATTTGTAGTTCTTTGAAATTTGTATATAGACATATTTTCGTAATATTTATTAGCTAATATATACCCTAGATTAAATTGCATAGCCCAAAAAGGGAGATAGCAGTTATTCGACTTTTATATATTGGGGTTAGCAGGTTTTTTTGGTATGTTTCTGCAAGTATAAATGAATTAATAAAGCGAACAATCAAAAGTAAACTGTTTATTATATAAATTAATTAACATTTAGGTTTTCAAAAAATCTTAAAAATTAATCATGTGGTAAATTATCATAAAAGTCGTGGTAATCAATCGGTATTGTTATTTTAAGTTCCTGAAGATCGTTAAACTTTCTTCCACTTATTTATATAACTAACTGATTCCAAGGGCAAGGCTGAACTGTTCCTCTTTTTCTCTGGGGCAAAGAATCCCATTCATCACTAAATTTTAATTTATAAAATATTTCTCCATTTGCAGTATACTTTAATACGCGAACATCAGTGACCTAAAAATAAACGCTGTCCTAAAGATCAATCTTTTTGCAATTCCAACTAATCTATACCTACAATGTAGAGAAAAAATCTCTCTAAATTCGAAATACTTACCTTAGGATCTCCTTTAATTTTTCCAGGTCTGATACTGAAAATTCAACTTTCCGAAATGACTTGAAAAATGTGTGGTCCAAATACTTAACAATGTATGGGCGAGGTTTTCTTCTAGCTATTGAACAAATATTGACATAGTCTGCCGGTACATTAATGTTTCGGTTCTTCATACACCTCTCTATTGTAGAATGTACAGAATCAACCTCCATTTGTGTATGTCCATCTTCAAGATATTTTTGTTCAATTATTATATCGTGTTTCATGGCCAAATTAATTGCTGCATTGGATATCACGCTATTTCTGTTCTGATACGGACATCCATCACTATACAAAATTATATTAGGGGTCCCCTTGCTTCGATCAACTATTGGTAGTACGTATGTATCAATAAAGTGTGAAAAACATGATGCAAACTCTTCCGCAGTTAGTCCGCCTTCGGTTTCATTCCAAATATAACAATATGCATCTTTAGTGTGCAAATTATAAAAACAAAGATTGTGCACACATAGCTTTGTTTTATAATACAAACTGCTTATATTAGATTTTGGTGACATTAATACCGCTTGTAGATCAACCGCATAAACATTCAATTCCTTAAGAACATCTGTTTGTTTTTCTAATCTCGATTCATTTTTTTTAGATATGTGTAACTGATAGTCAGCTTCCAAAAGTTGACCAACTTTGTATGCAGAGCACTTTTCACATGCGTCTTTTTTAGGTCGAAATAAACCTATATTGCGTAAGTCCAGGGCGTTATTAAATGTAGAAATTGAAAGAGGAGTAGTATTTTTTGCCTTACACCAATCAGTTACATAAACTCTATAAAGGCTTTGCTTAGAAGTCCATTCCGGTAAAAAATATTTTTTACTTGTTGTAGCTCTGCAATAATGTGATTGCTGAAATGCTGATTTGACACTTCATATTGGTTAACACGGACTGGATTACTTATTTTGTATGTGCTAGGTGCTCGCCCAGAAGGCATGTTTTTTTTCCACTGTAGTACAGTCATTCTGCCAATCCAAATAGTATTTAGGTACAAAGAACGGCACACTCGGATATACTTTTCATTAATTTTCAAAAAATAAAAAAACGATTAGGTCCTCTTTGAAATAGCTGGATCCTTTCTATCTCTTGGTCTATTTGTAGGAGCAGCCTTAATTGTATTATCGATATATAATTTTTTTTCACATCCCAGGTCCAACTCCAAAACTGTTTAAATATATTTTTTCTCTCTGAGTCAGAAATATCCGCACATTTTAACTATCTCATTTGATAAACTATTAAATATTACGTCATCCATATTATTTGCAAATGAATCTGGTACATAGTCAATAATATCAATTTCCACATTTTCAGTGATAGTGAACACTTTATCTGTAATTATTATGTATTCCATGTTGATGTTAGATGTGTTACTATCAATGGAAATCGTGGCACAAGAACTAGATTTGCTTTGAGGTATTAACTTTAGGGTATCTGCATTTTCCATTTCGTAAAATCTAGTATCTTCATCTATGTCGGGTTCTACATGATCAGAGCTAGTAAACTCACTATTTGCCGATATTATCCTTACAGCTGTTCTGTTGGTTATATTATTATCAGAAGATATCGTGGCAGAAGAACTAAATTCACATGGTATAGTTCCATTTTCTAAACAGCTTGAAGTTTCTTGTTCATTATTTTCATCTGTATTGTAAAGCTTTAATGCTAAATCAAGAATTGTTCTAGACCGGCCCTTTGTATTATTCTTGAACGACATCTGAAAAAAAAATGAATACATTACCAACGACCACCCCTCAGTACCACTTACACAAAGAAATTTTAAAGAATCCGTTTCAAACGCCCTTTATATTACAAACAAGAGCACACTTGCTCTCTTTCTATTGAAATTATGTTCTTTTTGCGGATATAAGTTAAATTTGAGAAAAATACATTTTGATTAAATGTATAATTTTTGATGAGACCCCGTACACTAAAACAAACATTACATACAAAAATTCGTATATCAATGTCGCGTTAATTAAAAGTTAAAAATTGAGCAAAATATGTAATGCAGTTACATACTATCATGTGAAAAATTTAGAATTTAAAAACCAAACAGATGATGTTTAATTCTCAAATTTGTTAAATAATTTTAAATTTAGATAATATTTAATAAATAAGAGTAAATTTAAGAGTAATACTGTTTAAAAAACAAAGCAGAAAATCTGCTATCTCCAATATTTTTGAATAAATTTTAACAAGAAAACATGATAACTCCAATAAAATATATCAACGCAAGTTTTTATAAAATAATGGGCACTTTTATAAAATTGTATTTATAGTATGTGAAAGTATACTTACCTTTTACTTAATAAGCAAAAACACCCGTACTTAACGCAAATTAATCACAGAAAAACTGCACTTTTCTTTTCGCCGGCAAACACGCTAATGCATTACATCTGACGGAGATAGCAACATTTCGGTAGTACATATTTAATACTGGAGATGGCAGGTTTACGTATCATGGCATTTTAACCGTTTCACGTTGAATTTGGAGTAGGCAACTTTGTACACTGGTGTAACGAAATAGCTATTAACGAATGGTACAAAAAAACCCCATTTCGACCAAAAGTGGAGTTAGCAGGTTTACACTCTTAACTGACGATATGTAATATTGCGTTAATTTAATGCATTAACATGACATTTATCTAGACAAAGATAAGAGCTATTTTCGCTACATGTCAATTGGCGGATAGCTAAAAAACTACTTACCCGATTGCTTTAAAATGTTGCCAAATAATTGGCAATTTTCGCAAATTACGGGTTATATGGGTATGAACTGGAAACATTTTAGAAAAAATCCAATATTGCGGAACCAAATGGCGACCTAGTGAAATGTGAAAAAAAATGTTACTAAGAAAATAATTATCCAGTTTAACTGAAATTTTGCCCAAAATGAAGTTATATATGAATGAACCAATAAAATTTCGGTTCGAATCCAAGTTAGGGAAACAAAAGGGGGGCCTAATAAAATTTTAAACAACCAACTTGAAACAACTACGTCGATTCGATTGCTTGAAATTTTATTCAAGAATTAACTGTGATATATAAAATTGTGGTACGAATTTTCTTTACCTGGAACTTCCCTCGTTGAATCTTTTCTTTTTATTAGGAACAGAGAAGTGTGACGCAATTACGATTAGTTCGATATATAGTCATTTAGTAACACATATATAATGTCTTCTCAAATATTTTTGTTGAGTAGTTTTTAGACACATTGCCATTTTGTTTCCTTACCACAAATTTACCAGTTAATCTCTAAAATTGAAATTAATCTAATTTGTACCTTTTTTAGGCTAATTTTGCTATCTTTGGATTCATACTAACATGTTATAAGTTTTATGTTATGTAACGTACTACGATTTATGTGCAAAATTTGAGGTAAATTGGATAATCAGTTTTTTAGTAATATTTCTTTTAACGCTTTAATAGACCGCCATCTTGTCTTGCCATTTTGGATTTTTATCAAAAATATTACCAGGTCATCTCCAAATGACCATTAATTTTTGACCAAAATTTGAAACCGATCGGGTAAGTAGTTCTTAAGTTATGACGCGAACTGACAGACAGACACACCGACGAAATTGATAAAAGATATTTTGCATTTAGGGACGCTAAAACGTAAAGATATATAAAAGGATTATTTTTTTCCACTATTACAAATACATTTTTTTCCGCTTTTTATTGCAAAATATTTGAAATTAATCCATTAAGGTTTTTTCAGACAAAATTTTTAAATATTTTATTAATTAGTTATTGTTGTTTAGCAATATTGGATTTTTATCAAAATGTTACCAATTCATCCCCATATTTTTTATCACAATTTGTAGTCAATTGGATAAGTTGTTCATTAGCTATTCCGCGAAAAGACAGACCGACAGACAGACGGAAATGAAAAAACATGTTTTTCGGCATCTAAGAACCCTGAAACGTAAAGATATTAAAAAAATCTCGTTGGTTGTTTTTTCACGATTACAAACAATACAAAAATTAGCATAAAACATTCTTATCCAATTTACCAAAAATAATTAAAAAAAATACGTGATGTGATAAACTGGCAACATTTCGGTACGAATTCAACATGATAGAATAAAATAGAGTAACCGACCTAATGAAATTTATAAAAAATTAGTGCAAAATATTATCATCCTCAAAAACTACTTACTCGATTGACTCCGAAATTTTGGTCAAAAATCAAAGTTCATAAGGATGGTTAGATTCTTAGAGGAAGAATAAAAATAGAGTTCATTATTTACATACTTAGCCACTGCCAAGATTATCTCACAGTATAAGGTCGATCGTACGACGATGCCAAGCCTAGCCAGGAACACCAATGTTTATACCAATTTATATTACGGTGAGTATGTTTAAACACGATGCAATAAAATTTTCATACAAAGAATAGTAATGTGTTTCCATTATTAGTTTCTAAGCAGTATAAAAAAATTACTTTTATTGCAAAATAGTAAAATACAAACTAAAATACCCAAAGCCTCAGATCAGATTACAGCAGTAGCAAGAGTTTTAATTAGATATGGCAAACCCGATCGACAACTCCACGTATTAAACCATCCCACTGTGGTATTAGACCATCCCACTTTCATTGACATGATCCTTATAGTAAAAAAGTATAATAGTCTACAGTAAACATTGTTACAGGGTCACGTGACCGGCGTGGCTTATAAACCAATAGCGGGTCGTGGAAGTACAATAAATTTTAACATTAAGGAAATTAATTTGATAAAAATATTTTTTTTAGCGTCACTACTGCATGTGTTTTAATGTATTATTGTGTATTTGTTGATATGGTTCAAATCTTCTAATTATATGTTGCCTTACTTCAAGAAGTAGCGGTCTAAAGGTGCGGTGACATTAAAAGAACATTAATTTTGTTAAATATTTAATAAATAAGTTTGATTTACTTTATCTTGGACATTGCGAAACTAGGAGCTTTAGTTGACATAATTATGGTGCGGCAATGTGAGTTTGTAAAAAAATGACCGTTTAAGTTTGGATTTTTATTTAATCACTAAATAAACAGCAAGATTTCCTTTTCCAGGAGACATGTCTAATGGAAGATACCTTATTCACTTATTTTGGATCACATGATGTATTGACCAATCCGGTTCAGTATAATAGAACGTTTATTTCGTCGGGGGTCATGTGAGAGTCTTCAGAAGCAAAATGATACAAAAAAGACTCTGAGGTGATTTTTTTGCCGATTACAATAGTTTTTCCTATCCGAGAATTAAAATAATTGTAGAATATACCTATACTATATTAAAATAGTCGAAGGGCGACCCACCCTCAAAAAAACGTACTGCGATTTCGAAAAAGTTTCGCGCCTTTTTTAAATTTTCACTTGAGTTGGGCCATTTTTTTATAGAAGTGTTGTCAGGTAAAGGAATTTAAATGGTGATTCTTTGAGTATTAAAAGTAAAAATGTGTTCGTAGACATGTTCTAAACTAGTTAGAATTTAAGATTTAGGATATTGAAAATTAAAAAAAATCTTTTATTTTTTAAATTTTAGCTATTAATATGGAAAAACAATATGACAATTGGCTATTCTATTCGTATCTAATAGCGCTCGCTTTTTTTTACTTTCCTCGCAAGAGGAAAGTATTCTATTTGCAAAAAAACTGTATGTCTGTCCGCGACAAAGCTCAAGAACTGCTTGTCCCATTTACTTTAAGTTTTGGTTAAAAATTAAAAGTCATATGATGATGACGTGGTAACATTTTGGTAAAAGTCCAATATGGCTGAATAAAATGGCGGTTTATTGAAATGTTAAAAAAATATTACTAAGAAACTGCTTATCCATTTTTGCAGAAAAATTAGGTTTGACATGACCATCAACTGAACAAATCCAAAATGGCGGCCTAATAAAATATTGTGTGTCAATACAGAACACTACTACATCGATTATGTTCAAATTTTGCTCAAAAATCAAATATTATATAGGGATGAACTGGTAAAAATGCATTGATTTTAGTTTAAAACTCTAACACCCGTATTCACTAAAGAGGTTTAACTTTAGACGAGGTCTAACTTGACAGTTACAGGTTTAAGATAAGACACATTTTCAACAAATGAACAAATAATTTTTCTAAATGTCACAATTACAAAATGATAGTGACATAAGGCAAACATTGCTAAAAACGAAAGTTTAATAATATAGAAATAACTATTTTCCTTTTAAACTTACCTAGCTTAATGGTTTGATTTTAGATAGTGAAGTAGAGAGCGATTATTTCTCTGAAGTTTGTAAAAATACCTATTTGCCTCATTAAGGAATAGGTAAGAATCCTTCTTTGTGTGAACGATAATGAAGCATGGCCCATTTCTTCATTTTCGTAAATCAAATATTTTAACAGGTTGTCATTTTGTTTCGCCATATTGAATTCCTACCAATATTTTACCAGTTTTTTTTATATCAGACGTAATTTTTGTGGAAAATTAAATAAAATTAAAGTTAATCGAGTAAGTGGATTTTCTAGCTATACCGGAACAGACCGACCGACCGACCGACAGTAATGGAAAAACATGAAGATGTGTAAAAACCCGGAACGATAATTTTTTCACGATTAATGATATTTCCTTATGCGGGAAGTGAAAACTCACGCCGTCACTGGCATTCGTCAACAAATGGCCACGGCTTGGGCATGGGCCATCCCCACTTCTTGTTTTATCGTAAAGATTGTTTGATAGAATGTGAAAAATAGGGGAACCATGTCGGCGCATACCCCTAACGTGATTTATGAATGAGTTGTGATCTCTACTTTAATTCTTACTCTAAGGTTAGATTTAATCATAGATAATATTAATATAATAAATAAATCATTATTAAGAAACTACTTATAGAATGGATTTCAAAATTTGATATAAACTGGTTAAATTTTTGTGTAAATCTGTTATGGCGGAAGAAAATGTTGGCCTAATGAAATGTTTAAAAATTCAGTACCAAAAAACTACTTACCTAATTGACTAGAATTTTTTTTAATATTCGGAAAAAATTAATTTCCTGGAATAAAACCTTTTTATGAAAAAAAAAATAAAAGGTTTAATTTACCAAAAGACTACATAAGTAATCTTATGAAAAATAAATAATAATAAATTAAAAACTTTAAAAACTTAAATAAATTACAGTTTATATAATTTGTATAAATTTATTACCAAATAATTATACTGATTTATTTTTGATGACTACAATAGTAATTTTGGGTGTGTTTTAGGTTGGATGATAGTCAATAAAATGCCCATAAAAAATCTATTATTGTAATTAGTCGACGTTTCGACCTGTATGAGATCATCTTTAGGACTATACAATGTGATTTTCCGTATTAAACTTAAAAATATATAATTCGTGGGACATTATTTAGATGGTGGGTATTTTGTATGTTGTTGATACCATTTAGTATAGGGCAATAAAGCTTTAATATAAATAATTATATGCATATATAGACTGTTTATTCTAAGTAGTGAAAATCTGTTGGAAGAAAGTTTAGGGCAAAGGTCAATTTACCGATTTTTTTTATATACTGAATTAACATTATATTTACGTAAATTATACGTTATACTTACTTTATTGTTACCAGTGAGCCTTTTGACTGCTTTCACTACAGCTACCATAATCAGATGTTGGACTAAACCCTGGTATTTACCCAAATTAGTTATGAGCGAGAAATGAAGTTGTAGAGAGAAGAGGGCGCTCCCATCTGGGCTTAACCATCTGTTGTTGGACCTTCCTAAAACAATTAGAACATTCCTTTGTTAATTAATATATTTTTTACTCTCTGCAATCAGTTTCGTAGTACAACTACATTATCAAATGCAATGAATAAAAAGTGGGTATATATTTTGTTGGCAATTTGGTTTTTCACTATTTTTTATTAGGATTCAAAAAGGCCCAAAAAAGTGGAGTACATAACATCTATTTGCAAGTTTTTGTTGTTTTTTTTATAAAGAGTAATCTAACATCCAGATCACAGGTGGTAAAAGTGGAAGGAAATTTTTCACAGGCTTTTACAGCAAAGCAACATTTAGTATGCCCCAGGGAAACGACCTGAAAATATTTTTGCTGATGATTTTAAGATATTCTGAAATGTGGTATGCGATAATTATTGTAATGCACTACAGGTATTTAACTACTTAATTAAGAATTAATCGGAAAGGAAAGCTGAATGCAGGGTTGACGTGGGGTGCACTTTCAGCCTGACCTAAAAAAAATATTTTGCTTTTACTCTTAATCAACAAGTTTTCAAAGCCCTAGATTTTCGATCGATTATAACATTGTACCGGTTGAGTCAGCGATTGAAAAAATTAAATTTACGTCGAACAGGTACAATTTGGAAACAAACTGTTTATGCTATGGGATACATATATAAATCGCGCTCATTCTAAAAATATTTTGAATTATACGGGGTGTGTCAAAAAAGTAGGGCTACTAAAAGTTGTAATTTTTTAAATGGGACACCCTATATTTGACTTGTTTTTAAATTCTACATAAAATTCTAACACTTTTTTGTATAACATGTTATATGGCTAAAATTGATACTTTCCTAAATATTTGGCTTTAAACGAAAAAAAAATATAAATTTGATGCACATCTCTGATTAGCAATATGACGCCTAGTTGTGCCACTAAAAATAAAATATTTTGGTTCTGCACAAAATAGGCATAGAATAAAGGACTGTTTATGTAATATTAAAGATATTACATACAGGGTGTCCAAATTTAAATGCCCAACTTTAACATATTTAAACCAATTTATTTCAGTTTTTTTAAATGGAACCCCTGTATATTTTTATTTATTCTTTTTAAGCATAAAAAAATCTACAACTTTTATTACGTATATTATATATTTATCTTCAATAGTTTTCGAAATATTTTAAAATTCCCTTTTTTGTGCATAATTTAGAATATTACCAACTGGATCAAAGTAGTCATAGTAGCTGTCAGTAAAACAAAAGTATTTAATATGAATACAATAGTTTATTATATAAAATTAATTCAATGAAAATTTAGATAATATAATAATTTGTTAACAAAATTGGTACAAAAAAAAGATTAAGATTTTAACATCAGAATCTACAGTAAGCAAGACTACAAGAAAATATAAATATCATCCACTTCATGTTACATTAAACCAAGAGTTACACGCTGAAGATTGTAAAATCCTTGTTAAGTTTTGTAACCCAATGATAAGGCGAGTAGGGCCATTTCCGAACTTTTTAGACAATATTGTGTTTTTGGAATGAATCTTACATTTCAATGCAAATGATCCGTGAACTGGCATAATATTATAAATATTTAAAAATTGTGTTGAAAAAGGGGTCTACTCGTCTAGTTTGCAAATAAGTAAATGCACTTCAATGAAGGAATACATTTCAATTTAGATAGTCGAAAACTTATATTAATAGGTACTAATTTTTAAAGTTAATCAAATGTTTTCATAGTTCTAATTTAAAAGATCCTCAAATAAGCGTCCGCCTTCACGAATACACATGTTGAACCTTTTAATAATATTTTGCCTAGTTTTAACTAGCATGTCTGGTGATATAGTGGCGCATACATCCCTGATTTGTTCCTGCATGTTCTCCCTTGCTGTAGGTGGTTGGGTGTAAACACGATCTTTAATATAACCCCACAAGAAAAAATCTAATTATAGTTATATCGCAAGATCTGGGTGGCCATTAGATAAAACCGCTACGACCAATCCATTTTTGATTCAAATTAGCGTCCAAAAATTCACGAACGTCCCGATGGTAATGAGCAGGTGCACCGGCTTGCTGCAGCCACATGTCTCTTCTTTCTTCTATGCTGAGTGGTCTGAGAAGACTAGGCAGCTCAACGTTCAAAAAATCTAAATATCTTTGTCCATTAAGTGGTTCATTAAAAAAAATACGTAGCTATAATATGGTTTCCAATGATTCCACACCAAACATTTAATGACCAGTGATTTTGATGTTGTACCTCCAGTGCCCAGTGGGGATTTGTTATCGCATAATAATGCATATTATGCCTGTTTAGAGCCCCATTGCTTCTAAATGTAGCTTCATCGAAAAACATGATATTCGCTAAAAAGTTCGGATATGCTTTTATTAGCCTTATCATTAAGTTGCAAAAGTTAACACGCCTTTCAAAATCTTCATCGTGCAACTCTTGGTGTAATTCCATATGATATGGATGATATTTATATCTTCTTGTGGTCCTGCTTACTGTAGATTGTGATGTCTCAGTTAAACTAGCAAGTTGACTACTTAAACTGGAATTTTCTTCTATATGAAGTAGAATTCCCAACTCTTTATCTTGATTTGTAGCAATTTTATTGACAACTGTTCTCTTCGAATATGCCACATTGCCACTAGCATCAAATCTCTCCATGACATTTTGAAAGGCCACTTTAGAAGGCGCGCGTCGATCCAAATATTTTGCTTCATATAGCCTTTTGGCCAGAAGACAATTTTTTTGAGCTTCACCCCATATATAGACCATATCTATCATTTCATTTTGTGAAAAATTGATTTTAAATTAAACGAGAATACGAAAGACGAAATACAATGCACTAATAACAGCACATTTTTGACATTTCATACATTTAGTCGGCAGTTGCTATAGACTGGTTTTTCCATGGCTACTTTGACCGAGTTGTTGATTTTCTAAATTACGCAAAAAAAGGAAATTTGAAAATATTTCGAAAATTATTGAAGATAGTTATATAATATGTTTAATAAAGTTGTAGATTTTTTATTCTTAACAAGACTAAATAAAAATATACATATACATTTAAAAAAACTGAAATAAATTGGTTTGAAAATGTTAAAGTTGGACACCCTGTATGTGATATCTTCAATATTACGAAAGCAGTCTTTATTCCATGCTTATTTTGTGCAGAAGCAAAATATTTCATTTAGGCGTCATATTCAGAGATGTGCATAAAATTTAAACTTTTTTTTTGTTTAAAGCTAAATATTTAAGAAAGTATCAATTTTAGCCATATAACATGTTATACAAAAACTGTTAGAATTTAAAAACCAAGTCAAATATAGGATGTCCCATTTAAGAAAATACAACTTTTAGTTGCCCTACTTTTTTGACGCACCCCGTACAATTTAAAATATTTTTAAAATGAGCAAGACTTACATATGATAAAGATCTGCTAAAAAATTTTCTCGAAGTAACCTCGTTTGAAGATATAATTTACTTGGGTAATGTTAATGATAAAGTTGCAGCTTTAAATAACTTTTTAATTAATATTTTTGATATCTTGGCACCCATAGTACAAATAAATATAAAAAATAAAAAACCACCTTGGCTAACTTATACAATAAAAAAAATGATTAATTTAAAGAATAGGGCATATAAGAAATATCAGAAGGATAGAAATGGTGTGAATTGGAACTATTACAAAGACATTAGAAATCAAACAAATATCGCTATACGTCACGAGAAAAAACAATATCTCCACAATACCATAAACAGTAACATCAAAGACTCAAGACTTTTTTGGAGCAAATTAAAAAACTTAAATATATATTCTGCCGGAAAGCAAAATACCATACCCGCTAACTTGGACAAACCCAATGAAATAAATAAACACTTCTTAAATTTAAATGCTATCGATCCGGTCGACCCAAATCTACTACAATTTTATAACAACAATATAAAAAGTGAAATGACAACGCTCCTTGAATTTCACACGATCTCTGAGAGTACAGTAAAACATTGCTTATTTGAAATAAAATCCTAGCTACCGGGTCTGATCAAATAAATTTGGACATGATTCTGCTTTGCCTTGACAGAATTTTACCGTTTCTTACAAATATTATCAACTCGTGCATTTTGGAGAATATGTTCCCAGACTATTGGAAAATATCAAAAATATTTCCTCTTCTGAAAAAACAAAATGCGGAAACCTACAATGATTTAAGACCCATAAGCATTCTTCCGGTATTATCAAAAATATTAGAAAAAATAATTAACATCCAAATAAGGGAACATCTGACTCTATATAATTTATTACCTCTAAATCAGTCCGGGTTTAGGCAGGGTTTTAGCTGTACTACAGCACTTCTAGGTGTTACTGATGATATAATCGAAGCAACCGATAGAGGTAAAACGTCTGCCTTGTTGCTTTTGGATTATAGTAAAGCATTTGATAGATTGAATCATGAGCTGCTCCTCTCAATACTACACTATATAGGGTTTAATCAAAATGCTATTGCTATGATGCAGAATTACTTGAGCGACAGGCTGCAGTATGTTGAAACATACAAGGGTGTGTCGTCCGTGTCACCTCAGCTTTGTGGAGTGCCCAAGGATCAATACTTGGGCCACTTTTATTTACTATTTATACCAGCAACATAACTAGCTGTCTCACTTATTGCAAAAGTCATCTTTACGCGGACGATACACAATTGTACCTCTCATTTTTTCCAAGCGAAGTTCGTGCAGCTGAAGAAATAATAAATCATGATGTAAATCAATTAATTGAGTTTTCTGATAAACACCAACTATTAATAAATCCATCAAAATCGACGTTTTTGTTATTTGGAAAAAATCGAGAAAAAATATATCCTTGTATGAAACTGAAAATTGGAGCATGTGAAATTTCTCATTCCAATACTTGTCGAAATTTGGGATTAATATTTGATACTTCTTTAAGATTTAAACCACATGTAAATAAATGTATTCAGCTTGCTTATGCAAATCTAAAAAGACTCTTCCCGCACAGACACCTTTTATCAAGAACACAAAAAATAAAACTGACAGACTCACTAGTACTTAGCCATTTTAATTTTTCTGATATAGTTTATGGTCCATGCCTGGATAAAGTGGACAAAGATAGAATTCAACGTGTGCAAAAGTCATGCTTGAGATTTATTTACGGTATTCGTCGCCGACAACCTGTTTCTTATAAGTTAACGGAAACAAATTGGCTGTCTATGGAAGATCGAAGGAAACTTCACTCTGCTACCTTGTTTCATAGCATAATTCTAAATGGTCGCCCCTCGTACCTTACTAATAAAATTCGATATAGAACAGATGTACATATGCTCAATTTGAGACATCGCGGCTATATATCTCCTCCACCTCATTGTACGACGTTTTGTGAGAGATCTTTTTCGTACAATATTTACGCGATTTACAATGGGATACCCGAGAATTTAAAAGCATTAACGACAGTGGCGTTTAAAAATAAATATAAACAAATGCTGATAGAATCGTGCCGAGCGAGATAGTGATTCGGTTAAGCACCTTAATGTCTTAATGTCTTTCTTAATATTTTTTATTTACTGTAATTGATTTGAGTGTATGGTTACGGTAAACTTTATACGGACTACTATTTTTATGTTTTACTTTATTTCATTTTCTTTTTAATTTAGAATGAACTGTTTTACATTAAATTTATTATTAAGAAGTGTTAGGAGGCTGAACTTTTATGTTTTTATAATTGTTTTCAGTCTCCTTTTTGTCAAAATGTCTTACATAATTTTAAGTTAATAATGTGACAATGTATTAATTTGGCAAATAAACATCTATTATTATTATTATTATTATTATATATATCCCATAGCATTAACAGTTTGTTTCCAGATTTTACCTGTTCCACGTAAATTTACTTTTTCCAATCGTTGGCTCACTTTGTACAACGTACAATTGGCCTCCTAAGGCTAAGGTTCACTGTGATGGTGGTGAACGGTGAACCAGGGTATCGCCATAGGATCCCTTATTTTCCACCAAAATTTGCTATGCCCCGAACTGACAGACGGCAAACAGACCGACGATACATGGATGGAATTGAGGAAACGTGTCTTGGCATCTATGGACCTTTAAACGCGAAGATCTATAAAATCTTGTGAGGGTGATTTTTTCACGATTACAAACATTTTATTTGGACGACATTTTGTTCCGCCATCTTGAATTCGTACCACAATTTTACCAGATCATATCAGACAAACAGAGAGAATGAGAGAATTGATAAAACATTGACATCTAGAGATCCTAAAATAATACGAGGATCTATAAAAATCTGGGAAGGTTTTTTTCACCATTAAAATACCTAGTTCCCTTTTATTAGGGAAATAAAAAAATCTAAAAAATATTCATATTGGAATCTTTATTGGTTTTGTAAATTAAATTGTTTCCAAAAAGTTTAATTTTCAACCCATTTGTTCATATGTAAATTATCTAAATTATTTATTTCGGGGAATTTATGTGAAGATTCTGAATTTTGCACAAAGCTTTTTGAAAACGTCACAAAATTTCCCCGAGGTAAATAGTTAAGATTTTTTACATTAAGAACAATAAAAACAAAAGAGTATGATTTTTTAGAAGCAATTAAAATGTATAAATATGATAAAGCGTACAATATAAATATTTTAAACTTGAACACAGGTGTTAGGTACTCCACCCATTTGGGCTTTTTCGGATCGTAATAAAAACTATGGAAAAACCTAATTATCAACAAAAATGTACATATACCATTTTTATTTATTGTGTTTGATAATGTAGTTGTTAATACCTACTGTCAAAAAGCAACCGATATCTCTATACATTTTATTAAAGTAAATCTTTAAACACATAAAAAAACCGACAATTTTGGGCAATAATTAAATATGATGTAGAAATGGATTGGTTAAATTTGTGTACGAATTCAAAATGGCGGAACAAAATGGTGTCCATATACAATGTTTAAAAAATCAACGTGTAAAAAACAACTGTTTCAATTCAATTGTCATCCCCATATGACCCTTAATTTTTGACCAAAATTTAATGTTAATCAAGTAAGTAGTTTTTTAGCTATGCTGCGAACAAACAGACAGACCGACGGAATTGAGAAAACATGTCATATCGGCATCTAGGCACCCTGAAACGTGAAGATACTAATTTTTTACGATTACAATACTTATTTGAAATAACAGGTCTATAGAATTTGTATTGTATTGTATTATGTAAAGAGGTATTAAAAATATAGGCAAATATAAACTCTATTATTTATACGTAGTGGCATTCCGCACGGGGGAAGTTCTAGGTAAAGCAATTTTTTTTAAATACGGATCGGGATTTTTTATTTCGGTTTTAGAAGCATTTGACCTCTCAAAACTAACAAAATATCAAACTTAACATTAGGAAGGAAGATTTTCGACTTACATCATACCATACATATCATATTTAAGTAAGACTTTTATAGTTCAGAAGATTTTTTTTAGCATGGCTTCCTTAAGATGACGAGTGCAGGAAGCACTTACATTTTCAAATGTGTTTGTAGGTTAACGAAACCTATGTCACAGTAATATTTGGGGAATAAATAAATAAATTTGGCACTACGTATGCTCCTAGTAGTAGGTTTTGTAGATATCTAGACCTGCGTCAGCTAGCATTTTTAATAAATATAGAAAACATTATACCGATTTGTTAAGAAAACACCTTTCTAACATAGGAAGTATTTTAACTATGCTTCAATTTATTTAAAGCACCCAGAATATTCAACCCATTTAATCTATATTGGATTTAAAATCCAACTTAACACAATTTAAATCCCTTTTATTACATTTATGCCCGGACTAATACGTATATTTACTAATCTTTGCGCTGAACTTGCTTGCACATAATGTTCACTAGGGGTTCGCGAGACCGAGACCGAGATCTACTTAGTCTCGCTATCGGAGATGTTATTTAGACAAAAGGACATGGAAGCCTACGTTCGAAACCCAGAGTTTTTCCAATCTTAAAAATTTAATGAAAAAATACCCAATGTTTGAACATTTCAGTAAAGTAGAAAAAATGTAGGTAACGTATGTCCCGTAAGTTTTGGCACAAAATTTAAAACAAAATATTGTTTTAATATGTAGCTTTGGTTAAACTTTTATTATTTACTATAATTAACGGCTTAGTAACTAACAAAATTAATAATTTAAATTAAATTGAAGGGGCCGTGCTGCTCAATTAGACGCAATTTTCTGCGAACATCTCTCATTAGGTTCTGGACAACTTCAACATCAATTTCGCCTATCTTTCTAAAAATTCTACGCCGTAATTGTTCCTCATTTTCGGCTTGCCACCCTCCATCATACACTTTGCGGGATAACAATGCCCAAAAATCTTCAATCGGGCGGGCCTGAGGTAAATTAGGGGGGTTATCTTGTCTTGGTACGAAAGGTATGTTATTTTGACGAAGGTAATTTTGAGTTGCTCTTGCATAATGACAGCTTGCTAAGTCGGGCCAAAACATTATATCATCTCCCACGTGATGTTGGTGTACAAAATGAACTAATTTATTAAGACAGTTGTCAATATACCTTTCCGCATCCAAAGCTTCCCCCCTAACTCGACCCACATAAGGTCTGGATATCCCTCTAATCGAAATCGCACACCACACCAAAACTTTATCAGCAAATTTTGCTTTTTCCTTATATTTAACATTGTTTGGGCACTCTTCTATATTGTCCGTATAAAAACCATCGTTTCCTTTGATTTCCGAGTTGGCAAGGGTAAAGTATTTTTCATCGTCCAAAATAATGACTTTCTCATTTGAAAAATGTATCTATTTCGACAGCATCTTGGTATCGTGCTAATTGATTTTCGGTATATTTAGGACACTTTCGTCTTTTTCGATATTTTTGACCATTTCTTGTCAATTCCCGCCATACTGTACTCTTTGAAGATCGGAATTGACGCGCTAATTTTCTTGTAGAAACTCCGACTCTGTCTTTTGCTCTTCTTACCAATCTTTCCGTCCTTTCTCGCGTGAAACTTCTTGGTCTTCCACTTTTTGGAAGATTTAAACAGGGAATTCCTTCTTCACATTCGGCTATAGTACGGTAAATACTTCTGCGTGAAATATTTTGGTTTTGAAAAATGCGAACTATTTCAGCCTTAGGAATTTGCCCAACCAAATTATAAATACTTTTTCGTATTTCTAATTTATAAGACATTTTAATGCAACTGACTTTAAAAAATGACTTGTCAAACTAATGTCAAGCAAATAAACATTTTTTTGTTTCCAAAGCCATCTCGATATATTATCTTTACAACCTATTTTCAAGCCCCTCAATTTTGTGCCAAAACTTACGAGACATACGTTATATTTATATAAAAAATTATTAGTTAGTAGGTACTAAAATAGCAGGTGTATCAAAATAAATATCACATATCCCTTTTTCTTTGGACATCAACAGAAAGGCCACACTTCACTAGAAATACTTAAACAACCATCCACAGAACAACAATTATTTGACATTTCGAAAGATATACAGATGGAATAAGATATATTAAACACAAAATAAGGACACACTGTATAATGCTGCCGAACTCATGCAAGCAACGTGCTAGGCATTCTAGGGACAGACCTTATAATTCAATAGGTAGAAAACGATCAATGGCCAAGTAAAGCACCCTTAGGTATTCTGTAAACTTTGCTATTTTGAACCAAACTTTTACAAACTCTTAGGCGGCTATGGTTCATAATACTACTTGTGAATCAACTATTTTTGTTCTTTGGTAAATTAAAGTTTAAAAGTAGTTTTAAAAGTGGAGTAGATTTTAAAAGTAAATTTATTTATCCAACAAATATCTACTTGTTCAATTTTTCGCCTGAAAGATCAATCTATAACCTTTTTTGAGAAAATGTACAGGGATAAATACTATATTGTGCCTGCTGAATCACCAATAATATCAAGTTCCTCAAGCGATGATAACTATGACATCGATTATACATCACTATTTGCAAAAAAAAGTGATTCCGAAAATTGGAGAAAAGAAATAATAGAATATTTGCAATTAAAGCGCGCTCCAAAGGGTACAGATATTTTAGAATGGTGGAAAGCACACGATAAGCAATTTCCAAATTTAGTGAAATTGCAAAAGATCTTTTGTCTATACAGGCGACCTCTGTAGCAGTAGAGCGTTTATTTTCACAAGTAGGGTTAATTAATACAAAACTAAGAAGCATGTTAAATGAAACTTCAAACAAATGCTTATTATGTATTCATTCACGGTAAAAAAGTAACTTGAAAAATGAAATTATAAAATATTAGTTTAAATTTTCTGTAATATTTTTAGGTTTATTATATAGGTTGAAATAAACTCTAAAAATATGCTTATAATGTATGTTTAGAAATTTAAATTTTTACTTTGTTATTAGAACAGTTCGTTATTTTTTAAGCGTAATAGTTGAATTAGCTTTATTGATCATCTATTTAAAATCCTAAGCCAAATTCTACTTTGTGTTTTGTTTGTTAAAAATGTTATCCGTATTTATATGTATTGTTTTTATTATACACATTTAGTTAAAATTTTTATATCGTCCAATATTTTCAAATACAAACAAAATCAATACAAAAATATTCTATAAAACACGTACCTTCTTTAATTAGTAAGCCATCGAAGCGATTATAGTGGAAAATTTTTAAACAAAAATCACCACAATTACTTCGTCTGTTGGAGACTTTACCGTATCTATACTATATAAGAATATGATATTGCGATGTTTTTAGTTGTAACAGTCTATTAGTTATTAATTATTCAACCAAAAAACTAAAAATTTTGGGATTTTAGTTACTTTCAATAATTAAACATACAAACCGATTATAAATTTATATATTATATATATATATTATATATATTATATATTATATTTAAATCCTATATAGTATAGTTGTGATAAAGTGTCTCTCTTTAAGAACAGAGTAGCAATTTACGGTTTTCGACATGTGACGTGGATTTCTAGAATTTCCAAATTTGGGAAATTCTCTTTTTATGGTTATTTATAACGTTTTTTAAATGACTATAGAACATATGCTATGCTAGTATAATATAATTGATTATAGAGAAATTATTTTTTGCATCAATTAATTTGCCCCCAAACATATATTTTTTGAATTATTTTGTCAAACAAATAATTTACAATCATTAGTTATTTTGTTACTTCACTTTGAGATCGAGACCGATAGTCTCGACAGGTAAGTCTCGGTATCGGTCTCGGTCTCGAACACCAAGTCTCGGTTTAGAAATACTTTTTCAAGTCTCGGTCTCCGTCTCGTTTCGAGACCGAGACTAGTCTCGTGGTCTCGCGAACCCTTAATGTTCACCCCACCCCCTCCTTATCTATCTGCATACCAGATACACCGAGGCGCTAAAGTTGAGCTCTCCGCGAAGTATGCTGCTGAGGGACGGTGCTGGATAAGTTGTTAGACTAAACACTCGTTCTCTCGCCCGTCGCACAAGTTTCATTTACGCGTGTTGTTTAAAAAGAAAATTATCATTACCGCCCTTTGAGTCAAATGTGTATTTTGGCTTCTAGTTCTTACTAGTGACCGTGAGGTGTAGTGGGTAATACCATGCTCCTTTTACTAAATCAAACACACGTTTCGATTTTTACCTTTATTTTTTTTTTACTTCAATTCCTGAAGTAATTTCTGACTACAGCGGTACATTTACTGACCGTATATCTGCCTTGAAGTGCTCGAAAAATTGACTGGCCTCGTAAATGATGGATATAAATTATTCTGCTTCACATACATTTTACGCAGAGTAAGATGTGAAATGACTGTATTGCTGCAAGTAGTCTTTTACTTTATTAACTGGTTTGTAACAATTTAAGCAAACTGACATTTTTGCGTTCTTTTTACATTAAGCTGGAAATTTGCCTTTCAATTGTGTAGTGCTACAAGAAAGTGTTTTTTTATTAATATTCAGAGACCATTATTTTATATATAAATTTATTTATGAACTTTTCTAACTGTAATATTATTTTATAAGACACTTTTAAGCACACACATAACACATTATGATTAGATGCACTAGTAGTATTTTTAATTTGAACTTGAAGTTACCTATATATGTTTTAGATCCGGTATAGCTTTAACAAGTATTTACTTATGTTAGACGTTTGTGAGTAGAATCATAATCATTTGCATCTTTATTCAGCATGTTTTAGGATGTAAATCGTGTTTTTTTCCTGGCCATATCTCATTGTGTATCGTGTTTGTTATATACGTCGTTCTTTTTATCTCAGATAAGAGATTTCACCATGTTTATGAATATGAATTGCTGTATTTTGTTCAGATTACTTTTACATATGTTTCGAATATAAATATGATTTAAAGTTTACAGTCTGTTATTTCAAGGCAAACAAGCTTATTAAAAGGCCAGGCTTATAATAAAAGCTATTCTAACTAGAAACAATAATCTGAACCACCTATAGAAAACGTCAAATCGAAGAGATATGGTTTTCTGTAAAAGACAAGCTCAATCTGGTTGTGAGTCAACAGAATTATTCTGAGAGCGGTTTAGAACACCATAATGAGAATATCCTAAAGCTCTATGTTGTATTAAACAATTGTAATAACATTAGAGTGTTATTATATTATGTGTTTGCATGTTTGTCCAAAATATGAAAAAAAACCGTATAATTCTGTGTAAAATTATACTACATTTTCCCATAATTTCAGTCAATTTCCGTAAGATCTCTTCTGGGTAACATCTTACGTAATTTTGTGTATCATTTCTCACCATTTATTAATATTTACGGAAGAAGTATTGCAAAATCCGCCAAACAATCCAAGAACCTTTCTTGGAATGGACCTACTATTGGTAATATTTTAGCAATAATCGACTACAGCTACAGTTCAAGGTGGAAATATTTATGCGGGAGTAGACGTCACGAATTGTGATACATTTTTTTCTGAACAAAAACTTATTATCTATTCGGAGAAGATGGTTTCCGGAACATGTATAAATAATAATACTTACCAACATAACAATCAGTGGCGGCTCGTCAGGGTAGGCCTCTGAGGCCGCGCCTCACCACCAAAATAAAGGAAAAGAGAATTTTTTTATATAACTTTTTATCTATTACCAATTAGAAATATACTTTTTAACAGTTTTACAACATAATAACATTAAAAAAAAACAAAATATAATCCCATAATAAATACTTTTGAAAATAAATTCTGACCACATCAAAAAACCGACCGTGCAATCCGTGCAAACCCATTCCTAAAGAAAGTGCTCTCGAATGAGGCGAAATAATTTTAGCTTGGAAAGTTTTGACTTCTGACCTATTTATCAACGGCCGGTGCCGATGCCGGCGAGTCACCTGATTACGACAGAGCGGGATGGCGATTGCCGATGCACGCGTTTTCTATTGCATTCTTGAGGCGATAAATCTGTAGCTTGGATATGCTTTTATTGGTTATTCAAATCACATGACTAGCGAAATATTCCAACGGCTTCTTTTTACGTGGTGCGTGCGGCTGAGAAAGAAATAGGAAATAGATTGCGATAATCGCTGATTGAGGGCGTTCTGTCTTTTAAGGTGAATAAATATGCGTGAGTAAGTTTTTGTTTTGTTTTGATTTGGTAAGTTGGACCGTTCCATTTTTTGTATTTGCTTTTTGCTTTTGAAATGAATCCTATTCACGACATTATTGCTTCATTAATTGAAACGCCTTTTTTAAGAAGAAACTTAAAAGAAACAGATATTAGGTAGCCGTCCGACGCCGAAAATTTTAGCAATATTTAACGATAAGAGGCAAGGTAAAAAATATTCAAGAACTTTTCAAATCTCTTGGTACGAAACTTATAGGTGGCTATGCGGAAGTATTTATAAAGAAAGCTTATATTGTTGGCCTTGTATTTTATTAGGTTGCGTCAAAAATAATTGGAGTTCAGGGTGCGGATATTCGGATTTAAAAAATTTTTCACGAGCAGTAAAATCGCATGAAAGTTCAAGAGAGCATATTAAAAATTCGGTAGCACTTACAAGACTGGAGCAAAATAGGACGACTATTGCGGATGCACTACAAGAAAATGCAAGTCTTAATAAAATTATTTATAATGAAAATGTTCGAAAAAACCGTTTATTATTAAATTATTTAATTGATGTTACTATTACTTTGGGTAAACAGGACTTGGCATTTCGAGGTCATAATGAAACAACAGATTCTTTTAACCGTGGCAATTTTAAGGAAATATTGGCATGCTTAATAAAAAGAAATGCCGAACTTACTGAACATTGTGCTAAATTTAGTAATATTTTTACGGGACAATCTAAGACTATACAAAATGAACTAATTGGTTGCATACATGACTATATTCAAGAATATATAAAAAAAGAAATCAATGCCACCGATTGTTGTTTTTTTGGCGTAATTGCGGATGATAGTACTGATATAACAGAAAAATCACAGTGTTCCATAACAGGTAGGTATGTGACGAACGAATCTTTAAAAGAAAGATTTTTAGGATTTTTTGACGTTAGCGATAATAGAACAGCAGAGAGCCTTTTTTCATTTAATACAAAACAGCTTAGAGCCTTATGACTTTAAAAATAAATTGGTCGCGCAGTGTTACGATGGGGCTAGTGTTATGGCAGGAGAAATAAATGGGCTTCAAACAAAAGTTAGATCTATTGCTCCTTTAGCTATGTTTACTCATTGTTGCGCCCACAGATTAAATCTAGTTTTACAACAGGGAACAAAACTGATTACCCAAAGTCGTATATTTTTTGCCACTTTATTAGGAATACCAAATTATTTCCACCAATCACCAAAACGTGTGTTCTTTTGTGCTTAATCAGATAGTAGGTAAAAGAATTCCGCGAGCTGTAGAAACGCGATGGTATACACGGTCTAAAATTTTAAACTTAGTGGCTAATGAATGGGACAATTTAATTATAGTATTTGAAACTATTATTAATGACTTAAGTTCTGGAACAGAATCTATTAATGGTGCAAAAGGATTTCTAAAGTATTTTAATGATTTCGAATTTTGCCTTTTAACGCATATTTATAAAAAAATTTTTAGTTGCACTGATGTACTGTTTCAAATATTACAGTTAAAGCATTTAGATATAAATTACTGCATTTCGCAAATAAACCTTGCCAAGCAACGAATTATTGAATTTAGAAACGCGGACCATTTCAAAGAACTTTTCAATATTGCTAAAAACGCCACTATTCTGCCAACTAACACACGTCGAGGGCAATGTTCTAGCGACTTTGATATTTTTACTAAATATAAAATATTATATTTCGAAATAATAGATTGTATAATTCTTCAATTAGGGACGCGGTTTGAAAATTTAAATAACTTAAATTTCTTTGCTTTAGTCGATTGCACAAAATATTCGGAATATGTTAAATGCTTTCCAGACGACTTATTAAATAATTTATTAAAAAATTATCCAAACATTTTTGACAGAGATAGATTAAAGAATGAGCTTTCTGTATTGTATAGGGATGAACAATTTTCAAATTTAGATGTCGAAAAAAGTCTAGCTTTGTTATTTAAAGATTTTAAAGCAATTTTTGCGGAAGCATATAAGCTTTTTAATTTAGTTTTAACTATTCCCGCAACAAGTGTATCGGCCGAACGAAATTTTTCATGTCTTAAACGGATCAAAACCTACCTAAGAAACACAATGACACAAGAACGGCTTTCGGGTTTAGCAATGATGTCAATAGAGCAGGAATTACTGTCAGAACTTAGTGAAGATCAAAACTTTTACGACTAAATTATAGATAAATTTGCAACCTTAAAAGACAGACGACGTATAGATTTAATGTACAAAAAGTAGTTTTTTTTATCTTATTTCATACAACTATTTATTTTAAGTTTTAATAAACTAAATTATGTTTTTATTATCGCAATCACCGCTATATTTTAGTGATAGGTGTACATATTTTACTTGTTTTGTTTACTTTTTATTTACTATTTTTAGAGTTTATTTTTTTAGTTTTTAATGGTTTAGTAGGGCTATTGGCGATGACCTCCATTTAAAAAAAAAGGTCAACGCGTCGCAGAATAATACCTCATGGGTGACGTGGAAATGTATTCACATTTAAACAAAATTAACCTCATGTAGCCTCATCCTTCAATATACTCACGAGCCGCCACTGGTAACAATACGGTTCAGACATGTTGAAGGTCGTTCTCTTAATAAATCATTTGTTAGTGGGTTTTCTTTGTCAGATTTGGTAGATTCTAACATACAATTGTCGGGTTTTTTCCCGAGAATATTATCGTTAGTTATTGTTAAGTTTCTAATACGGATTAGTGTTTGTAAAATATAAACATGTCTAATAAACTATGTAAACTTTGTTCTGATCAAATGAATCGAAAAAAACCGGGTATACAATGTAGCGGTTTTTGTGAACTTTTTTTCCACGGCAAGTGTTTGGGCTTATCGGCCCCGCAGCTCGATACTTTGCGAGGCGATGGAGCGTCATGGCAGTGCAGCTTATGTCGAGTCGACAGCCAGCGTGCACAATCAGATAGGCGACTATCACAAAATACCGGAAAGTGGGTTGTTGCGTTACGCTCTCTTCACAGCTACAGCCTTCGCTGATTCATCACAAGGCTACAGAAAACTCTCTAGATGAAATATTGTCTGCGATTAGCGATATGAGGGATGAGATGCGCCAGCTACGTGATTCTGTGTCCTTTTGCAGTTCCAAGATTTCCGATTTTCAAGAAGAGATTTCAAAAATAAAAGGTCTCATAAAAAAATTGATAAGTTGGAAATGGAAAATATTCAGTTAAAATCAAAAATAGAACAACTAAATACGAAAATTAATGATATTGACCAGGCTACCCGTTCCAAAAACCTGGAGATACATGGAATACCCGAAAAAGAAAAAGAGAATGTCACTCAAATAATTGCAAATATAGGTGCAGCAATTGGATATCCTATAAATGAAGACATGATCGATAGTGCTCATCGAGTGCCAAAAAGTCCCAATCACTCCTCTAAGGACTTGCCAAAAATAATTGTTGTTGGTTTAACCTCCAAAAAACATCGTGATGCAATTATTACGGCAGTAAGGAACAAACGCTTAGAGAGTGGCACCCAGGATCCTGGTTTGACTATCCCAGGAGTCTTAAACAAGATTTACATTAATGAACATCTTACTCTTACAAATAAGATTTTACATAAACAAACGCGTGAGGCTGCTAAATCTAGATACTTTAAATTCGGGTGGATTAAATGTGGCAACATATTCGTAAGGAAAAACGAATCAATGACACCGTAATTCAGATCAGGAACAACGATGACTTGAATAAGTTATAAAATATCCAATGGACTTTTACAATCTCTGTAAATAACCCAACTTAAAATGGCTCTTCATTTGGAAATGTATTATCAGAACTGTAGGGGACTTCGAACTAAAACGTATCATCTGTATAATAACATATTAAACTCTGAATACAATATAGTTTGTTTGACAGAGACACATGGCTTAACCCTAGTGTGTACAATAGTGAATTATTCGATCACCGGTATCAAATATTCAGAAGGGACAGAGGTGACAGCGCTTCAGAAAAAATTGAAGGTGGAGGTGTCCTCATTGCAGGAATGAAGAACCTTCGAATAGTTCACCGTCACGACCTGGAGTCACAAGCTGAGGATCTCTGGATATCTGTCGAAGCTGAAAATGGTGAAAGGATTTATATTTGCTGCTTATATTTACCACCAGGTGACTCTTCCCTATTATTATTTTTTGTCTAAATTGCGCGAAAACCAAGACATATTTGCTAGAAATAAAGTACTTATTTTGGGCGATTTTAATTTTCCGTCCATTGATTGGGTTCCATTTTGGGGCGAGCCTCGTTGTTATGAGCCGAATAATGTAAACAATAGCTGCATGGAATTAATAGATATGTGCTCGTTCCTGGAACTTATTCAGTATAATGGTATACGTAATTTAAATCGCAGAACTCTTGATTTGGTATTTTGCAATAAAATGAATATTGATTCCATTGATCGTTGTGACTTCCCAATCATTAAGGAAGACACTCATCATCCTGCGTTGATTATTCTTGTTAAAAATATTAAATTAAGGAATCTAAAAACAAAAACTTTAACTAATTTAAATTTTAACCGAGCTAACTACGACACAATATGTATTAAATTAGCTACAGTATCTTGGACAGAACATTTGGCTCATTGCAATGTGGATCAGTCAGTGGATTTATTTTATAATATAAATAATGTTATTCGTGAGAATGTCCCCTCATATGTCTACGCTTAGGAGATTTTCCAGCTAAATGGAAAACATCCTACATAATTCCCCTGCACAAAGGTGGTGATAAGCACGATGTTAAAAATTACAGACCTATAAGTAAATTGTGTATTTTTGGCAAAATGTTTGAGAAGATTATTCATAATATAATTCTAAAAACAGTTCACAATATTATTTTGAAGGAACAACATGGTTTTTTTCCACGCAGGTCAATTGAAACCAACTTAATCGAATTTACTGAATTTGTTTCCAGAAGCATGGATGGTCGGACGCAGGTAGATGTCATATACACCGACCTCAGCAAGGCGTTTGATAAAATAAGTCATAATATCCTCCTTCAGCGTCTGGCTGATGTCGGTGTGCATAATAGTCTCTTGAGGTGGATATGGTCTTACCTGACTGGTAGGGAACAGTTGGTTCTGATTGAGGGTTTTCAATCTGAGCCGTTTGTAGTGTCTTCTGGAGTACCGCAGGGCAGTCACATTGGACCGTTATTCTTTATAATTTATATTAATGATATTGGACAGTGTTTTAATAATTCGAACTGCCTGCTTTATGCAGACGACCCAAAATTCTTTAGAGTTATTACTGATCAGGGTGATTGCGGTGGTCTTCAGGATGATCTTCACTGTCTGGTGAGATATTGTGAATCTCGCAGTTTATTTTTTAAACTTGGATAAATGTGTGTCAATTACGTTCTCTAGAAATAAAAATGTACATAGTTTCACCTTTTCAATTAATAATGTGAATGTAAAATCTGTCCCTGAAATTCGCGATTTAGGTGTAGTTATGAACGCTAAAATGTTGTTTCGCTCTCATGTAAAATATATTGTTAATATGTGTAATAGACTAATGGGATTTGTTTTACGAAAAAATTCAAAATAGATTCTTAAGATTTCTTTCACGTAAAACTGCTGTGGCTATAGTACAAAGTAACTATGAGCCTATCCGTCAAAAATTTTCTATAATTTCTTTGTGTGGAAGAAGAACTGTCTCATACCTATTAATGATCTTTAAACTTATAAACGGTATGGTCGACGCCAATGAATTGAAATCAAAATTAAATTTCGCATTACCGATTAGAGATTTAAGGCAACAGAATATCTTTGAAATTCCTTTTAGAAATACAAGTTCCGGACAGAACTCTCCCATTTGAAGGATGAGTCGTACATTTAATAGATACTGTCAAGGTACGGAAATGTTCGATTTGTCTATGATTAGGTTTAAAAAACATGTTAAAACTCTAGTGTAATAAGTACTGATCATTTTATACTAGAATTGTTATTTTTATCACGCTGAAATCTACCCACTAGCAATTAATTGTATGATGGGGATGCTTTGTGGACTTTTTTTGTCTGTTGTATCCCTATTTTTCAATAAATAAATAAACAATAGAACATTATATTTACTTAACAAATGAATACAGAATAATACTTGCTAAAGTCACTTACCAAGTCCTCCCAGTTGTTGTCGACAGATGACAGCCACACCGTGTGTTATCTGGTTATTTTGTAACACAACCTGTGACGTCGTCAAAACGTCACTGTAAATCACCAGCCTGCCTATGTACTTGGTATCCAACGTTTCGAAGTAGCTCACAGTGTTGAAATTCGGTGGACAAGCATGGATAAGAACCGGCAAAAAGGTACGACTCGGTTCGTCGTACCTATCATCTTTTCCGCAGAACAATATGTGCAGATCTCCGGCAGTCATCTCGAAATCTCTGATGCAGTGCGTCTCGTGCAGTATGCTCATCTTGAGCTCGTGCCTTCCGAGAAAGTAAGCCGGCGTGTAGTCGGGTATCTCGTACAAATTGTCGCAGTCCAGCTTCAAGTGTTTCGAGAGGAGATCTTTGAAAATGTCCAGCCTGGCTTGGTTGCTGTCCTTGAGGGCTTCGAATTTGTTTTCGTCTTCCTCGTATTCAACAGGATCTATTTCCAAGTGTACCTGCAAAAATATTTTACAATAATGCATTTGACCCAATTGAATTTTATTGTAATTTTTGTTTATTTTATAATGTTAATAAGTAAAAGTAAGTTGATATGGAGTATTTTGACTCAGTATAGACGTGGAAGTGTGGGATGTCCTCAAAACGACCAAAAAGGTAGAAAATTGAGATATAAAGCACATGTTTTATAAACAAATAAACATAACCAAAATTATATATTCGGAAGATCGAGCTAAACGCACGTGCCTTGAAGGCTTTTCATTGTGATTCGGGGGGCAGTCCAACGACCATCCGGGAAGCGTTCTACATAACGGGACATTCGCTGTGAGATGCTGTTTTTGGCCTACAATCGCGAAACGGACCACCGTATCCGCAACTCGAACGGTCGGTCGTACGTATTTTCGGGCGGCGCAAATTTTTCGTGGTATGAGTTTTTTCGATAGGGGCGACGGTTCGGGCGTGAGGGGGCCGTTCGTGTATGGTCGACGCGAAAAATTAATGAGTAGAAGATTCCTAGAGGTCGTGCGGTGACCAGAAAGTTCAGCGAAATTACTTAAGTCTGGAGTCTTTTTGACAGAAACTCCTAGGACAGAACTTTTTGATAACGAAGAAATAATAATAAAAGAAGGATAAATGAACCGGCGTAATCCCAGGCACACCTTAAATGCTCCTGAAAAAAGTAGTAGCAATAGGCCTGGCTGGATACCTAAGGGTATAGGCCAGGGGTGCTCAAATGGTCGATCGCGAGTGCTTTTTGAGTAGACCTCGAGAAGAAATTTTTTTTAATAAGTAGGTACTTAACTTAACTACAAAAATGTATTACGTAATAAAATAACACTCTGCTAGCGGCAAAAGACGGCTTTATCAAAGGAACGCGCGGTACCTGTCAAAGAAAAGCCGCGTTTTTTATTCTTGCCCCTTTTCTAGAAATTTCGGGCGGCGCGTTTAACGGGAACATTCGAGACTTTCGTTGACGCCGATATAAAGTTTATTATTAAATAGTACAAAATGAGTGCAGCGAAGAAATCTAAAACGTATCATTTTAATAACGATAGGGAGGAAGAATTTTTGTTTTGTATGGTGAAGGATAAGTGCATTTGTCTTATTTGTCGTGCGTCAGTTGCAATACCTAAGCGTGGTAACTTAGAGAGGCATCATAAAATGGTTCATAAAAACTATGAAAAGGATTTTCCGCCACAGAGTGAATTAAAAAAACGAAAAGTACGTGATTTGATATCTTGTTTGAAAAAAGAACAAACAATGTTCACAAGACCAGCTAAACAATCAAAAGCTGCTACGACCGCGTCATTTAAAATATCTCATATATTGGCGAAACACAAGAAACCATTCGAAGATGAACCGATCCATCTGAAGGAAGCATTTATTGAAGCGGGTGAGAAATCATGTCTGCTATTAGAGAACTTCGGTTATCTCGTCCGACTGTCACAAGGCGTATTGAAGTCATGAGTCAGGACATGGCAGATAAACTAAAAAATGATATCATGGAATGTACATACTTTTCTTTACAGTTCGACGAATCCACCGATATGACAGACACTGCCCAGCTGTGTATTTTTATTCGGATGGTATTCAATGACATGTTGGCTAAGGAAGAATTTTTGACAATCATTCCTCTGAAGCGTAAGACCCGTGGCGAAGATATATATGACGTTTTCTTCAATTTTGTAAAAAACTACAAGCTACCAATATATAAATTAGTGTGCATTACAACCGATGGAGCACCAGCAATGACTGGAAACAAAAACGGTTTTGTGGCATTTTGTCGAGCTAATGAAAATTTCCCTTCATTTTTTTCAATCCATTGCATTATACATCAACAAGTTTTGTGTTCAAAAGTTTTAAACCCGGAGGAAATTATGGGCATTGCAACAAAAATTGCGAATTTCATCCGTGCACGTAGCTTGCAACGGCGGCTCTTTAAGTTGCATTTGGAAGATAGGGAGTCAGCTGAACACACTGATTTAGTTCTTCACATGGACGTCACATGGTTGAGTCGCGGAAAATTCCTAGAAAGGTTTCAAGAATTATTTCCCGAAATAATAGCTTTTCTAGACGAAAGAGGTGATGACACTCAGATGTTGAAAAACGAAAAATGGCTGACTGATTTGGCATTTTTGACTGACATCACAATGCACTTAAACCCCATTAACTTGGAGCTTCAAGGTAAAACTATTATTGAGATGATTAGCGCAGTAAACGCATTCAAAAGTAAATTGCAACTTATGATAGATCAACTGAAAAGAAAGGATCTGAAACATTTTCCGTCTTTGAAAGCAAGAATTCCTCAGTTGTATTATGATACGTATGAGGCTGAATTATCAAATATTTTGGGACAATTCGAAATGCGTTTTTATGATTGTAGTAAATTGGCAAATGTAGCATCATTTATGAGTTATCCTTTTTCATGTAAAAATATTGAGGAATTAGCTACTGAAATAGCAAGTCAGTTTAATATGAACTCATGTTCTGTTGAAAATGAGTTGGTGCAGATTATATCAGATATACATCTCAAAGCTACAGCATCTGATACAAATTTCTGTTGTTTTATATCTGAAGATAAATATCCGAATCTAAGGCAAATCGCCCTTCAACTGACAGCAATGTTTGGGTCAACTTACTTGTGCGAGTCTGCATTTTCTGAAATGAAGATAATTAAGTCAACTGACGATTATGTGTCATCATGCTTGCGATTAACACTCAGTGGTTACGTACCATCTTATGAAAAGTATGCTGAGGTCAAGCAGTGCCACGTAGTTAAGTTTAACACCATATGTAACTCTTTTGTTTTGTTCTGAAATTTTGAATAACTATGAGTTTTTTCATTGATATTGTAGAGAAGAACCTAACTAAACCTAACCCAAACCTTGACTAAAATAACGTATATTGTGCGGAAAGCTAATATCTATATATGCTACGGTACACCCTACCTAGGTAGGGTGTACATGTAGGCAGCATCTCAGAGTCGATCGTAAGTAGTCTTAAAATATTGAGGTAGATCGCCAGCAGTTCAAGTTTGAGCACCCCTGGTATAGGCCATCTCAAATGTACAATACAATACTAGGGAAAATATTTCATAAAATTGGAATAAACACTTTGCAATAAATGCGATGCAGAGGATTATTATTCTGAATCCTACGCTCACACAAAATGTGATGATTGTGGATCAATACTGTGCCTAAATTATTCGGAACTCTCAGCATCTCAATCAATCAGAGTTAAAGGCAGTAACAATTAATTCACGCTCCCTATGTATAAGATACCAGTGTGTGATCTAAATACGTCAATTGGGAAGAGTGATAAAACTGATAAAATCCTAAAACATTATGTGATAAATACGACTGTAAATAGTATAAAAAAAAATCAAAGATATGAGGTGACATATATTAAAGCGGAAACAAATGGAAACACAAAGCCGTTTAGATATAGATAGTAAAACAGTGTAGAACTTGAGAAGAATTTTTGTCCGCCCTTTATAAACTGCAAAAATTTTATATTTAGACGGAATGGAAAATCAAATCTCTAGAGCAATAATCTGGGTAGAAACATCAACCATAACTATTTTTTTTAGAAACAATGCACTTTGTAAATTATTAAAACAATATTAGAATCTCTATACTACCTCACAGAGCTTTGCTACTAACAAAGATGAAATGATTCAAGAAATGTTCAGTAGTAGTCCTGCAATTGTAAGTGAAACAAGAACAACAAAAGACATTGAAAATATTGGACCGAGTGTTCAGGGCTAGAAGCTAATACACACACCATCAAAAGTCTTGGACCCCTTCATAAGATGCAATGCAATGTCCAAGGCCGCATATATTCCAACGAAATGATTAAACAGAAAAACCATCATGTTAACAAAAAACCGGGCTACCACTACCCTTTAACTGGGACATTTAATTGTGATCAGAATGTCCTAGTAGCAGTTGGGGGAGGTCTAGAGACCTGACTGGTAGGCTTATTCAGTCTACCCCAGATCCTCCCTCAACCACTACCTGCCACCAGGTTTTCATACTTGAATCTACTTGTCCTTCTTATATAAGCCTGGATATCTTTCTAAACCAGATCCTTAACCACATTCCTATGCAAGAGTATAGTGTTTAAAATATTCCCACGTAGTCTTCTGTCATCTGTACTGGAAGCGGAGGTTTCTCCTCCTCTAGACACTCCGTGCAGGTAAAGTCCTACTCAAAACCTAAAATAGGGAGGAGGTTATACCATGAAATTTAGGGTCTTCCTATCCCGCGTTAACAACCACTCTGTTCGGCCTTTATTTGGCTTCATAATGAAGTCTTTGCTCCGCCTACCATCTTCGAACTGGCCCTAAACACATTGCAGCTTTTGGTGTGCCCATTCGTCAAGCGCAATACTCATCTGTTATCTAGTAACACCTAAAGCTGGTTCTGATTCCACATATGGTCAGGAGGATCCGAGTATAGCAAGCTCATTTGCCTTCTCGCTTCCTTCAATCCTACAATGTACATCCAAACTAACTTTACTCCTTTATCCTGCACAAACCGCTCCAGCCTGTGCTCCATGCTGCTTGTCTATCTCAGCAGATGACAATCTCCTTCTCTACCCTTCTATGACTTCCTTCATCGTTGCTGCCATTAAAATGGCGTATACTTCAGCCTGAAAAACCGGTAAAAACTTTCCTAAAGGGAAGCTGGACCCGGTTTGTCTGGCCTCTTTATATACGTCGGTATCAGAGGATTGCAATAATGTCATATATGATTCATCCTTGTAACAAACAAGTGCATCCCTCGAGTATTGCATCCTGTTGCTCTCCCAATCACCTCTTTTTCGGAAATGAGAGAGTATAACCTTTCTGCCATCTCAGTCTAACTGAAGTTGGTGTGTTATACTGCTAATAAAGACTGAATTTAAAAATTTTATTTAAAAAACTGAAAATAATATTCCTAATGACAGTTCCGAGTTTTGATAATTTATTCATACAAAAAGGGTCACTCAAGAAAACCAGGTTATATACGGGATGGTACTGTTGATTTTTTTTCAAAGTGTTTATACAAGATTTAATCGTTATGCTTCTATAGAACCAGATTCAATCCCCCAATGTTTTGTTGAGATTAATAAATTACAGGAGTCGCACATGATTACAAAACAAATTACCTTTTGGTAGTAATTCAATTCCGGGCTTCACTGTAAAGGACTGTATCGGAGCTCTATCTAGGCCGTTGATGTACATATTTAACCTCCAGTCTAATCATTTTCCTAGCTGCTGGAAGACAGCTCGTTATCCCTACATCAAAGAAATGTGATCCATCGTGGCTGCGCAATTATAGGCTCATTTCATTCATTCATTTCAATATATCTAAGCTTTTTGAAATATGTATATCTATATAATCTCTCCTGATCAGCATGGATTTATAGATAAAAGATCATTTCACACAAATCTGACTTGTCTGTCTCAATATATTTGTTCTTCACTTGATAACGCCGGCCAAGTTGATGTTGCTTATATAGAATTCCAAAAGGCTTTCGATCAGATAAATCATGGTGTACTTTTGCTGAAGTTGGAGTTTATGGGCTTTACCTCAGGTTTGATTTTGCTTTTGAAGTCTTACTTGACTGATCTGCAGCATTTTGTAGAAATAGAGGGGTTTAGATCTTCAGAATATTTTGTAACGTCTGGGGTTCCACAAGGCTCTAACTTAGGAACCTTGCTTTTGTCGATGCTGCCACTCTCATAAATGACCTAGCATACAAACTTAATTCCTTTATAAACCATCTACCTCTTAGTATTAGGACAGCCAAACAATTAGAAACATTTAAAGTAAAACTTAAAAACTATATTAGAGATGGAACTGTACAAACAAAACTCCATTTGTTTATTGTTTGTATGTTGCAGAAATAAATTGTAAATGAGGTTGATGACTGTGATATTTTATATTTTAATAATAGACAGAACTTTTTTTTTATAATTTTTAATTTTATTGTTTATGCCATTATAAATTATTGAACAACCACTAAATTTTTCGCATTATTTTATTTGCTTACAATATTTGTAATTCTTACCAGATATTTATTTTTCTAATAAATTTCATTTCATTTTTGGACCACTTTATATTTTTTTTATCGAACGTCATTACTAACCTGCGAAAATACAGCTCGTCCTTCTGACCCCTTTACAGTAGCTAGCAAAAGACTGGGAGTCTGCCAAGTCTCCTCCGCCCCTAAAACCTGCACTTGTATAGTGTAGTTTCTGCCCGCGTGTTGAATTTCTACCTTAGATGGAGTCCTGGGGGCAACTGGACTAGATCCGTTGCCACTGCTGTGATTAGAGGCGTCGGAATCCTTGGAGAATTGTTTCTTCGCGGGCGACGCCTGATAACAGAATATGTGGTGCATCATTTTCACGTTCCTCCATCGACCGTAGGTGAAACGGACTAATTCGTGTTCTCTGACCTACAAAAAAATATATTAACATTGCAAAGAGAAACCATGACACGTGTCTATATACAAAAAATATATTAACATTGCAAAGAGAAACCATGACACGTGTCTATTTTCTCAAAACAACCTAGTGCAATATTACATAACATTGAGGCATTTATTGATTCTTAAGAACATCGTTTCATGCATTCCTGTGTATCGTTATATGCACAGACATAATAACAGGGGAGAGATCACAAATCATTCATAAATAACGCTAGGGGTATACGCCAACGTGGTTCCCCTACTTTTCACGTTCTATCGACCAATGTTTACAATAAAAGAAGAGGTGAGGATGGCCCATGTCAAGGCATGTGGCCATTTGATATTTGATGACGACTGCCAGTGGCGGCGCGAATTTTTACTTCCCACATAAGTAAACATCGTGAAAAAATAATCGTTTCAGGTTTTTAGAGATCTTCACGTTTTAGTTTCCCTAAAAAACATGTTTTTCCATTTCTGTCGGTCGGACAGTCAGTTCCCGGTATGGCTAAAAAACTACTTACTCAATCTTAATTTTATTTAAATTTTCACAAAAACATACGTCTGATATTGGTGTGAATTTAATAATGGCGATACAAAACGATCTGTTAAAATATTTGATGTCCGAAAATGAAGAAATGGGCCATGCTTCAGTATCCTTGACAAAAGGAACGATTCTTACTTATTCCTTAGTGGGGCTAATAGGTATTTTTACCGTTCTATGGCATCATTTTCAGTGTTTTCACATGTGTGCGGACTTTATTAAAGCCAATATTAAAATTTGCGAGATAGTAAACATCTAATATTTTTTTAATTAAATTGTTAAATTATATTAAGATTTAGAAATCACGAAATAACATCGGAACTCACGAAGTCGCATCCGAAAAACCAAATTCTTTTTGAATTAATTACCTAATAATTTTAAAGATAAGATAAGATAATCATTCTCTAGTTCACTATCTAAAATCAAACCATTAAGTTAGGTAAGTTTAAAACGAAATTAGTTATTTATATACAATGCTTTTAACGCACTTTCATTGGCTTCCTACTCGTCTGATTGTATGTTTGTATGTCTGGTTCAAATCTTGTAATGTAATGGAATTTTCACCACTTCGACATTACCGATTGTTTTCAAATATGACATGCATACACTTTCGGATACGAAAAATCCGAAATTTCTTTAGTCAACGTTTAGAAATTCAAAATGGTGGCGCCAATACGGCCACAAGAACTTGAACGCTGTTGAGCTATTTTAGTTTAGAGTTACAAAGCCAATTTAATATTTCATGTGATATTAAAATTTCAAATATTGAGATAGTTCTTGTTGAGACTACTTTTAGGAATGGACTATGGTAGATGATTACTCTGCCGTGTTACATGATATGTACCTCCCGAAGTAGAGATTTCATCACGGTTTCCACCCTTGTATCTCTTATAGACAAGACCTAGTATTTCCAATATAAACAAACATGTTAATGTAAGCATCTCCTGCTGTACGAACAAAGGCCTGCATGATTCTCTCATGCTAGTCCTGCAGATACCTTATTGCCCGTTTTTGCAGTACAAAGGTGGAAACAAAAAAAAAACTGGCTACAGAAACCCCAAAATGCACCTATTTGGCACCATTTTGCCCAACTCGCTACAAGCAATCCTAACCGCGTAACATATCCTCTAACGCCCTTACATGATCCTCAAATTTACGGATTTTGTCATTTAACAAACCCAGAAACTTGTTAAACTGCTTACTTTGAATATCATGGTCATTTAAACCGACACTATCACAGTCAAACCTAAAGCTAAGCATAGTAGTTTTACTGACATTAAGACATGAATGATTTGAATAACGCTATTGAGACAATGCTCATTATTGAGTCCGGGCTTTTATGAGACCATAAAAGAGTGGTGTCATCAGCAAAGAATGTCAATCGGCCTCTAATATCAAGAGGGGTCAGGTAATTTATGTAGAGAAGGAAGAGTATTAGGCCTAGCACAGAACCCTGAAGCACTCTATGTCTGATAAAGCAAGCATCTGATACTTTATCTTTAGATCGAACAATTTGTTTTCTGTCAAAGAGGTAAGACTCGAACCATTTCAGGGATTCCCCTAAAGCCATAATGTAAGGGTTTTCCTAGCAATATTTCCGTGATTCACGCAATCAAATGCCTTTGAGAAATCACAGAACACTGCTGAGGCCACTTCACCTTCAATCAAAATAATAGATAAACTTTCTAGAAAGTCAAATATGGCATCATTTGTACTTTTAGACTCTTAAAAAACATATTGACATTTGCTCAAAATATAGTGTTTATTTATAAACTAAAGCATTCTGTTCTTAATAAGATTTTTTATGATTATTGATAATAATCGTAATAAGATGGGTCTAAAGTTTCCAGGATCTTGAGAATCTCCTCCTTTATATATTGGAATGATAACCAGTCGTTTTGATAACAACGCTCAAAGATAAAAAACAGAGAAAAAAAGGATGTAACAGTGTTACAAAGCAGTCTAAATGCGTGTATGATATAAATCAACATTAAATAATAACATCACGCAAAATACAGTTTAAACAATAAAGATCAACAGTAAATAAATACAAAAGAAAATATAAAAACAAGAATAAAAAGCTAGTGGTAAAAATGCCTGCTAACCGAGTCCAAGTTACAATTAAAAATAACGTAAGAAAAGAACTAGTGAAAATTTGTAAATGTTTGTCCTACAGGAGGGCAGATAAAATGAATCAGAGCTAAGGAAGTTTAAAGTAGGAACATGAAAATTTAACATTGATAATAATTATTCAGAAATAATAATATTATGAATAAGTGTATGTAGAAATAGCGGAGAAAAACGAAAATGTTCTTCGTCCAAGCTAATAAAGAAAAAAACTTAGCAAAAACTGATCATGAGGAGAAACTCTAATGGAAGAAGCTCTAAGCTACAAAGATTTGATAAACTTTCTCTAAACTGACACAATGTATCCTATTTTACACCTTATTAAAGAGAAAAATAACATTTTTACAGTTTGAAAGTCCCGAGTAGTTCATAGAATAAATCCAAAAGCCAGGGTTGTTTGACACTATATCAGTTATATGGGATACAAAAGAAAATATTTGGTCAAAAACAATACTCAAGTCTTTAAAAACTTCTGAACCGATAAGAGTAACATCATTCATGGTATAGTTACAGTTAACTCAGGTATTTTTTGTTGTAAATGTCATGGAAAATGTCGAAGTTTCGCTGTAGCTCAATGCAACCACTTCCAGAGAATATATTTCAGTCCGTCAGCAAAAAGCAGACAGTGGACTGAAAGACTGTCAACAATATCATTAATAAACAGTGTAAACAAAACCGGCCACAAGGTCACAAACTGCTTTCTCTTCTTGTGCAGATACGAAATAAATAACAATATTAAATTGTATAAAAAACCAAAATGTTGTAGTTTTTGCAGCAGAATAGTGTGGTCAAGTCGATCAAACGCTTTCGAAAAATTAGTGCATATGACATCCAATTGCCCACGTTGATCTATCCTCTTCAGCAGAAATTAAGCAATACAAACCAGGGGCGTGCAGTCCATGGAAGCAAGGGAAGTAGTGCTTCCCCAAAAAAAATTACAAAACATCTTCTAAAATGTAATTTTTGAAATAGAAAACCATTAATTTAGTTTATATTAAAAATGCTAAAATATTATCTTAATTATCAAGTCCATAATAAATGCGGCCTTGACTCCGACCGAGCCGAGCAATAGAAAATCGAATAGAACCTATCCTGGCCGCTAGCTTCTCTGCAGCCAAATCCTGTATGCTTGATCTCCTGTGAATCCAGCCAGAGGTTATTGAATTTTCCACTGGCTGTTTGCAATTTTTGCATTTCAGTGGCGTGCTTTAAGTGGGGGCGGAAGCTATCGTTGAAGTAGGTTCTTTGTTTGAACGGCTATCCGTGTGTTGTGTGATACGTACGTCGCCTCGTGCATGGTGCGATATGGAAGGTAATAATACGGACGTGGATATGCAAATACCGTCAACTTCGGCTGTCGGTAATAACGTTGAAAATGTTGGAGAATTTAGTAAGAAGAGTTTGTGTGAATGTGTGGTGTGTGTCTTAATAATAAAGGGATTTTCAAAATTAAACTTAGACATTTTTATTCGGAAATATTCAATACAAACAATTTAAATGGCTAACAGGGTGTGAAAATATAAGTAAATTATTTTGTTGGCCATGTTTACTTTTTGAAAATGAAAAAGTCTCTGGAATAAAACTGGTTTTTCCGATTGAAACAATTTCCATAAAGCTGTAAAAAGACACATTATGTCCAAAGCGCATTTGCAGGCCGTCATAAAATCGTCCGAAAATCGTACAGCAGATGCATTATATACCGTGGTTTATAACGTTACTAAAGAAATTAATGGAGAGAAAAAATTACTTGCTCAAAGCTGTGATGGAGCTGCAGTGATGGCAGGACAATTATGGGGTTTGCAAGCTAAAGTTCGAGAAACTTTCCCAAGTGCTGTGTTCGTCCATTGTTTTGCTCATAAATTAAATTTAGTTTTATCCCAGTCCATCAATCACATTAAAGAGTGTAAAGTATTTTTCGTTACTTCAAGTGGCATGGCTGCTTTTTGTCCAAGTCAGCAAAACGTACACAAGTTTTGGACTACGTTGTCCACAAACGATTGCCCAAAGTAGCTCCTACTAGGTGGAACTATAATGGAAGACTTGTGTTAACAGTATCTGAAAATCGTGAATCACTGATTGAACTATTTGAGAATATAAAAGAAAATAATGAAATGTGGGAATCAGAAGCAATAAATAGTTTGAGGGGGTTTTTGGACTGTTTGAAACGAGATTTTAATTTTAATTATTTGTAGGCCATATTTTCAGAAATATTTCCATTCTCGGACAATGTTTTTAATATATTACAAACTAAAACAAATGATATTGCTTTTTGCCTAAAAAAAGTGGATGATTTCAAGTCCATGTTAAGCCAAAAACGAGATGACTGACCTATTTTGAGAGAAAACGATGACGTTAAATGTAGAGCCACAAGCCAAGCGTCTTCGAACAGACAAGATGGGAGATATAGGTTTAAATGATTTTAAATTCCTCGAGCTCTGCAATTTTGATGCATTTAAAGGAAAAACTTTTCCAGACGATGCGTTTAAAGAGAAGAAGAGACTTCATTATGGCCAGTTCTTCGACCGAGTGTTACTGCGATCTGAACTAAAAGTGATTTACGAAACTGACATTAGCGCAAAAAATAACGCAATTTTTAAAAGACAAGGAGCTGGAAGATGCCTACACCGAAGTATCAAAATTGTGTGAATTAGTATTGACAATACCTGCCGCAAGTTCATTAGTAGAACGCAATTTTTCAACACTTAAACGTATAAAAAATTTCGTGAGAAATTCAACGGGGTAGGAGAGACTTTCGCATACATCGCTGTTGTTCATTGAAAATAAAGTTCTCCAAAATATGTCGAAGCATCGACGTTTTTATGATGACGCCATTGACGAATTTGCAAAAAATGATCGAAGAATCGAATTACATTACAAATAGGTAAGTTTCTAAAAATTGCTTCCCTTTCTTAAAATTTTACCGCACGCCCCTGCAGTGTCAACAATATCATTAATAAACAGTGTAAACAAAACCGGCCACAAGGTCACAAACTGCTTTCTCTTCTTCTGCAGACACGAAGTAAATAACAAAATATTAAATTGTATGAAAAACCAAAATGTTGTAGTTTTTGCAACAGAATAATGTGGTCAAGTCGATCAAACGCTTTCGAAAAATCAGTGCATATGACATCCAATTGCCCACGTTGATCTATCCTCTTCACAAGAAATTGAGTAATACAAACCAAGTTTGTTGTTGTCGAGCGTCCCTTGACAAATCCGTGTTGCACAGGCGTAATTAGATTTTTTATTATTAAACAAAAATTGGAAAAATTAGCAATAATAGAAATAGGTCTAAAATTGGAAATGACCATTTTGTCACCTTTTTTGGTAGCTCGGACAGACCTTGGAACACTTCCAAATAAGTGGCATTGCACAATTCGACTCACAAAAATTAGAAATATTTATATTTAAATTCAAAGACACAGGTGACAAAAGTTACGGGTATATTGGAAGGAACAAGATAAAGATGACCAAAATCAGCATCAAACCAAGGTGGGTAGATACGTCGCCTTGTCAAATAAAAGTTTGAATAACTTGAAACTAAATAATAGGTAAATACACTAATAAAATAAACAAAGGATTCTCTGGGTCGTAATCCTAACTCCTACCAAATCATTAAGCGAAGATACATTAGTCGTGGACAGGTCAAAATTGAAAATACACTTGCTGACACGAAAAAAGCCCATCGACGACGTCAGCCAATAGCACCCCCCGCCCAGATTATAATGGCCAGTGGCTGACTTGCTGCAAAATTCTTATACCGCATAGGAAAAGAGGTAGAAAATACACTGGGCGACAGTGTTGCCAGAACTGAACAGTTTTAATAGATCATATAATAATTTCTTAAGAGGACTAAATTTAAGTTAAAGCGTTTTTATATTTGATAATTTCTAACAGTAAACTTTAACTAAATAATGAACCTGTCCTGTGGTCCATCGTCTTAACCACAGATTACCAATATATATAATATATATATATATATATATATATATATATATATATATATATATATATACCAAATATTTATTTGGAATGACTGATGACACTGTTCGGACCAGCGCAATTACTAAACGTCAAAAATGATTCACATGTCATCTATTTATTTTTTAAGACTCCTAGCAACGAACTCTCATTGCTATCTACGACAAAAACGTCAAATCTCATAAATTCACTAAAAATCATGTTTTTTAGAAAAACCTGATACTTTAGGTATAGGAGCATGCTATATCATTGGAGAGCAAATTTAATAGTCTTTTTTACAATAATATACAGGGTGTTTTAATAGAAAAAAAAGCATCTCTGTCCTCTTTTATAAGTAATGCAGTTATCAGTAATTTTGGATAACCCTGTATGATATCGATTGGATTTGCATACTGAAGCTAAATACCCTTGATTTACTTAAGCCACTACCCGAATCTCAATTTTATATGAAGTACAGTAAAAATTTAATTAAGGGTAGAGATAGGTATAGGAAAGTATGAAGGGAAAATATTTTTATATTTTTGAATTTATCAGCTATTCCCAAATAGTAACAGCATACAGGGTGTTCCATTTAATTAAAACCACAATTGCTACGATTCTTAGGCAGAAGTGGCAAAACTGTATTGCTGAAAATATTTTAGATCAATACAACAGGTCCGCTTACTCAAGAAACAAAATTGTCAGACCAATCCTACCACCCATTTTGCGGAAACGTCTATTTCCCATTTAAAAAAATAAAGTAGCGTCAGATAACTTTTTGACTTGACACCGTATACTTATTCTGAAAGCGACACTGAATTATACGTAAAAAGTAAGGGAAATACGTCTCAAAAGTGCCAAAAATGGGTTACCCTGTACGTACACGCAAGAATATAATTTATGTAAAAAATATAGAGATCCGAAACCTGAACCCTGGGATACTTCATCCTGCTTTGTAGATATTTCGTTATTAAATGACACAGAAATCATGGTTCTTGGGATTAGACCGTGTCAAATTAGAATTACTATCCGACGTTTCGCCTCCGATTACACGAGGCATCTTCAAGGATCCTTACTCCACGAGATCTGAGCACTGAATGAGCTCGAAGGGATTCAGGCGGGCTTTTATACCCGACTTGTGCTCGCCGAACCGTGACTGTGTGTTAAGATCGGTTTCCACGTGTGATGTAGACCGTAACCCGTATCTCTATTGAAATTTTTTGTGTGTTTAAAAATTTCAATAGATTCTCTAATTTTTCGTTTATAACATTCTGGAACTGATGCTAGAACCTTGGTTTCCTTTACATTTATAATATTGCCAGTGGTATGCTGGTGTTCAGCTACAGCAGATTAAATAATTTGTTTCTTTTTAATACATCCTTCATGTTTCTTAAGTCTAGTTGATATTGAGCGTCCTGTTTCTCCCATATATATTCCACAGGAGCAAGGAATTTTATTTACTCCTGTTTGAAAAGGTACAACATCTTTCGAGGATTGCAAGCATTGTCCAATCTTCTTATGTGTATTGAAGATTGTACATAAATTGGACCGCCGAAGTAATCATCCTATTTAGTCTATAGTACCACGTATGTAGGGAAGAACAATACCTAACGCTAGCTCATCATTCTCCTTTGGCGGAGTTGGATTACTATATCTTTTAATTGAACGCGTAATATCTTCAGTACAATAGCCATTCCCTCTGAGAGCTTTGGTCGGTCTCGATGTTTCCGATGTTAGAGAATCTTCATCAGAAATCAAAATAGCTCTAAACACTAGTGAGTTAATAACCGATTTCTTTTGTGTTGCATGGTATAAAATCCCGCCTGAATCTCTTCGAGCTCTTTCAGTGTTTAGATCTCGTGGAGTAAAGATTCCTGAAGATGCCTCGTGTAATCGAAGGCGAAACGTCAGATAATAATTCCAATTTGATTTTATAAGATTTAAACTTCCCAAATTGAAATTATATTGATTATATAGATAGAATCGAAAGTGATGACAACCCCTTTTGTCTCATGTTGTTTCGAAAACAGATTTTTACTACCTTTGAAAAATTGATAAAATTTGAAAACTTTCGACAGTTACATAGTCTAAAAAAACCAAGCAAGCTATAATAATGATATATAGTATAAAAATCCATTATACTATTTAAATCTTTAAAATATCTTTGAAAAGGAATTCAATAAGTTCTCTAGAAACAAACGTGGTATTTCGCTCAGCCCATTTTGGATAGTTTCAATGTTACAAAGTCTGGCGGTTGCAAATCCTTTGGGACGCGGGCCCTGGTCCTACGGAACCCTGCTGGGTACGACACTGACCTACCCTACACATTTTTGGACGTTTAAGCAATTGTTTCTTGCCTGGTTTCAGTTTAATTTTACACGTGTTGCGAACTTACAGTTAGTGTGCCGCTTGGACCTGTTATTTTTAATTTTTGGGGTTTGAGTGTTTTTGAAGAAAATAAGAATGAAATTATTTTCTCCGAGGTAAGTCAAATACGATATAAATTGTCTTTTTTGCTCATTGGATCTATTTTTTTTGCAGCACATTTCTGTTAAATTAACGTATTTTTTGATAGGAGTTAAATTTGTAGTTTATTAAAATATATATATATATATATATATATATAGAGATATATATATATATATATATATATATATATATATATATATATATATATATATATATATATATATATATATATATATATATATATATATATATATATATATATATATATATATATATATATATATATATATATATATATATATATATATATATATATATATATATATATATATATATATATATATATATATATATATATATATATATATATATATATATATATATATATATATATATATATATATATATATATATATATATATATATATATATATATATATATATATATATATATATATATATATATATATATATATATATATATATATATATATATATATATATATATATATATATATATATATATATATATATATATATATATATATATATATATATATATATATATATATCAAGAATCTATATATATAATATATATAAATATATATATGAAAAATATTTTAAATTTTATAGAAATAATAAAATTCATGACCATAATACAAGACAAACCGATTATTTCTCCACCATAAAATTTAAAAGTAATTTTAAATTAATTAAAGTAATTTGTAATAATGTTTATACGTTTATGTGTTTTATATTAGTTATTAATTAGTTCCCTTTAATATTTACAGATTTTAATTATATAATTATATATGATATGACAATTTCACTGAATATTTTTGTATTTGGATGAGTTGTGTGCATTTTTAAATTAAAGTTTTGTTTAAAACATTAATCCAATAGGTATAGCAGTATTGAAAAGCTTGAAAAAAACTATTGTGTTACAGGGTTTGACAGCAATTGTTCTTATTTCTTATTTAATTTTATTTTCTGTATAAACCACCTCTGAATCCCAGGGGCGTGCGGTGAAATTTTAAGAAAGGGAAACAATTTTTAGAAACTTACCTATTTTTAATGTAATTCGATTCTTCGATCATTTTTTGCAAATTCGTCAATAAGGTCACCATAAAAACGTCGATGCTCCGACATATTTTGGAGAAGTTTATTTTCAATGGACAACAGCGATGTATGCGAAAGTCTCTCTCTTTAAGTGTTGAAAAATTGCGTTCTACTGATGAACTTGTTGTGGCAGGTATTGTCAATACTAATTCACACAATTTCGACACTTCGGTGTAGGTATCTTCCAGCTCCTTGTCTTTTAAAAATTGCATTAGTTCCTGAGCGTTATTTTTTCCGCTAATGTCATCAGTTTCGTAAATCACTTTTAGTTCAGATCGCAGTAACACTCGGTCGAAGAACTGGCCATAGATTTAAACGCATCTTCAGGAAAAGTTTTTCCTTTAAATGCGTCAAAATTGCAGAGCTCGAGGAATTTAAAATCATTTAAACCGTTAAATCTATAGTTTTGTTGCTGAATTTGATCGATCATTTCATAAAAGGGGCGTCTGTATGATGTTTGAACATCTCCCACCCTGTCTGTTCGAAGACGCTTGGCTTGTGGCCCTACATATAACGTCATCATTTTCTCCCAAAATAGGTCAGTCATCTCTTTTTTGGCTTAATATAGACTTAAAATCATCCACTTTTTTAGGCAAAAAGCAATATCATTTGTTTTAGTTTGTAATACATTAAAAACATTGTCCGAGAATGGAAATATTTCTGAAAATATGTTCAACAAATAATTAGTCCAAAAACCCCCTCGAACTATTTATTGCTTCTGAGTACCACGCTTCATTATTTTCTATTATATTCTCAAATAGTTTAATCAGTGATTCACGATTTTCAGATACTGTTAACACAAGTCTTCCATTATAGTTCTACCTAGTAGAAGCTACTTTGGGCAATCGTTTGTGGACAATGGAGTCCAAAGCTTATGTACGTTTTGTTGACTTAGCCATGTAAAGTGACGAAATATCACTCTTTAATGTGATTGATGGACTGGGATAAAACTAAATTTAATGTATGAGCAAAACAATGGACAAACACAGCACTTAGGAAAGTTTCTCGAACTTTAGCTTGCAGACCCCCTAATTGTCCTGCCATCACTGCAGCTACATCATAGCTTTGAGCAACTAATTTTTTCTCTTCATTAATTTCTTTAGTAACGTTATAAACTACGGTATATAAGGCATCTGCTGTACGATTTTCAGACACATTCTTAAAACTTAAAAATCGCTCTTGAATACTTCCGCCTGTTTTAACGTAGCGTATTACTATAGATAATTGGCTAAAATTAGTGATATCAGTTGTTTCGTCCAGAACAATAGCAATGAACCGCGCCTCGCCAATCTCCTGCTTAATTCTTTTTAGAATAATGGTTGCAACAGCGGAAATTAAATCATTCTGGATTCGATTCGACGTTCCGCGAAAAACGCTAGATTGCTCTAAATGATTTTTTAAGCAATCATCATATTTAGCCATTCAACTAAGTAAATCTTGAAAATTTCCTCTATTTGAAGAAACCCTTTTTTCGTCATGACCTCTAAACCCCAATCCGTGCTGTCCGAGAAAACAAACAACATCGATAAGTCTTCTTAATATTTGCCTATTTTTATCGACTAGTTCATTGTGTTGGTGGTGACTAATTTCCAACTGTTTATTAAGGGCGTGTTCAATCCTGGTTTTGCCGAAGGCTTTTTCTTTTATGACGGCCTGTAAATGCGCTTTGGACATAACGTGTCTTTTTACAGCTTTATAGAAATTGTTTAAATCGGAAAAACCAGTTTTATTCCAGAGACCTTTTTCATTTTCAAAAAGTAAACATGGCCGACAAAATAATTCACTTATATTCTCACACCCTGTTAGCCATTTAAATTGTTCGTATTGTTTTTCTGGATAAAAATGTCTAATACAGTTTTTCATTTTTGTGGTTAAATTTTTCATAGGCGGTTTTGCCCTTCCTTTGGAAATTATTTGAAGCTTATCAGCGAACTTTAATGTTGAAAATCCCTTTATTATTAAGACACACACCACACATTCACACACACTATTCTTACTAAATTCTCCAACATATTCAACGTTATTACCTACAGCCGAAGTTGACGGTATTTGCATATCCACGTTCGTATTATTGTCTTCTATATCGCACCATGCACGACGCGACGTACGTATCACACAACACACGGACAGCCGGTCAAATAAAGAACCTACTCCAACGATAGCTTCCGCCCCCACTTAAAGCACGCGACTGAAATGCAAAAATTGCAAACAGCCGGTGGAAAGTTCAATAACCTCTGGCTCGATTCACAGGAAATCCAGCATACAGGACTTGGCTGCAGAGAAGCTAGCAGCCCGCATAGGTTCTATTCAATTTCTATTGTGGCTCGGTGGGACTCAAGGCCGCATTTATTATGGGCTTGATAATTAAGATAATATTTTATCATTTTTAATATAAACTAAATTAAGGTTTCCTCTTTCAAAAATTACATTTTAGAAGATGTTTTGTAATTTTGCACTGCTTCCCTAAAAAACAACATAAACAAACTAAAATAATTTAGTCGAAATATTTTTTTACCAACCCCTATTTTGAAATAAGTATTATAAAACAGTGGTACTTTTTATTGGTATATCCTACAAAACAAAAACTGCCTAATATTCTGTGCTTTCTTTATAAATTTACTTGTCTGATAAAAAGTTGTTAAAAAATACTTTTATTGGTCACTAATAAACATACCAAATTTTAAGTCTTTGTATCTGTGTCTTTGAACAAATCGGTCAAATTAAATATGTATTTAATTTTTACTTCCCTCTTAAAAGGGAAGTATTGTAATCGTAAAAAATCACCCTCCGAGATTTTTTCAGATATTTTTTCAATTCCGTCGACCTGTCTGTCTGTGTGTTCGCAGCATAGCTAAAAAACTACTTACCCGATTGACTTCATATTTTGGTCAAAAATTTAGGGTCATACAGAGATGACCTGGTAACATTTTGGTAAAAATGCAATATGGCCAAACAAAATGGAGGCCTAGCGAAATGTTAAAAAAATTATTATCAAAAAACTACTACTACAATTTATCTCAAATTTTGCACAAAAATTGTCCGTTAATGAAGTGATTTCAGTGTGTGTGCCATAACTAATTGTGGCATAGAGATAAAGCGCTGAAAACTAATTTTAGATAGTGGAGCAAAATGGGGGCCAAATAAAATGTTTGTAGTCGCTCTGAGGTTTTTCATATCTTCAAATTTTAGCTTCTCTGGATGCAAAAAAATATGTTTTATCAATTCCGTCCGTCTGTATGTCGGTTTGTTTGTCTATCAATCCGCTGAATAGCTTAAAAACTATTTATCAGATTGACTTCAAATTTTAGTCAAAAATTAAGGGTTATATGGGGATGATAATAAATATTGATATTTTGGAAAAAATCCAGTATGCCGGAACAAGATTGTGGTCTAGTGAAACGTTAAAAAATATTAAAAAAACCAATTATTCAAATTACCTCATATTTTGCCAACAGATCAAGTGTTACATAGGAACGAACTGATAACATTTTGGTATGAATATAAGACAGTAAAAAAAAATGGCAACCTAACAAAACATTTAAAAAATCAGCCTGAAAAAACTAGTAGATTAATTTCCAATTTTGTACACGCGTTAAGTGATATTAAGATAATAAACTGGTAAAGTTGTATAAAGAATTCAAAATGTCGGAACAAAATGGCGGCTAAAATAATTTTTTTTCAAATCAATGTACAAAGAATCATATTCAATTGACTTGAAGATTTGCAGAAAAAAAATGTGATATAGGGATAAACTGGTACGAATTCAACATGACGTAACAAAATGGCGGTGTGTATCAATGCAAAAAATACTTATTGAATTTATTTTAAATTATGCCCCAACATCAAGTGTGGCATAGGTAAAAACTGGTAAAATATTGGCAGGAATCCAATAAGAAGGAACAAAATAGCGCGAAATAATGTTTAAAAAGACAGAATAATATGTTACTAAATGACTATATACTGAACTAAATTGGGGCACACTTCACTGTTCGTAATAAAAGGAAATACTTATCACAAGGGAAGTTCCGGTGAAAAAGTGTTGATTGATTTTGTTTTCTTCTATCTTTCTATTCTATTCAACAGTGAAGCTTACGCGAACCGAAAAAAGTTCTGATAACCGTTTCCTCATGTCTAGACTAAGAGAACCAGCCATTTTAAAGGGCTTCAAGTTATATCTCGCCTTCCTGCACGACCAACCTGCGCCAATTCACTTTGAAGGGTTTACAAATACAAGCACCAGGCTCTTTTTGGCTTCTGAAGGCATTCCTATAGATTATAGAACCCTACATAAGATATATTTCGATTTTCATGCTGCTTACGGATTTAACGCAGCAGAAGTGGAAGCGGATCTTGCAGCCTATGGATCCTATATATCTGCGGAGAGAACCATCTTCAGAGGACCAGAGAATGCCATAAAAACTATTTTACCAGCAATTCTCCCAAAAAAAATTTTTAGAAAACACGACGTGTCCTGAGGAACTAGATTCCTCAAAACGTCCTGTTGTTACTAGTCTTAATATGGTTCTAATTAATATTGCTTCTCTAAGAAATAAAACTGACGAATTGTACCTATTTCTGGAAGAATTGGAATTCCCCCAACTTGTTGCAATTACTGAGCACTGGCTGAATCTAAACAAACCCTTTTATATTGAGAGGTATACCACAATAGCTAGATATGACAGAAAAAACTCAGCTCATGGGGGAACACTGATTCTATCCCTAAATGGAGATTTCATGTCGGTATCTAAATATGATCATTTGTTAGCGGATAGCTGTTTTGAATTCTCTATGGTATATAATCAAAACCTTGATCTTTATGTAATTTGTATTTATAGATCACCAAACTCTGATGTACAATCATTTTTAAATAGCCTGGTAAGTTTGCTAGACAGTCTACCGATTAAAGGTAAAAAAATTCTATGCGGGGACTTTAATATTGACTATGCTACTATTTGTGCCATCTAAAAATATCTAATTTCTATATTCGACTCTTTCGGTCTTTCAATGCATGTATCCTCGACAACTAAAATTTCAAAAAACTCTTCTTCTATCATCGATTACATGGCGTCTGATTTTTCTCCATCAGAGGTGCATTCACAGGTCTATAACTCAGGTCTTTTCGATCACGAAGCGGTAATTTCCAGGTTTAGTTTACCTATTAGGCCCTTACCAAGATCTCGCCATCGGGACAGAATTTTCTCGACCGCAAATTTCTCAGTATTTCATAATATTTGCTTTAACACCGACTGGAATTTTGAATCTGATAATGTCAACACAAACTTCAAAACTTTTTTAAATAAAACTTTAAGTGCTTTTGAGAAGGCCTTCCCGCTTAAGAATATCAAACCTAAGCGGCATAAACCGTGGACCACGAAAGGAATACGAATTTCCGCTAAAAATATGCGCTCGCTCTCATATATAAAAAAATTCACCGACTCCTTTCTTATTCTCGACTATATCTCTAACTATAGGAGGATCTACACTACTCTTATTAAGTCAGCAAAAAAATTACACTACCGAAAACGTCTAACAAACTCAAATAACGTTTCAAAAGAAACCTGGTCCATCATTAATAACCTCAGAAACAAATCAAACCCTGTGACTCAGATCTTGCCAGGGGCTAATGATCTAAATGATTATTTTATTAATGTAAGCAAAAATGTTACCTCTAGTATCTCGCCAAGTTTGGACCCTCTTTCGTTTCTCCCTCCTTGAAAAAATTTAGCTGATAGCTTTTTCTTAAGTCCCGTTAGCAACACTGAACTATTGAAGGTAATAAATAATATCAAAAGTAAATCTTCGTGTAGCACTGATGGCCTATCAATTAGAATATTCCTGAACTTGCCACTCCCAGTCATAGAGGCCCTTACAACATTAATAAATGAGTCCTTTATAAAAGGTGTATTCCCTGATTGCCTTAAAACAGCTATAATCATTCCACTTCATAAAGGCGGCGAAAAAACTAACTCTTGCAATTATCGCCCAATTGCACTACTACCAGTGCTTTCAAAAATCATCGAAAGGCTACTGAAGAATCGTCTTATGCCATTTCTCCTGAAACATCAGATAATATCCCCGGAGCAGTTCGGATTTCTACCCAACAAGGACACCAGCGACGCCATGTTCACGTTGGTTAGAGGCGTCTACTTATCTCTCAATAACAACCACCCAACTGCCTCAGTTTTTTGTGACTATGCAAAAGCCTTTGATTGTGTTAGTCATGAAATTCTGATAAACAAACTAAATTTTTATGGAATTCGTGGTACTTCTATAAATTGGTTCAAATCTTATCTTGGGAAAAGGCAACAACTTGTAAGGGCTAATGGTTCCGATTCTGATTGTAAGTTGATTACAAGTGGAGTCCCACAAGGTTCAGTCTTGGGACCGATTCTTTTTTTGTTATACATTAATAATATCACGAACCTTAAAATTAATGGAAGAATTTCCCTTTTTGCTGACGACACAAGCACAACTTGGAGTGATTTTGATACAACGTCTTTACACTCTAGTATCTCCAAAGACTTGGTTATAATTAAGGCTTGGTCTGATTCCAATATGCTTTGTTTTAATGTCGATAAAACGGTGGCGTTATCTTATAAGGGAACTTTACAACCACTTCAGGTACATAACAGCAATATTGAATACGTAGAGTCGGTTAAATTCCTGGGTTTAAATATAAATAACAACCTAAAATGGTCTAATCATATTGACACCTTAACTAAAAAACTTTCTACCTCCTGCTTCGCCATTCGATCAGTTTCAAAAGAACTAGACGTTCCTTCTGCCAGACTTACTTATTTCTCTTTATTTGAATCCCACCTCCGCTATGGCCTTCCCTTTTGGGGCTGCTGTACCACCGAGCAATTTCGTAGTATTTTTATGCTTCAAAAAAGAGCCATTCGTTATTTGTTTGGTCTAAATAATAGAGCACCCTGCCAATACTGTTTCAAAAAATATGAAATTATTTATTTTGGAAACGGTATGTTTGCTGAGAAAACATATAAACACCCTCCCAGAAAGGCCACAACATGTATACTCTACCAGAAACTCTAGGCATGATATATATCTTCCCATTCCTTCCCCAGATTTAATAAAAAAACTTACAACTTACTTAAACAACGCCATAAAACTTTACAACAATCTGCCAGTACATTTAAAATCTATCCCTATGCTTGCACAATTTCGAAAAAACACCAAAGCATACCTCATTGAGAGACCATTTTACAGCGTTAATGATTTTTACAGCGAGTAAGTCTCTTTAAATTGTCACTAAATTCGCTTGTTTACTTAAATCTTTTGTGAGTCATGTCCTAACTCGTAGCATAGAATTTTGAAAATCATCATATAGAGAAAAGAACTGTCGAACATTCACTTAAAACTTAATTATTTTTGTTAGGTATTGGATTAAAAACAAAATTTAATTCTTTTTTGTATACTACATTCTACACTAGTTCATTATACCTTCTGTTTAACATCACAATTATTTGTATAACTATAATAACATAGAGTTTAAGGTCGCATAGTCGCAATTTTGATTTCAATGTCATCGAAATTATTCACCTCGTACATGTGTGTTTGTTTACTTTTATAAGGTTATTAGGATTCATTAACTGTTTTGCGGCAATGTTATGTTATATTCTAACGTGTGTTTTACGATTTGGTAAATTGATAATTTACATTTTTAAAAAGCATTGACCTATCGAAATTCTTTTCGATTAATGTTTTGATATGTCTTATTTTAGGTATATTTTGCTTTGTCCATAAAATTGTAAAATTTTTCTGCGGCAATAAAGCATACTTTTGTTTGTTTGCTTGTTTGTATTTTGCTTCCATGGGCTGCATGCCGCTGGATATTGTTAATACCAAATTTTTACTACACAAACCAAATCTAGAATTTAGAATTGTTTTTTGGTTAAGGTAGTTACAGTTATATAGCAGCTATTCGTAGGTGGAATGATATAAATTCAGATATAAGCGGGTACATTTAAAAAGTGATTTTTTTTTCAGATAATGAGTGCGACCATATGTGACCATCCAGGTTTAAGAAAATTTACTTTTCGAGTCGTAAATTTACCAAGATGTAAAGCATGGATAAGGAAATCAGGTAAAAAATTTAGCCACATATTAAACTGTTGTGCAAAAATAATATAGAATCTTTTGCATTTCATTTCAATGGTTTAAAGAAACTGCAGTATTTTATTTAAATTACAGTTTCCTATTGAAAATATGAATATTTATTCTCCAATGAAATTGCAATAGAATTCCAGCGCCTGGGTTACATGGACTATAGTTATGGGGACTAAAAAAAATGTGAACAAAAACTATATTAATAATTTGAAACAACAACAACAAAAAACAAATTTTACGACATAAACTAGGTATCCCTCGAAGCGCCTTTTTAACGGACTCACACTTTTTTATTTAATATTAAGGATAATCTCATGTTTTGTTGTTACAACATAGTAAATTGCTATTTCATAATTGATGATTGTTTTTCTAATTCCATTAGATAAAATAATAATAATAATAATAATAATAATAGAAAAACAAAATACTATGCATTAATAAATATTTTTTAAAAATTTACATTTTGAAGAAAAAAATCTGAGGCTTTTAACAATCCTAAAAGGTATGCTAGTTGTAAAGGTAGACATTGTTTTATTAATCAGAAAATAGAAATCGTGGTTCTTTTGATTAGATCGTGTCAAATTGACGTTTCGCCTTCGATTGCACAAGGCATCTTCAGGGATCTTTACTCCACCATTTCTGAACACTGGGTAAACATTGTGAGAAAGGTTTGGGAAAACAGTGATTTTTAAATATTTTTGAGTTTTTTTTAATTTCTCTTGAACATTGTGAAACTAAGAGCAAAGCAATTGCAATTGCATTGTCTTTTCATTATCTAAGTAGTAAACAAGTCGGTCATTTTTATTTTTTGTAATGACAACTTCGTCATAGTCTGCTGAAAATATTTAAATAGCTGGAATAAAATAGTTTTTGTGTGTTTGATGTGTTTTAATTCTGATTTCACAATATCCACACAAATAAATAAAGCATATTTATGATGATTGAATATTGTTAGCACTAAGCACTAAAAAAAAGTACATTTAGGTAGTTAAAGCATTAAAGCTGGCTTTTGAATACTACGATTTTAATCAGTTAAGTTTGTTTTAATTACCTAACTACTGTTAAACTTGATATATACATTAATGTAGATGCTTATTGAGAATATTATGCAAGTTGTCAGCGCTTTAAAATAACATTCAGGTGATTCGGCCTATTGTAGCGATCTCGGAGAAAATCATTTGAGTTCGGGCTAGAATTCATTTGATTATATTAACGCCTCCATTTTTTATTTTTCAATGCTGCGTAAAACTCATAATTTGCGATCTTAAACACCAGTTGAATTTGAACTTTAAATTTTGTCCGCCATTTTGAATGTTTAAATGTTTACTAAAAATGCATAACTTGCACTCTTAAATACCCTTAGACTCCGATTTTAGTCGAATCTACACAAATAACAAAATTCGACGGCCGTATTGGCTCAGCCATGTTGAATTTCTAAATATAGACTTAAAAATTTTAATTTTTTTTATACAACAATTTGATCGTATGCATAACTGTTAATTCTACTAATTAATCAAAGCAGTAGTATGCATTGTCTTAAAACATTGATTACTCTATAAAACAAAACAACTTTCCTGAATAGTATAATTTATTATGCACAAATTTCACCTTTACCATTACTTAAAAACAAAGAGAATAGGTGAAAAGAAAATCTTTTTGATATTGAAACCTGTAGATGTGAAGTTTTGGATAGAAATTCCAAAAAGATAATATATATGTAACTAATTTGCTTTTAAACTCACCTAACTTAACCCTTTGACTTTAGATAGAGAAGTAGGGGAAGAAAATCCTCTGCTGTACATTACGTACAGCGTTGCCAATGTTGCCAGAGTATTATGTATTAAAATGTATGTAGGTAATCATCTCATGAGATTAGAAATGATTTTGTAATTTCTAAATGTATAATTTCACATATTAATTTAAATGCGACTATAAAATCTACATACATTTGTGAAAATACAGAAAATGATGCCACGGTACGATAATAATAATTGCGTCAATAAAGTATATAAAGTAAGAATAATCCAAAATTTTGCCAAGGAAACTTTTTTAAATTTTCGTACAGGGTGTCTGGATTTGGTTGCAAAAGCGGGGTATCTCGCTTATTTTTAAAGATAGAACCTTGCGGTTTTCACAAAGCTCATTTTCATAGTAAACAAAATTTTCCTTCTTCGTTTATGAGATACAGGGCGAAATAGAAAATTTTGCATTTTGGGACCCCCCTCGTATCTCGGTTATCCTTTAACTTAACGCAAAGCGAAAAATTGTTACTTATGCAGTTTTTTACGCTGGATCCAGTGGCGCAGTCATATTTTTCATTTGAGTTGTTATTTTTTAGATGTGACCCAAAGTTGTGTTTTTTTAAATGGGACACCCCATATATTTGTCCAGAAATTTATTTGTCCTTTTAAAAGCTTCTCAAAAATATATAATAGTATGGGTCTATTTTAATAAACAACAACAAAAATCCTAATTTTTAACAATGCTGCCTTTTATTTAAAGTCGTTAACAATATCTACATCCTAACAATAAATCAAAATAAATATGTAATTAAATCTATTTATCAAAATATGTATTGATAATTTTGCACCAAAAAAGGACCACCTACCTAGATTTATGTAACACAAGAACAAAACGGTAATAAATTATTATGTAACAAGCCTTTCAGCAAAAATCAACTGTCGTATAAAACTACAGTAACCAAGGAAATCAAAAGAACTGTTCAAACTGATTTCCATTTTGTTCTATGCATGCTTCGCACAATTTTCGTATTCGTTTTAGGGAATTAGGCAAAATAACGGGATGATTTTGTAAATAGCGAAAATTTTCTCTTATTGCATTTCCTAAATCTTGGACATTATCATAGTGGTCTTTGTAAATTCTATTTTCCAGATATCCCCATAGAAAGAAATCTAAAATCGACAAATCTGGGGACCTAGGGAGCCATCCTATAGGTCCATTTGTTCCGATCCATTGATTGATAAAATTATTGTCCAGAAATAATCTCGTCATTCCAGAATTGTGTGCAGGAGCATCGTCCTGTTGAAAATAAATTTCGTTAATTTGCGCTAGAGGAACATCGTCAAGTAATTCAGGTATAGCTGCCTCTAAAATTTCTATATAGCGATTGGCTGTTAGATTTCCCTCAAATATATAAAATTTTATATGTGTTCCTAATATGAAGCAGGACACATTTAGACCAAACCTGCCCTGCTGTCTTCTGGGAAATATTTGGTGTTGATTGTCCTGGGACCAGAATCTACTATTGTGCCTATTGAGTATACCAGAATTACTGAAATGTGCTTCGTCTGACCATATAACCTTCCTTTCAAAATCTCTAACCATATCGCATCTTTCTCGAAACCAATTGCAGAAGACTACCCGACGCTTTGCAACCCCTGGCTGTAAGTGCTGCACGACCCTAAATTTGTATGGGTGGTATTTGTGCTTTTTAGAATTTCTTGAACTCTAGTTTTTGGAATGCTCTTTTCACTGGCTCTACAAGAGTTTGTAGGGTAAGCTTCTGCATTAGCCAAAACCGTAATTTCCTCAGCCTCCCGATTTTCTTTATTATATGTTTTCGTACGAGGTTTGATAAATGATCCGTGATTAAGTAAATTCTTTTTTATCCGATAAAAGTGGATATATTAGGTTGCCTCCTTTCTGGATATCTAAATAAAAATTAAGCAATAGTATTTCAACATACCTAAAAATGAAGTATTTACCTGTTAAAATACATCTCAGAAGCCGCTTCAACATTTTCATTACTTAATATAAAACAAGCTAACATATCGTACTTTTCATAATGTTCGAAAGTTTGGTTTTCTTCCATAATAATACAAATATATTTTTACCCAATAAATAAATACAAAAAACTAGCGCTATATTTTATATACGCGTACAAAATTGGGAAATGTCATTTGTTTCCAAGAAAACAAATAAAACGGCATCGTTTTGCATGACCTGCTGCAAAATTTGGGATGATAATTATAAAAATTAGGATTTTTGTTGTTGTTTATTAAAATAGACCCATACTATTATATATTTTTGAGGAGCATTTACAAGGACAAATCAATTTCTGGACAAATATACAGGGTGTCCCATTTAAAAAAACACAACTTTGGGTCATATCTAAAAAATAACAACTCAAATGAAAAATATGACTACGCCACTGGATCCAGCGTAAAAAACTACATAAGCAGCAATTTTTCCCTTTGCGTTAAGTTAAAGGATAACCGAGATACGAGGGGGGTCCCAAAATGCAAAATTTTCTGTTTCGCACTATATCTCATAAACGAAGAAGGCTATGAAAATTTTGTTTACGGCTTCATGAGTTTCACAAAAAAATTAGCTCAGGTTCGTGAAAACCGCAAGGTTCTATTTTTAAAAATAAGCGAGATACCCTGCTTTTGCAACCAAATCCGGACACCCTGTACATCAAACATTTTAATACGCCATCATTTTGTTCCGCCATATTGAATTCATAGCAATATTTTACCAATTTGTGAAAAAATTTGATAATTTTTTTTGAGTGATTTGGCCGCCATTTTGTTCATCTATCTTGAATTGGTACCAAAATTTGAATAGTTCATTACTATATCACACTTGAATTTTGTACAAAATTTCAGGTCAATTAAGTAAACAGTTTTTTTACAATGATTTTTTAAAATTTTTAATATGCCTCCATTTTGTCCTGCCATGTCGGATTTTTACCAAAATGTTACAACTTCATCCTCATGTGACCCCTAATTATTAACAAAAACTTGAAATTAATAGGTAAACTAGTTTAGTTTGGACAGATTGACCGACTAACAGAAGTGGAAAAAACACGTTTTCGGCGCTTAGGAACCCCGGAATGTGAAAAACTGTAAAAACCTGGTCGTGATCACGATTTATGCGGAAAACAAAATCGGACCGCCACTGGCAGTAATCAACAACATCGCCACGTGCTTGAGCATGGGTCATCCACACCCCTTATTTTATTGTTAACTTGGTCCAAGGAATGTAAAAAGTAGAGGAACCACGTTGGCCTACGCTAAAAACGTGATTTATGAATGAATTGGGATCCCTAACTTGGTTTCTTACTCTAAGGTTTTTTGCATATGCCGCAAAAATATTCGGCCGTATCGAGTTAGTGGTGTTTGGACAGATACTACAAATTACAACCATTTTAGTTTATAAATATTTTAAACAGACGCTGCAGGAAACAAATTTTAAATCATCCATTTATTTCCAAGGGAAATCTGCTGGTCACTGACACTTAATTTTAAAACTACTAAAATCAACTCGCACACACGAACGACTATGCCGAGGCCTCACGTTTATTTTATACAACAGAAGTAAATGTTAAAAAATGCCTTTATTTATAAACTATTAAACTGAAAAGTAAAATATTCTTAATTAATAACTTATATACACACAAAACTTTTAAAAATTAGAATATTTTCTTAAAAGCTTGAGGCTTAATTTCAAGTGTGATGATGTCTCACTCCTCATTCTTTTAGGAAAATATAAAAATTTTTATAGTTTTGCGTTGATGGAAGTTATTTTGTACTTTTCAGTTCAGAATTTATAAAAAAATATATAATATAATAAATAAAGCATTCACGATTGGACACCATAACATTGTATTGACATCGGATTTATGTATGTATACCAAATTTCAGTCAATTCCGATAACGTGAACTGTTATGTACTGTTTAGCATTATTTTTTATGAACTCTGTATAAATCATTCGCGATTGGACATCATAATATTGTACTGTCATCGAGCTTATGTATGTATACCAAATTCCAGTCAACTTCGATAACCTGACTGATTTGTACTGTTTTAAGTTACTTTTTACGCACCCTATATAAGACATTCACGATTAGACACTATATTATTGTATTGTCATCGGGTTTATGTACGTATACCAAATTTCAGTTAATTCTGATAACGAGAACTGCTTTTTACGTTTATATTAGTTTGTACCTTTTAGCACTATTTTTTACGCACCCTGTATAAGACGTTCACGATTGGACACTATAATATTGTATTTTCATCGGGTTTATGTATGTATATCAAATTTCAGTCAATTCCGATAACTGGAACTGGTTCAAAACTTACAAAATTTGACCCAAACATACATACTAACTAACATACAAATAAAGTTAAATAAAACCTTTTAAATAGAAGTTTTTATGTACATACCTCGGCTGTTGTAAATGTGTGCAGCACACTATAAAGCAAGTCACTACACAAACAAAGCAGTTGTCCACCACTGAGCAGAAACTTCATCAAGTTAAATGTCAGCTTTGTATCTACACTGCCGCATACCACCACCAAGGTTGTGGAGTCTGCCCAAGTGAGTGGGCCAGTTAACGGAAGATCATATATTGTGTATCTGTAATGAAAACCAAAAACGATTAAATTATTGTTGTTAAAGTTTGGTCTAGGTAATTAAACTACTCAAAAAATTCGTCGGTATAACAATTTTTTTCGCCATTTTTGAGAGACTGTACGTCGGAAACGCCTTAAACAATTTTTAAAAATTAAAAAGCCTCTGAAAGGCCATTATTTGTTTAATCAATAACCTGGAGTGGTTTTTGATAAAAATATTTTTTTTTGTATTATACAGGGTGTAAAAAAATATAATGTAAAAATGACAAATTTTTTAATCTCTGCACCACCTGCAATAGTTACTCTAGAACTTTCATAGTAATCACATTTAGAAGCTTTGTTCGATATCTCGGGCCGTATTTGGCGTTTTTTTTTATTTTTTTTTGTTTAGAAAAAAAGTTACAGGTGATTTTCAAAAAGTCTGTATTTTTTAAATTAAAAAATTTTTAATTTCTAGAAATTCTTTCATTTATTGTGAAAATGTTTTATCTATACCCAGAAATATAGAGGTTTTGCATTTTTTTTTTGTTTAGAAAAAAATGTTACAGGTATTTTGAAAAAATCTGTATTTATTAAATTAAAAAAGTACAAATCTCTATGAGTTCTCACATTAACATTAAACTTTCCGGTTTGGCACTTTTTCTTTTAGAAAAAAAAGCTACAGGATATATTCAAAAAGTCCGTATTTTTGAAATTACACATTTCTATGAGTTCTTTTTATTAATGTGGAACTTTTGTGATTTTATTATCCCTGTTCCTGTGTACAGAAAAGTATGGCGGCATTATTAAATTCAATTCAAATCTTTAATTCACATTAAAAAGCACTTTCAGTCTCTAATTTTTAAAAAAGGGGCATTTACACGACAATTACGTAATATATTGGGGATTTAATTTCTGTAGGAATTAAAAAGTGGAATTAAAAAGTTTTTACGTCTATAATTTATAGTAAAAATGTAATAAAGTATTGGATTAATATCGGACAAAACACCAACTTAATATCAATAACAAAAAACCATTTATTTAAAAGCAACTAATCCTTTTAGAGACATCAAAAAGTAGGTAGTTATAAATAACTTTTTCGTAACTTTTAGTAAAACATATGGTACTTACTTATCTCGATTCAAAATGGTACCCAACACCTCTTTAACATTTTCCTTAGCCACTGTACTATCAGCATATACCAATATATTGAAGGGCTTAGCATTTCTTAACATATTTCTATCTAATAAACATCCGTTTGAATCTGTCGGAGAACCAACATCGTCATTTATTTCTACGTTTGGTCCATTTTGATCTACTGCTGATGGTACCTCTCCCAACACTTCCGAAGGACATTCAGCTTGGTCTGCTGTTAATGGAATCTCTTGGAAGCTTTCTGAAGAATGTTCGATTTGGTTTGTGATTATCGGTTTCTCTTTTAAAGATTCTGAAGTATTTTCAGCATTGTCTGTTTGTACCGGTGTCTCTTTGAACAATTCTAAAGTGTGTTCGGTTGGAGTAATTATTGGTAACTCTTCAAAGAGATCTGAAGTTTGTCCAGCTGGGGCTCTATCCCCTAAAAGAAAAGTAATTAAAAAAACAGCTTGTTATACAACGTGGGTCCGATCTCATTTCGTTTTTGAGCACAGGGTGTTAATGATTTTATTTTTTTTTTATTCATGACAAACTTCTTCAAAACGACTGTCGCAATCGGTTATTTAAACTAGCACATATTTCACTGATAAAAATGCGTGGAGAGTTTAACCAGGGGCGTACGTCTGGGCTGTCGCAGCAATAATTTTCGACATGTACGCCACCGACTTTTTTAAAATCTTTTTTTAGCATCGTAATGAAGACTGTTTAGTGCCTGTTAAAAGTTATATCCTTAGAGAAAGAATAAAAATAGGGTTCATTATTTACATATTTAGCGACAAGGTCGATCATACGACGATGCCCAGCCTAGCCAATACCAATTTATATTACGGTGAATATGTTTAAACATGATGCAATAAAATTGTCATACAAAGAATAGTAATGTATTTCTAGTATTAGTTTCTAAGCAGTATAAAGAAATTACTTTTATTGCAAAATAGTAAAATACAAACTAAAATACCCAAAGTATCAGATCAGATTTCACCAGTAACAAGAGTTTTAGGTAGCTATGGCAAACCCGATCGACAACTCCACGTATTAGACCATCCCACTTTCATTGACAAGGGATCCTTACAGTAAAAAAGTATAATAGTCTACAGTAAACATTGTTACAGGGTCACGTGACCGGCATGGCTTAAAAACCAATAGCGGGTCGTGGAACTACAATAAATTTTAACATTAAAGAAATTAATTTGTTAACAAATATTTTTTTAGCGTCACTACTGCATGTGTTTTAATGTATTATTGTTGATATCGCTCAAATCTTCTAATTATATGTTGCCTTACCTCAAGAAGCAGCGTTTTAAAAGTGCGGTGACATTAGAAGAACATTAATTTTTTAAACATTTTTATTTACTTTATCTTGGACATTGCGAAACTAGGAGCTTTAGTTGACCTAACTATGGTGCGGCAATGTGAGTTTGAAAAAAAATGGCCGTTTAAGTTTGGAATTTTCTGACGTATTGACCAATCTGGTTTAGTATAAAAGAATGTTTATTTCGTCGAGGGTCATGTGAGAATCTTTTTTTTCTATCCGTTTTATCCAAATTTTGCAGAAAAATTAGGTTTGACATGACCATCAACTGATAAGTTTTACTACAAATCCAAAATGGCGGCCTAATAAAATATCGTGTGTCAATGCAAAAAACTACTACATCGATTATGTTCAAATTTTGCTCAAAAATCAAATATTATCAAGTAAAATGGAGGAACAAAACGGTGGCCTAATTAAATGTTCAGAAATATCTGAAAAAAGTACTTATCGGATTGACTGATTGATGACATCCCCATTTTAAATATTTATTACTAAAAATTATTATTGTTATAGGTGTCCGGCAATAGGCGGAAAAGTCCGATAGACTGCACACTTGTTTAGAGAGTTTTTTTTAGTTTAGTCATTTTTCTAGTCCACGTCAGTTTCGTTCATAGATTAGGCCAACAGCTGTCCAGTCGATTCTTGAATGCATTCACACTTGGAGCGGAAACTATGTCCTCACTTAGCTTGTTCCAGTCTTCTATCACGCGGTTATACAAAATGTTTTTCCGACAAAGTCTATGGCACAGTTCTGATGGAAAATGCGTTAATATCGCACGAGTAGACACCATGTAGTATTTTATACGTCTCTATGAGGTCTCCTCTTCTTTGCCGATCAACAAGTGTTGTAAGTTTTAGTTTTCTTAACCGTTCTTCATAAGGTTTATTTCTCAGGGTCAGAGGAAGTTTTGTGGCTCGTCTCTGCACTCTCTCAACGAGATCGATGTCCTTTTGAAAGTAAGGAGACCATGAGATCACTGCATGTTCAAGTATAGGCCGTATGTAGGTTCTGTAAAGGTGTAGGCACAGTTTTTCAGAGATGTTTCTAAAGGCCCTTCTTATAAGGTAGATTAGAGAATTGGCTTTTTTACCACTTTGAGCACCTGAGATTCACATTTCAGGTCAGATGTTATTGTGACTCCCAAATCCACCTGTTCAAAAGTTGTTGTCAGTGGTTCGTCATTGAGAAAATATGTTAGCTGAGGGTTGTTATAGCCAATATGTAACACTGCACACTTGCTGATGTAGAGTTTTATTAGCCAATTTTTACACCATGTATCCAGTGTTGCCAGATCTTCATTCATTTCCCCATGGTGGATGGTGGGATCACAAAAAATCTTTGTATCGTCAGCATACAAACTCACTCTGCACAGTATGTCCTGGGATAGGTCGGCCACGTAGATGATGAACAGGAGTGGGCCCAGCACTGAGCCCTGTGGGACTCCACTGTCAACACTGTACTTCTTAGAGAGACATCCATCAACCCTGACCTCAAACCTTCTATTCGACAGATAATTCTCTATCCATCTCAGCAGCCTACCCCTGATTCCGTAATCCTCGAGTTTCTTAAGCAGCCTCCTAGTTGGTACAGTGTCAAATGCCTTTTCGAAGTCCACATAGATGACATCCACTGGGTATCCGTCGTCCATTGCTTTTGTCCACGTTTCCAAGTTGTACATGAGATTGGTATTCACAGATCTGTGTGGTAGAAACCCATGTTGGTTGTAAAGTTTGTGTGAGTGGTTCCTAATTAGGAAAGCTGTCAATTCCTGTGCTATAATTCGTTCCATGCACTTGCATGGTATTGATGTCAGACTTATTGGTCTATAGTTAGCAGCTGAGAGTTTGTCTCCCTTTTTGTAGATGGGTATTACCACCGCACATTTCCATTCTGAGGGAAGATAGCCTGACTCAAAAGATTCACTCATTACATCTGCAAGTAGAGGACTTATATTGTGCAGTTTTTTAGAAGAATCGGCGATACACCATCAGGGCCTGGACTTGAGTGTGTAATTCTGCTGTAAATTCTATGTTTTCAATAGATGGCCCAGACCTAGTTTCTTCTGGAAGTAGAGGAATATTTGCGAGGCTCTCTCTTGTATAGGTTTGGTGGAACTGTTTTGCAAAAATTTCAGCCACCTGGCTTGACTCCGATGTTACACAACCATTGCTATCCTTCAGTGTAAAGGACTGCAACTTGGAATTGAGGGTACTGTTCACAAACTGGTAGAATTGTCTAGGTCCCTTATCGACCAGACCATTCTCAAAAGTTTTTCTCGCTTCTCTCAGTGACATGGTTATATTGTTGTTTGCTCTTTGGTAAGCAGAGTAATCATCTGCATTTCTGGAATTCCGATACTTATGCCACAGGCGACGCTTTTGATTGATGGATTTCTTATGCTGCCTTGTAATCCACGGTTTCCCAAAAATATCTTTTGGTTTTTCCAATGGTATGTATTTCTTAATTATATTATCAGTGATATTTTTCAAATTCTGATATTTTGTGATGTTTGAATTTAACTCTGTGTTCCTAAGGTGATCATTCACTATTTCATACTGGGCTTTCCAATAATTTCGCCTTTCTGGTTTGGTAGCAATATTTGGGACTAAGTTTATTTGCATATGAACCACTACAGTTATGTGATCACTGAGACCAACAGGATTATGTCCCGTGACAGACGTGATTAGCTTTTCATCTGACACTAACAGCAAATCAAGTAATGATGGTATGTTATTGTCACGATACCTTGTTGGAAAAGTAATCAACTGATGAAGATTGCTATCCTGATATGACATGAGGAACTGTTCAAATATACTGCATGGTCTCTGGGCTTGCGAGCCAGCCCAATTAATATGGGGATAATTAAAATCCCCAAAAAGAAGTACATTTTGACGATATTCAGACAGACCACTTATGACATCACACAGGCTCTGATTATCAACATTATTACATGATGGTGGACGATAGACACAACCTAGTAATATTTCAGTTGATCTTATTTTCAGGTTAATGAAGACTGATTCGATAATACTATTTCTAAGCTCATCAGCAATGTATGAATTGCTCACTTAATATCGATTTTTAATCAAATCTTTATAAATATTAAAATTCGCTCGCATTCTAGGCATTCCTACTCTCATTTTTTAAATTTACTAAAAATGTATAATATGTATTTTCAACTACCCTCAGATTCCTACTTTCTTTCAGCCAAATCTACAGAAATGTTAAAATTCCGCCGCCATGTTGGCATTACGATCTTGAATTTTTAAAATGTTGACACAAATTCATGATGTGCAGTCTTAGATACCCCTAAATGCCGAATTTTAATCAAATTTGCAAAAATTTTAAAATCAGTCTGGTGGGGCCGTCATTTTGACACCGCTATTTTGAATTTTTAGATGCTGACACTTTTAAATTTTCCTAGGCACTGATTTTCAGTTTTGGCTACACAAGTAACAAAATTCTTCGGCCGTATTGGCGCCGCCATTTTGGATTTCTAAACGTTGACTAAAAAAATTCAGATTTTTCATATCCGAAAGTGTATGCATGTCAAATTTGAAAATAATCGGTAATGGAAGTTCTGAAAAATCCATTACAAGATTTGAACCAGACGAATAGGAAGTCAATAAATGCGCGTTAAAAGCATTGATTTTAGTTTAAAACTCTAACACCCGTATTCACTAAAGAGGTTTAACTTTAGACAAGGTCTAACTTGACAGTTACAGGTTTAAGATGACATTTTCAACAACTGAACAAATAATTTTTTTAAATGTCACAATTATAAAATGATAGTGACATAAGGCAAACATAACTAAAAACTAAAGTTTAATAATAGAGAAATAACTAATTTCCTTTTAAACTTACCTAACTTCATGGTTTGATTTTGGATAGTGAAGTAGAGAACGATTATTTCTTTGAAGTTTGTAAAAATACCTATTTGCCTCATTAAAAAATAGATAAGCATCCTTCTTTTTGTCAACGATAATGAAGCATGGCCCATTTCTTCATTTTCGTACATCAAATATTTTAACAGGTCGTCATTTTGTTTCGTCATATTGAATTCATACCAATATTTTAGTTTTTTTTTATATCAGACGTAATTTTTGTGGAAAATTAAATAAAATTAAAGTTAATTGAGTAAGTGGATTTTTTAGCTATACCGGAACAGACCGACCGACCGACCGACAGGAATGGAAAAACATCAGGATCTGTAAAAACCCGGAACGATAATTTTTTCACGATTAATGATATTTCCTTATGCGGGAAGTGAAAACTCACGCCGTCACTGGCATTCGTCAATAAATGGCCACGGCTTGGGCATGGGCCATCCCCACTTCTTGTTTTATCGTAAACATTCGTCGATAGAATGTGAAAAATAGGGGAACCATGTTGGCGCATACCCCTAACGTGATTTATGAATGAGTTTTGATCTCTACTTTAATTCTTACTCTAAGGTTATATCTTGATATTTTGTGAATTTCGATTTTTTTTATGATTCATTATCATATTAAAGAAAATTAATTATTAAATTAATAATAATATAATTATGCATAATAAATAAGTATAATATTGTCACGTATACCCTGACTAAGGGTATTTTCAACTAAAGTTTGCCTGAACTAATAAGTTAATTAATTGTTTACATAACATAGAGTAATTAACATTGAAAGAGAAACTGCTAAACAACAAGCGATTTTGAGATATAAATTGGACCGCAGGTCCCTATCAGATTTAGACTTTGACTTTGGTCTCAAATCTACCTTTTCCCTGATAAACCTGTGGACCCCAAAGGAAGTGACCCACCTCAGGTGAATCAGACCTTCTCCTACTGGCTGTCGAGTGGTTCTTAAAACCATCTAGGATACATCTTCCCTCAACCAAACTAACCTAAAGTAATTAGCAAATTCGTCATCATATCCCCAGTAACAGTAACGTAATTGTTCAATAGAGTATTCGTCAGTTCAAGCAAATTATTATGTTCCCAACTAAAGTAAGGAAGGTGTAACTTTCAGTAAATAACACTGGCCGACAAGATTTTTCTAACACAGGCCAGCTCATTATTTTCACAATGGAAATACCCTCCCAATAATAAAAAAAAATATTCGGAAAGCCCTAATACGTACCATTTTTTAATAGCCTAATTAGAACCTTTTATATTGCCACACGGTGGTCAATATGCGAAAATTAGCAGGACAGAAGTAAATATTGCAAAACAAATAAAAAAGCAGTAAATTTTGTATGTTATTTTAATCAAAAATATGTTTTATATAATGTTGAAAGTTGAAATTCATTTTTACCATATCTACAGGGTGTTTAAAAATAGGCACTAGTAAAAAAAATTAATAAGAGGCTCTACATTTACCTTTAAATAAACTTATAAATAAATTTAAGGTACATTTAACTTAATAAAATTTGACATTACTTATTTGAAAATTACTATGATTAAGGCCCAAATTATCAATCGTTTGTTAAATTTACCAAGAGGATAATTGTATTGGAAACTATTGTTGAGACAATCGTTTCTATGACAATTATCGTTTTGGTAAAGTTAACAAACGATGGCTAATTTGGGCCTAAGTCTACAAATTATGAAAAACAGTTTTAATAGCAAACATCGGAAAGTAGCAAAACAGTAATATCACTTAAATTAATTTAGGTATATAGTGCGTACAAAAAGTCAATGTGTTTTCGCATACTGTATAATTTAGGAAATAAGCATTTTTTTCCTGATTTTAAGTATTCTACAGTATAATACTCACTTGATAATTGAATGCACGAAGATTACCGTTTGTTTTGTTTTCAATAAGAATAAAGGAATAAACTAAAAACATAAAGTATTAATTCAAATATAATGCTTGACTAACATAGAAAAAACAAAATAAAGAACTTTTGTAATATCATAATTTTTTGCAGGTTTAACGAACTATAAGATTATTTCCAACGCGTACGAAAACCGTTTTGAAACTGCTATAAAATAGTTGACTAGTTCAACATCAATAATATTTGTGTCAGTATTGATATTTGAATTTTCGCTAGTGTTGAAACTAATCTATAATCTATAACTAAACATTAATCTGGACATTTAAGAAAAAGCAATGCTTCAGGAGACAAAACACTATCTTTTTTACTAGGTAATTTTCTGATATTAGATATTACTGGATCTGATGTTATTAGGAACATGTGTAAGAGATCTGTGTTTGTTTCAAGTCTGGACATTTTTCTAGTATTGTGTTCTCTGAAATGTCTGTATTCTTTGTGTCTTGCCTCCTGAACATCTTCCGATAATTGCCCTATTGGTAGATCAAATGAGCTAATAACGTCTGCTCCATGTAACAATATTTTGTGTACGGAAGCAGGCATGTAGTACCAGGGATATAAAAGTACAAATCGCTCGGCAGTTTCATGTAAATATACTCTAAATTCTTCTGTTTTAATAGAAAAGCCACTGGATAAAATTTGTAAAATTACATTAAAGCGGTTAAGAAGGTCTTTATCTATTCCAGTAATTTCGCTTGCCTTCTCCAAATTTTGAAAAAATCTCCGAGCAGTATTGCCATCGTTTGTACTTCCATATCCCTGTTTAACTACATCTACTAAAATCCCTAACTCTAATTTTAATTTATCTATTATCTCTTTTTTTCTTGTCTCAAATGCTACCTTATCGTTTTTTCGAATTTGCCACTTTTGAATTCCTAGTCTATAGCAAATATGTAACACACATTCAAAGAATCTTATATGGGCATGTAAAGTAGATAAACCCAATTCACACGCGTTGTCTTTTAACGGCCTATTTTTTATTTGACTTAAATTATTCATTTCTTTTGGCTTTGTACCGCAGATATAGCATGTTTGAGACGAAGAATTTTTGACTACAGCGTTACAAGCTTTTCCATCCAGCATAGTTAGGCATAAAACATGATTTATAATGATTTTGTGGCCTAAAGAAGTTATTACCTTAGTTGGATTGAGATCTGAGATTTGACATTTTATATTGTTTACTTCTGAAGAAATTACTTCTGCGGTTTCTTTAATAAATTGAATTTTAATAGGCCTACAAAACCTTGTTGAAGATGTTCTAGGATTTTGCCAGATGATAACTTCTTTATTATTTTCGTTTTTGTACACGAGATTCAGAGGCACTAATGTTGTTAAAAGGACGTCACTATCAGATATGCTGCCATATGGCTCTGAAAAGTTTTGTTTATAGTTTGCTTGACCACGACTACCATCCAAACCCCATTTACAATTTAATTGACAAAAAACGGTTTGAGTGCTTTGAAAAGTTTGACAAAATACCTCATCTTGTACTTGGACTAAACGATGACAGGTGTGATCAAGCAAACTCTGCAGTTTTACCTCGGCAAAATTTTCCAATATATTTATATTATTAGGATAACATTCATTTTTTGCTTTTAAAACTAAATAGTAAGGTGGGTACAAATTTGCAATTCTTTCAGCAGCCCCTTTTTGCATTGAAATGTACTGATGTTTTGTTAATTTCAGATCAACTATCAGGGCTAAGGCTTCCATTGGCGTATATGGTTTTACAGTAGTTGCACTATCGGGAGAAGTTTTTTTTGTTGAAGAATCGGAATGTGTAATTTCTTCTATTTGTTTGGCGATTTTTCTTTTACCTTGTGCTCTGTAACTTAGTTGGGTAGCCAAAGCAAGTTCTTCAGGGGATTTCGATTTTGCCAAAGACGACACTCTTCTTTTTCTCGTTTTCACACTGCTTTCGGTAAAACATTTTTCAGGCCGACCAAATTTTAAGTTAACTTGTTCATCATTATCGGAATTTATTAAATATTTTTGGAGCCATGTAGAGTATTTTTTTAAAAATCGCTTTTCACACTGATGACATTTTTTCCATCTAGTTACCAAATTGCCACAAAATATCTTAATTTGATCGAAGATTAACTTTTCCGTGTTAGACGAGCTTGCTTCTATAGTTTTTGCATTTACATAATTAAAAACAGCCGTTAAAACGTGGGGACTAGTTGCATTTGATATAAAATTATGCCTTTTCAAAAAATCGTACACGTTCAGCCTTTTAACACGAGTAGCATTAGCTCCTAAAAAAATTCATAACTATAACAGCTGGTACTAGCTGGTTTCAACATATGATAAAATATATTTATAAAGGTTTATTTTAATATATTTTTTGTAAATGTAAGTGAAATCTTATAAAACTTTTATTTGCTGCACCTTGAAATGTTTAATTATTATTTTTTGTTTTATAAAATGTAGAGTTTTTGAAAGACAGGTTTTTTATATGTAACTGAGACAAATAAACAAAATATTCAACAAAAACTTACCATTCAATGCTTCGTTATTCATTTTTCAGATGAGTGACAATAAATATCAATTAGACCTTTAAATAATTTTTCAATTGATTTCCTACACAAAATAAATAAATAATCTGCCTTGATTAAATGAAAATTGTGACAACTTTAACATGTCAAAGCTTACGTTTCAATATATGTCAGGACTTGCCCAGTTGCTATGGTATTATTTAGATTATTTCTAAGCCGCCTACGCAAAAATTGACGCAATAATAAAAAAATAAAAATCAGACTTTTGTCCTGCTAATTATCGCATATTGACCGCCGTGTGCCAGGTAAAGAATTTTATTGAGGGGCGGCTAAAATGGGTCCATTTTACAACGGAAAAATTACCTAGACTGGGTTGTTTACAACATTAGATATAAAATAAACGTTAAACATCACTCCTCTGTTGAGTTTGGAATTGAGTGGTTCTCTGTGTATCGATAAGCAAGTGTATGTGAAGACGAGAATGTCGAGTCAAACGCGCCGAAGTTGCAAAATTTCTCCAGACAAATTTTGTTATATTTGTGGAGAATTTCTGGTGAAATCACAAGCCATTCCAAAACGTAAAAAAAGCCTGCTTTAAATATTTTGGTGTGGTAATTGGGGATCAAGATAAGCGGTGAGGTGTGTTAGTTGTAGTGTATCATTGGTACAGTGGATGAAGGGAAAGAGAAAAAGTATGCCTTCTGCAGTTCCAATGGTATGGCGAGATACCCCAATCATTCTGAAGCACAATATAGAATTTCCAAATTTGCAATCTGCCATACGACCTGTTCCTCATAATGCAAATTTGCCAGTGCCGATTGCGCCTTTGAATTGGCAAGCTATTGGTTTGGGAGATTATGGAGAAAGCGCATCATCAGACAGCTCAGAAGAACAGTGCACCGATCCCACTTTTACCACAGGTCCCAGTTCCGTCAAGCCACATTTGATTTTTTAAAGTGAATTAAATGATTTAGTACGTGATTTGGGGTTATCCAAGCAAAAGTCAGAACTTCTGGGTTCCCGTCTTAAGGAATGGAACCTTTTGGCCAAAGAAACAAAAATTACGAATTTCAGAAAAAGAAATGCTATATTTTCTGAATTCTACAGCATGGAAAATTCGTTGTCCGCATGTACTGATATAGACAGTTTAATGCAAAAACTTGATGTTGAACATTCTCCCCGTGAGTGGCGCTTATTCATAGACTCATCTAAATATAGCTTAAAAGCTGTGTTATTGATTGCATAATGGAAATTTAAAACCCTCTATACCAGTTGCCCATTCAGTTGCAATGAAAGAAAATTATGAAAATACGCGCACGATTTTGGATAAAATAAACTGCAATAGGTATAAATAGCAGATATGTGGGAACTTAAAAGTTATAGAGATTTTAGTGGGACTTCAGGGGGGATTTACACAATATTACTGTTTTCTTTGTTTATGGGACGGTCGTGCAATAAATCAGCATTATGTAACAAAAATTTGGCCAGAAAGAAGCGAATTTCAACCGGGATCTCAAAATGTTAAATTTATACCTCTTGTTGCTCCCAAAAATGTACTATTGTCTCCTCTTCACATTAAACTTGGGCTAATGAAAAACTTTGTGAAGGCTTAGAAAAAAGATGGTGATGGATTTAAATACCTAAGACAAGTCTTTCCCCAGTTAAGCGATTCTAAATTAAAAGAAGGCATTTTTATTAGGCCACAAAGCAGAAAATTGCTGGAGGATGTCAATTTTACGGAAAAGCTTACCAGGCAGGAACTCAGTGCATGGAATTCATTTGTTAATGTAGTAAGAGGATTTTTAGGCAACTATATGGATGAAAATTATGAACAATTAGTTAATGAACTCTTAGATGCCTATAAAGCGCTTGGTGCCACTTCCTCCATTCTCATCTGTCATTTTTTCCTAAAAATTTAGGAGCTGTTAAGCCTGGGTTATAGACTGAAAACGTTTGCGTGTTCCATCGCCGTTTGCGCTGTTTTTGAAGTTAACTTAACGCAAAGCAATAGATATGGTTATATATGGTTTAAGTTTCCGCTATCCGTCGAAAAGATGGCGATCTTTAACTTTGACGGAAGCGGCTGGCAAAAATCGACGTTTGCCTTAAGCTGCAACCAATGAAATTGCTGGATTTTAGGGGACCTTTTAAAACGTTCGTCCTTCGTAATAAATTTGATATTAATATATACACATAACATCTTCACCCATTTAAAAAAAACTACTTGGAGTCATTGTCTTTAAGTTTAAGAAAATACTAGTAGGAATTATGATTATTTCTACCCCATTTAACAGGCCAAATTCGCGATCTGCTTTGCCACCTTCTGTTCAACTTCAACTTTGCCTCTGCGGCACACATTATCATCATTACTATGCTTTTGACTATCCATGTTCAGCAAATTATAAAAACGCACATAAAGTGAAAAACAAGCAAGACAAAATTGCATTATACAAAAAGGCGATAAATATAAACATTAAAGTCAGGTTAGCTCCACAGGTGACGCAAACGCAAACGTTTTAAATCTATAACTCGGGCTAAGAACTAGTGTAAACACTTAGCTTAAACGGACGACGCAAGACACAAACTTTTTCAATCTATAACCCAGGCTTTAGTGACGAGCAGGGTGAAAGGTTTCACCAAGATATCAGAAAAATGAAAATTCGGTACGAAGGACTATGGGACCCAGCCATGATGGGTGACTACTGTTGTTTTTTGAAGAGAGATGATAGGACACCTCATAAACGGAAAAAATAATGTTTAATTAGTGTTTTAAGTTAATATTTTTCTCGTTTGCTTTTCTCTTAGATGTATGGTATGTTTAATAGGCGAAAACTGTAAACATAGTCAATAAACAGGGTTAAAAATTTTCTGAAATCATTTTTTCTATAGATATTAGGTATCGTGCTACAACTTTCTATTTGTCATTTTCGTATTTGGTTAGGTCCATTCTATTAGATTATGCTATTCTGATTTGTGTTACAGCAAAAAAAAATTTTTTTGTCGGCCAGTGTAATTATTAAGTAATCGAAGAACTCATCGCAAGCTATGCTAACCCAAAGTAAGAAGCCAAGCGAGAAATTAGCTCTATCGATGTAAGGTTTATAGAAGACACCAATAGAGGTCAACAGATGTTTTTGGATTCTGTGTTTTACTAAACCCCCGTAACCAAATATATTTAAAACGAAGGTCAAGCAGATTTAACATATGGAGAAGGTATCGTATGTGACAATATTTTGTAATTTGTTTAAATGACAACAACTTTATAATTATTATTTACCCTTTTCAGTCTCAGAAAAGCTTTAGATGTTACTCCTGTTTACATAAGAAAGTTTTTGATACAATGACCCCCACTTTTGTGTGTTAAAATATGTCACTTCCTTCTCACCCTGTATATAAAAATAGTTTTAGTCGTTCCTAATTTTTTTTTATTTGTGTTTGTTTTTTTAATGTGTATTATAAATTTATATTTATTTTTAATTTTATTCTTTTTCTATTTTTTTATATACTTTTTGACGATCCTTTATACAATAATGTATTTTTTGGTAATATAAACTATTCTATTCTATTCTAAATGTCAATCAACTAATCAGAACAACCATTTTCATGGCACAAGAGGTATTTTTTAAGTTTAATTATTTTAAGCCACACTGAATGTTTATTTAAAAACCTAAGAAAAACCAAATAATAAAACGAAGATCTATTTACACATATCAGTGCCTGACTTTATAAGCTCTGCTGTCGACCAAGGTTGTCAAGTAGATGCCATTTATTTTGATTTTAAAAAGGCCTTTGATCGGGTTGATCAGAACATGCTCATATCCAAGCTACATATGGAATATCTGACCCCTTACTTTCATAGGTCGTAGCTACTTGCATGGTCGGACTCAAGTAGCGAAAATAAATAACTGCACTTCTGAAATGATCAACGTTTCATTTGGCGTCCCTCAAGGTTCCCACTTGGGACCAATATTATTTCTAATTTTTGTCAATGACCTATCACTGAGGCTCGCTGATTGTCACCACCTAATGTTTACAGATGATCTAAGAATCTTCAGTCTTATAAATAATGAAACTGACTCTTCTTTACAACTGAATATAAACAACATATATTCATGGTGTTAAGAAAATCATATGGACCTGAACATTTCTAAATGTAAGATTATCTGTTTTAGCAGGAAAAAGCATCCTATTCAACTCACATACGTGATTAATCGTATAGAAATTGAACGGGTTAGCATGGTAAATGATTTAGGGGTCATCTTCGACTCCGAGTTTCGTTTTATCATTCATATCGATAATGCGGTCGATAAGGCTCTTAAATTATTAGGTTTTATTATAAGGCAATGTTACTTTAAGAACACTGAAGCTTTGAGATCTCTATATTTCGCTTTGGTTAGAAGTAATTTTGAATATTGTTGTATGATTTGGGCCCCGTATTACCAGGTTCACATTAAAAAACTTGAGCGTGTACAGAATAAATTTGTAAATTTCTTATTATATAAGTTGTGTATTGACAAGTCAGACCTTGTTTATGGTGATCGATTGAAATTGTCGGGTTTAAATGATTTAGCAACACGAAGAATGATTCTTACATTGTGTTTTGGTCATAAATTGCTAAGTAACAGAATTGACCGCAACGATTTACTGTCAGCTATTAACTTTAAAGTTCCATCGCGTATTATGAGAAATGGTGACCGTTTTGCTCTTAACTATGCGCGTAGGTTCCGACGTCGGCAAAAATTCTCCAATAAATAATCTTATGAGGTTTTTGAATTCACTGCCTACAGTTTTTAAGTTTGAGGCAAATCTATTTGAGTTTAGGAAAAAGGTTCAAAATTTGCTTCGACCTTGAATGTGTTTCATGTCTTACTATGTTTGTAATTAACGTTTTAAAAAATTGATGATGTTCTAGTATTTTATTTGTTTCTACAAGACGATTTTAACTTTTGTTTTAACCTTAGTCATAGTTTAGTATTAAATAGAATTAGATTTAACGATGATTAACACTTGTAACACTATTTGGGCTCTGCCCGTCATGTATATTGTTCATAAATAAATAAATAATTTAAATGACAACGTATACAGACGCCCGGCACAGTGACTTTGCTTTTGCTTTCGGTGTTGCATTATAAGAATAATGATCACGGAACTGTGTTACGTGTGATACGTTACTGATATATGTAAACAGACCCGAAGAGCGATTTTTACCTTGTCCTTTCTCAGTTTCAACAGGCTCGTCATAAGTGGCGGTACCTCTGACCAGTTTTTTCTCTTTGCTAGACGTTCTGCTGCCTTTTTTTATTTTCTCAGACATCTTTGGATGGCTGGCAGTACTTGTGCCTGGTTGAGCTTCATTGTTTAGCATTTTCTCCTTTTCCTCGTTCTTTTTAGTCTTGTGTTTCTCTAAAATAAGAACACATTATAGACCTATCAATAGTTCAACGTAAAATATTATCTAGTACACATGATGTGAGTAACTAGCACACAACTATGTAAATAAAAAGTCTTAAGTCCTCCACTGGAGAAGATACAAATACCTCAGGTCAATTCATTGGAAAAAATTACCGGGAGAGAATAATAAAACGACTTAAAGAAAAGATACATTCCTAATCAGAAAAGATCTTACACAAATACATTTTAATTTTTATTTTTCAAAAAATCGTAAAATCTAAAAAATGGACTTCCAGGGATCAGCACGAAAAATAGGAAATTTTTAGGATAATAATGACATGAGAAATATTCAAGATCTTCACTAGAAAAAAAACACTTACCTTTATCAAATAGATAATAAAACACTCAGTATGTTTTAAATTTTCACATACACTCACAACTTGTGACGATCGTTTCGGTAACACTGTGGCTTCTTCAGACAAGAGGTACTTCTATTTACATTAACAGAAATGAATTTCGACATAAAAAATACATATTTTTTATGAGTCTAAAATAACTGACCTATTTTTACAACACTGTGTCTGAGAATTTAAAGCTTTGGAAAACCCAGGTGTTTTACGTAAATAAATCAACAGAGGTAAACCATTTGTCTCTGATTGGTCATTTAGGATATACTGGGTGTTTTTAATTTTATTGATTTCTAAGGATTCTAAAAGGGTTAATTTTTTGCTTTTGTTTATAGTGTGCAAAATCTTAAGTTCATCGTTAAACGTATGTTTATTTTCTAAGAAATGTGAGGCGTATGTGGAATCGGTTTTGTTTTTAATAAAACTTCTTTTATGTTCTTGAATCCTTTGTCTAAAACTTCTGCCTGTCTGACCTATATAAACTTTTGTGCATGACCCACAGGTTAATTTGTATACCCCGGACATATTATCTTTTTGAGTTTTTTCTTTGTTGTTTTTTATGTATTTTCCTAAACTATTGTTGGTTTTAAATGAAATTTTAATATTATTTTTACGTAAAGTTGCGGCTAGTTTCTCAACTGGTTTACTAATATAAGTTATGGTCTTGCATTTCGTTTTTTCTTTAATATATTGTGGGAAAATGGATTCAATAACAGAGACTGAATACCCATTGTTCACTGCAATTTGTTTAATTATGTTAAGTTCTTTTTCGTAATTTTGTTTATTTAGGGGTATACTAATTAGTCTGTGTATCATACTGTGAAAGGCTGCTAGTTTAGGTGCTATTGGATGCATCGATAGATGATGTATAGTCGTGTTAGTGTGTGTAGCTTTGTGGAATATTGAACAATCGTGTTTATTACCTATTTTGAATATTGTCAAACCTAAAAAATTAATGGCGTTGTCATTCTCTATTTCAACAGTAACTTGTATGTTTTTATGTAATGTATTTAGGTCTCTCAAAAAAATGTATAGATGTCTATATGTTCCGGTAAAACAAACTAAGATATCATCCACGTAACGATACCAATAGAGACAATTTTTAAATAAGGGATTAGATTTAATTTTATGTTCTAAATCTGTCATAAATATCTCTGCCAAAAGTGGACTTAAACGGTTTCCCATTATGAGACCACCTCTAGCTTTGTAAAATTGCTTGTTAAACTGAAAATAATTTTGGTATAAACATTCTTTTAAAGCTGCTATTATATCTGGCTGGACTATTGGGTTGCATTTATTTATCTTCAGTAAATTTTGTAGAAGTTCTAGTGTCTCTAATGGAGGTACACTAGGGATTAAGTTTTTTACGTCAAAGGATACAAAGAATGATTTTCCTGGCAAGTTTATATTTTTAACCTTATTTACTAATTCTACCGAATTTTTAATGGAAAAGCTCGATACAAAGTTGGTGTTTTTTAGAATAATCTTCAATCAGTTTTTTTGAAAGTTCTTTTGTCGGTGCGGTTACAAAAGAAACTACAGGTCTTATTGGTAAATTATCTTTATGTAGTTTAAGGTATCAAAGGGTTCCCAATAAATCAGATCAAAACAATGTGATATACTTTTCTTCTATTACGATTTTTTTTATTCAGCAATGTTTCGGCGGTCGTTTACCACCATCATCAGGCTAAAATACATAAATTTTACTTATAAATTTTAAATTGTAAATACAAAGGACAGAAATATGGATTGACACTATAAGTAGATGTTTTGTTTAATAACAAACAAACGTAATTATAGCTAATACACGTTATATGTATATTGTTATTATTAGTAGGTAACCAAGAGAAAAGAAACATAATAATAACAATATACATATAACGTGTATTAGCTATAATTACGTTTGTTTGTTATTTTTGAATTTAAATGTATATATGTAATATTTTATTCTTTTTCAACCTATCACAAAAAAAAAACAAAACATCTACTTATAGTGTCATTCCATATTTCTGTTTTTTGTATTTACAATTTAAAATTTATAAATAAAATGTATGTATTTTAGCCTGATGATGGTGGTAAACGACTGCCGAAACGTTGCTGAATAAAAAAAAATCGTAATAAAAGATAAGTATATCACATTGTTTTGATCTGATTTATTGGGAACCCTTTGATACCTTAAACTACATAAAGATAATTTACCAATAAGACCAGTAGTTTTTTTTGTAACTGCACTGACAAAAGAACTTTCACAAAAACTGATTGAGATTATTCTAAAAAACACCAACTTTGTATGGAGCTTTTCCATTAAAAATTCGGTAGAATTAGTAAATAAGGTTAAAAATATAAACTTGCCAGAAAAAATCATTCTTTGTATCCTTTGACGTAAAAAAACCTATTCCCTAGTGTACCTCCATTAGAGACACTAGAACTTCTACAAAATTTACTGACAATAAATAAATACAACCCAATAGTCCAGTCAGATGAACACCTGCTTGAAAAGTATGTTTAAATCAAAATTATTTTCAGTTTAACAAAAATTTTTAAAAAGATGGTCTCATAATGGGAAACCCTTTAAGTCCACTTTTGGCAGAAATATTTATGACAGATTTAGAACATAAAATTAAATCTAACCCCTTATTTAAAAATTGTCTCTATTGGTATCGTTATGTGGATGATATCTTAGTTTGTTTTACTGTAACATATAGACAGCTCGAAATTTTTCTGAGAGACCTAGACCTAAAATAGAGAATGACAACGCGATTAATTTTTTAGATTTGACAGTATCCAAAATAGGTAATAAACATGATTTTTAAATATTCCACAAACCTACACACACTGACACAACTATACATCATCTATGGATGCATCCAATAGCACATAAACTAGCAGCCTTTCACAGTATGATACACAGACTAATTAGTATACCCCTAAATAAACAAAATTACGAAAAAGAACTTAATTAAACAAATTGCAGTGAACAATGGGTATTCAGTCTCTGTTATTGAATCCATTTAACTTTACGTAAAAACAATATTAAAATTTCATTTAAAACCAACAAGAGTTTAGGAAAATACATAAAAAACAACAAAGAAAAAACTCAAAAAGATAATATATGGGGGGTATACAAATTAAACTGTGGGTCATGCACAAAATTTTATATAGGTCAAACAGGCAGAAGTTTTAGACAAAGGATTCAAGAACATAAAAGAAGTTTTATCAAAAATAAAACCGATTCCACATACGCCTCACATTTATTAAAAAATAAACATACGTTTAGTGATGAATTTAAGATTTTGCACACTATAAACAAAAGCAAAAAATGGACCCTTTTAGAATCCTTAGAAATCAATAAAATTAAAAACACCCAGTAAGTGACCAAACAGAGACAAATGGTTGACCTCTGTTGAATTTATTTACGTAAAACACTTGAGTTTTCCAAAGCTTTAAACTCTCAGACCCAGTACTGTAAAAATAGGTCAGTAACTTTAGACTCATAAAAAATATGTATTTATTATGTCTCGAAATTCATTTAGTTCATTTCTGTTAATGTAAGTTGAAGTACCTCTTGTCTGAAGAAGCTGCAATGTTAGCGAAACGATCGTCACAAGTTATGAATATATGTGAAAATTTAAATCATACTGAGTGTTTTATTATCTATTAGATAATGAATTTTCATCAAGTAACGATCCAGTCAATTAAACTTACCTTTATGTTTATGACCGCTTTTCCTTTCCTTGCTTGGTGGTTCAGCAGTTTTTGCTTCAGCCACCTCCACATTTTGCTTGCTTGTACTTGGCTCTGGGTGGACCTCTTTCTCTTCTTTTTGGCCAATGTCTCCTTCCTGCTCTATAGCCTCGATTATTTCAGTCTTTTCTTCTTTGTCTCTGTCAGTCCTGTGATGTCTAGAAATGTCAGTCTCTTCCTTGGATTTGTGTCTCCTGTGTTCACGAGACCTGTGTTCTCTACCTGAGTGAATAAATGATTAAATAAAAAAATTAAAAAAATGTGTAAAAGTAATTGTGTTTAGTTGTCTTCTTGTTTATTACAGTTTTAGTTACATGAAAATTGAATACATTTTGGCATATTTTGTAGCGGATGTTAAGTTATATATTTACACCCCCCCTTAACACATCTATTTTTACTTCTCTTGTAAGGGGTGAAAATCAAATATGGAAGCTTTACAAAATGTTTAAAAAATCATTGAAGAAATTGTGTATATCTCTCAAAGAGACCTAGTTTTAATAATAAACATAGAAAAAGACTCCAAGTCTCGGTGTCAGTAAATTATAATTATTAACATGACACGTGTTTCGCCCTTTTGAGCATCATCAGACCTACAAACAACAAAGAGAACCTTAGTAAATAATCACATTCACAAATCCTAAAACAATAACTTACAAATAGAATAAAACACTCTAAGGTACAACAAAACAAAAAACTACTTGTATATATTTGATCGACACTAAAATGAGGTTAAGTCTTACGTGAATAAACAAAATAAAACATTAAAAAAGAGGCATGTCTCTAGTTCAAAGAAATTATGTTTTATCCATTAATATTAATGAATACAAATTAGATTTGGGAAGCACACATTTTTTGTCAGAAACGTTTTATTAATCTCTCTGAAATAGATGGCTATAGAGGCCAAATGTATTATTCAAACGACCGATATTTCCAACAAAAATCTATTGCGGGCTAAAATAATAAATTTTCTGAACTCTAATTTTTCGAATAACCCAAACTCTAACTATAACAGGGCTCATCTAAAATCTCTGAGACATAAGATCAAATCCAACGATCTGATTGACTCCCCATGCTATAAGCTGTCATCTTGGCTAAATAGGGACGTAACAGATTTTCATAGCACATATTCTACCAAAAATTCTATCGACTTTGCCAATTACCTGAAAAACGTTGATTTTTCGCACAATGCATTATTGGTTTCATTGGATGTGAAGAATTTGTTTCCTAGTGTGCTTCCCGCAGACTGTATTCAGTTGGTAATGGATTTTTTGGCGAGATCTTGTTTGCCACAGTTTCTCATAGATGGCCTCACTTCTCTTCTTACTTTAGTTTTAGAACAGAATATTTTGAAGTTTAATGGGCAGTTATATAGGCAAAGGTCTGGGCTAGCTATAGGTTCCCCGTTTGTAGCCATTTCTGAGTGAATGAATAATTTGGAAAACAGGATAATGAAAGTTATTTTGCCTCTTTCCTAACCAGGGGCGTGCAGTCCATGGAAGCAAGGGAAGCAGTGCTTCCCAAAAAAAATTACAAAACATCTTCTAAAATGTGATTTTTGAAATAGGAAACCATAAATTTAGTTTATATTAAAAATGTTAAAATATTATCTTAATTATCAAGCCCATAATAAATGCGGCTTTGACTCCGACCGAGCGACAATAGAAAATGGAATAGAACCTATGCGGGCTGCTAGCTTCTCTGCAGCCAAGTCCTGTATGCTTGATTTCCTGTGAATCGAGCCAGAGGTTATTGAACTTTCCACCGGCTGTTTGCAATTTTTGCATTTCAGTCGCGTGCTTTAAGTGGGGGCGGAAGCTATCGTTGGAGTAGGTTCTTTGTTTGAACGGCTATCCGTGTGTTGTGTGATACGTACGTGCATGGTGCGATATGGAAGACAATAATACGGACGTGGATATGTAAATACCGTCAACTTCGGCTGTCGGTAATAACGATGAAAATGTTGAAGAATTTAGTAAGAAGAGTGTGGGTGAACGTGTGTCTTAATAATAAAGCGATTTTCAACATTAAACTTCGCTGATAAACTTCAAATAATTTCCAAAGGAAGGGCAAAACAGGCTATGAAAAATTTAACCACAAAAATGAAAATCTGTATTAGACATTTTTATCCGGAAAAACAATCGAATAATTTAAATGGCTAACAGGGTGTGAAAATTATTTAAGTTAATTATTTTATTGGCCATGTTTACTTTTTGAAAATGAAAAAGGTCTTTGGAATAAAACTGGTTTTTCCGATTTAAACAATTTCCATAAAGCTGTAAAAAGACACATTATGTCCAAAGCGCATTTGCAGGCCGTCATAAAAGAAAAAGTCTTCGGCAAAACCCGAATTGAACACGCCCTTAATAAACAGTTGGAAATTAGTCACCGCCAACACAATGAACTAGTCGATAAAAATAGGCAAATATTAAGAAGACTTATCGATGTTGTTTGTTTTCTCGGACAGCACGAATTGGGGTTTAGAGGTCATGACGAAACAAGTTTTCTTCAAATAGAGGAAATTTTCAAGATTTACTTAGTTTAATGGCCAAATATGATGATTGCTTAAAAAATCATTTAGAGCGTTTTTCACGGAACGTCGAATTGAATCCAGAATGATTTAATTTGCGCTGTTGCAACCATTATTCTAAAAAGAATTAAGCAGGAGATTGGCGAGGCGCGGTTCATTGCTATTGTTCTGGACGAAACAACTGATATCACTAATTTTAGGCAAGTATCTATAGTAATACGCTACGTTAAAACAGACGGAAGTATTCAAGAGCGATTTTTAGGTTTTAAGAATGTGTTTTATGTAGTTTATAACGTTACTAAAGAAATTAAAAGAGAGAAAAAATTAGTTGTTCAAAGCTATGATGGAGCTGCAGTGAAGGCAGGACAATTAGGGGGTCTGCAAGCTAAAGTGCGAGAAACTTTCCCAAGTGCTGTGTTTGTCCATTGTTTTGCTCATAAATTAAATTTAGTTTTATCCCAAACAAAACAACAACGTACACAAGCTTTGGTCAACAAAACGTACACAAGCTCTGGACTCCATTGTCCACAAAAGATTGCCCAAAGTAGCTCCTACTAGGACACCCTGTACCTAGTCCAGCGAGGACTGAACAGGGACCTATTTTCGACCTTCCTTGTATTTTGGAAAAATTCAAAATAGCCAATCGATGTATTTTTTCTTGTAGAATCCAAAAATATCATCGAAAAAATATTTGAACCAGAAACAAAAGAGTTACGCTATGCATCAGGTGTTTTTTAAATGGAATGTATCGTTTTTTATACGATTTTTGGAAAGAGTGATTTTTTTTATGTCCGTTCTGATTAAAAGATTTGATTTTGCGATAGCTGTTTATATTACATTTTAATGTTTTACAAACTAAAATTTTAGCTTCACCTGTTTAAAATATACGATAGGTTGGTATAGGTGATCAAGGTAAAATGACGTTTGAATGCTTTGTCAATAAAAATTGACATTATTTTAATTATTGTCGAAGTCTTCACCTAAAAAATATATATTTGACTCTGATCGAAATGAAATACTCTTTGGACGAGAGACTACAGATTGTTATGCTATTTTACAAGTGCCAAGAAAATGCAAGACAAGCAAGAAGAAGATTTATTGCAAATTTTCATAGAAATATATCCATCAATACAATTCTAAGGATAAAAAACCTATTTGAGGAAAATAAAACTTTACATGATAGAAAAAGAAATATACAAAGAAGAAGAAATCGAGACCAGGCCATTATAAATTATTTTCAAGTTAATCCAACCAAATCTATTTCGGATGCAGTTCGGGAAGTTCAGTACGGTAGCGGTGTAAGGCGCAGAAGAGTTACCCGAGGGACTGTTCACAGGACTCTGAAAATTCATAAATTTAGGCCTTTTCGTATCCTTCCACTTCAGCACCTAACACCGGCACAAAAAGAACTTCGCTTCCAATTTGTTTCTCAAATGGTAATTCGGCAAGAAAACGAAGACCCTGATTTATTCAAAAATATTGTGTGGACCGACGAAGCTACTTTCACAACATCGGGAGTATTCAACAGACATAATAGTCACCACTGGGCCGTTGAAAATCCAAAAAAGTTCCAGACTATTAAATTTCAAGGGAGGAATTCTATTCATGTTTGGTGTGGGATAAAAAACAATAAAATTTTGGGACCAATATTTTTTAGCGGGACTTTAAATGGACACAGATATTATGAGGTTTTAGAAAACGAAATTGAAAATCTTTTGGAAGACTTACCATTGGCAGAATATCAGAATTTAATTTGGCAACATGATGGGGCGCCTCCTCATGCCGTGCATGATGTGGTTCAATTTTTAAATCGGCGCCATAACGAATGGATAGGGCGAAATAGAACATATGCTTGGCCGCCCAATAGCCCCGACCTCTCAGTTTTGGATACATTTCTTTGGGGCCATTTGAAGAACGTCGTATACAGACAACGAAACGAAAATATTCAAGAGATCATGGGAAAAATTGTCGATGAAATAAACCGCCTTAACCAGGAAAATCATATTGTAACAACAAGTTTAGAAAGGCTACAAAGGGGTTATCGATGTTGTTTCGAGAAAAACGGCGGTCACATTGAAAACTTATGTTATTAGTAGTTTTATTTTATTATTTAATAATTATTTTTTATTGAATTTCTTTTTCTATCATGTAAAGTTTTATTTTCCTCAAATAGGTTTTTATCCTTAGAATTGTATTGATGGATATATTTCTATGAAAATTTGCAATAAATCTTCTTCTTGCTTCTCTTGCATTTTCTTGGCACTTGTAAAATAGCATAACAATCTGTAGTCTCTCGTCCAAAGAGTATTTCATTTCGATCAGAGTCAAATATATTTTTTTAGGTGAAGACTTCGACTAATTAAATTTCTTAATCTTCTTCGGTAGTAAACTATGCTTTTTTTCATGCACAATTTTCTGCATAGTCTTTATACCGATTCCCAGAGCTTTTGCTAGTGTCTCCTGGATATTGGCCGGTGAATTTTCATTTTCGTAATATTTTATTAGATTTAATACCATTTTTTTCGCTTGTGGATGCAAAAAACCCGAAAATTGTTTTCTATTACTCATTTTGACACTGACTTGTCAATATGACTTCCAAATGACATCGCTCAAAGATTTTTGCAACTGCTGGTATTTATATGTTTATCCTCTTTTTTCGTATGAAAATATCATAGGTCTATCTAATTCATCTTCCGGATTTTATGCGGAGGATATGATTACAGGTAATAAAAGAAAAACAAACTTAAAAAGTTTGTCGTTGATAAACCGTATGACCCGCACGATAACACTGCTTTTTACTATAGTTACATTTAAGTTTGTATAGAGACGTATAATTAATTATATATTTTTAAACTAGGATTTAGACTGGGTAGTAGTTTTCTTTAAATATTTTATATAATTTAATTTAACTAGTTCGTTCTTAGTTAGTTTACGTGCAATGAACTTACTGTAAGTTAGTTGGGAGTAAACTATTTAAACAGAAAAAAAAAACATATACAGGGTATTAAAATATACATTTAATATCTGTTTCGACGCTACTGACTTAATTTTTTATAAATTTTTTATTTTCCTCGTAAGATATTTGTTTTAGATCTTCACGTTTTTGGGTCCCTATAGATGCCAAAAAAAAATGTTCTCTCAATACTGTCGGTCTATTCCAAACACAGATCAAAAACTACTACTCCGATAGAATTGAAATTTCTGTCAAAAATTAAGGTTCGTATGGGGATAACAAGGTAACATTTTGGTAAAAATCCAATATGGCGAAACAAACGACCCACTAAAATGTTAATAAAATGCTAAAAAACTACTTATTTAACTTGTTTTAACTTATCTCAAATTTGGCACAAAAATCATGTGCCACTTAGGAATGAACCAGTAAAATTTTGCTACGAATCCATGAAGGCAAAATAAAAGGTTTAAAAAAATCAGTCCAAAAAACCTACTTATTCGATTGATTTCACATTTTGCCCAGGAGTTAAGTGTAATATTGGAATAAACTAGTACAATTTTTGTACAAATTCAGCATGGCGCAACAAAATGGCGCCCTAGTAAAATTTTAACCAAAAATGAAGTGTGACATAGGTAAAAACGGGTAAAATATTGGTACGAATTCAATATGGTGAAACAAAATGGCGGCCCATTAAAATATTTGAAAAACAATATTAAAAAAAATCGGTAAATTATCTTTACCGGGAACTTCTCTCGTTATGAATCTTTCCTTTTATTAGGAATAGTGAACTGTGACTCAATTTAGTTCAGTACATAGTAATTTAGAACCACATATATACTGTCTTTTCAAATATTGTTCGCCATTTTGTTCCATTATATTGGTTTCCTACCAGTATCTACCTATGCCACATTTATTTTTTGGGCAGAATTTAAAAAAATTTAAAGTCAGTTGAATTATATTTTTTACGTTGATTTTGCTGCCATTTTGTTCCTCCATTTCGAATTCGTAGCAAACTTTTACCAGTTTATTTCTATATCACACTAAAAGCTTGCCAAAAATTTGAAATTATTCTAATAAGTACTTTTTTAAGGTATGTTTTGCTACCTTACATTCATATCAAAATGTTTTCAGTTCATTCTTATGTAACAGTCGATTTTTGTGCAAAATTTGAGGTAAGCTGGATTATTGAAAACACGAATATAAACTTGCATTTAGTTTGCAAACCTTCAAAAGGCATGATATTATCACTTAATACATATTTAGTTATTAATACATTAATCAGTATTCAGTATATCTGTACCCGATTGGAGCTGCCAATACAAGAAGCGGTAACGAATCATTAAGATTGGTCCAAAGAGGAAAAGAAAAAAGTCATCAAATGAATACAATATTATGGATATTTGTATTTTTATACAAGAGTGTACAGGGTGTTCCAGCGAGGACTGAACAGGGACGTATTTTCGACCTTCCTTGTATTTTGGAAAAATTCAAAATAGCCAATCGATGTATTTTTTCTTGTAAAATCCAAAAATGTCATCGAAAAAATATTTGAACCAGAAACAAAAGAGTTACGCTATGCATCAGGTGTTTTTTAAATGGAATGTATCGTTTTTTATACGATTTTTGGAAAGAGTGATTTTTTTTTATGTCCGTTCTGATTAAAAGATTTGATTTTGCGATAGTTCTTTATATTACATTTTAATGTTTTACAAACTAAAATTTTAGCTTCACCTGTTTAAAATATACGATAGGTTGGTATAGGTGATCAAGGTAAAATGACGTTTGAATGCTTTGTCAATAAAAATTGACATTATTTTAATTATTGTCGAAAGTCTTCACCTAAAAAATATATATTTGACTCTGATCGAAATGAAATACTCTTTGAACGAGAGACTACAGATTGTTATGCTATTTTACAAGTGCCAAGAAAATGCAAGAGAAGCAAGAAGAAGATTTATTGCAAATTTTCATAGAAATATATCCATCAATACAATTCTAAGGATAAAAAACCTATTTGAGGAAAATAAAACTTTACATGATAGAAAAAGAAATTCAATAAAAAATAATTATTAAATAATAAAATAAAACTACTAATAACATAAGTTTTCAATGTGACCGCCGTTTTTCTCGAAACAACATCGATAACCCCTTTGTAGCCTTTCTAAACTTGCTGTTACAATATGATTTTCCTGGTTAAGGCGGTTTATTTCATCGACAATTTTTCCCATGATCTCTTGAATATTTTCGTTTCGTTGTCTGTATACGACGTTCTTCAAATGGCCCCAAAGAAATGTATCCAAAACTGAGAGGTCGGGGCTATTGGGCGGTCAAGCATATGTTCCATTTCGCTCTATCCATTCGTTATGGCGCCGATTTAAAAATTGAACCACATCATGCACGGCATGAGGAGGCGCCCCATCATGTTGCCAAATTAAATTCTGATATTCTGCCAATGGTAAGTCTTCCAAAAAATTTTCAATTTCGTTTTCTAAAAACTCATAATATCTGTGCCCATTTAAAGTCCCGTTAAATAATATTGGTCCCAAAATTTTATTGTTTTTTATCCCACACCAAACATGAATAGAATTCCTCCCTTGAAATTTAATAGTCTGGAACTTTTTTGGATTTTCAACGGCCCAGTGGTGACTATTATGTCTGTTGAATACTCCCGATGTTGTGAAAGTAGCTTCGTCGGTCCACACAATATTTTTGAATAAATCAGGTTATTCGTTTTCTTGCCGAATTACCATTTGAGAAACAAATTGGAAGCGAAGTTCTTTTTGTGCCGGTGTTAGGTGCTGAATTGGAAGGATACGAAAAGGCCTAAATTTATGAATTTTCAGAGTCCTGTGAACAGTCTCTCGGGTAACTCTTCTGCGCCTTACACCGCCACCGTACTGAACTTCCCGAACTGCATCCGAAATAGATTTGGTTGGATTAACTTGAAAATAATTTATAATGGCCTGGTCTCGATTTCTTCTTCTTTGTATATTTCTTTTTCTATCATGTAAAGTTTTATTTTCCTCAAATAGGTTTTTTATCCTTAGAACTGTATTGATGGATATATTTCTATGAAAATTTGCAATAAATCTTCTTCTTGCTTCTCTTGCATTTTCTTGGCACTTGTAAAATAGCATAACAATCTGTAGTCTCTCGTCCAAAGAGTATTTCATTTCGATCAGAGTCAAATATATATTTTTTAGGTGAAGATTTCGACAATAATTAAAATAATGTCAATTTTTATTGACAAAGCATTCAAACGTCATTTTACCTTGATCACCTATACCAACCTATCGTATATTTTAAACAGGTGAAGCTAAAATTTTAGTTTGTAAAACATTAAAATGTAATATAAACAGCTATCGCAAAATCAAATCTTTTAATCAGAACGAACATAAAAAAAATCACTCTTTCCAAAAATCGTATAAAAAACGATACATTCCATTTAAAAAACACCTGATGCATAGCGTAACTCTTTTGTTTCTGGTTCAAATATTTTTTCGATGATATTTTTGGATTTTACAAGAAAAAATACATCGATTGGCTATTTTGAATTTTTCCAAAATACAAGGAAGGTCGAAAATAGGTGGTCCCTGTTCAGTCCTCGCTGGAACACCCCGTATACAACTATAATGGAAGACTTGTGTTATCAGTATCTGAAAATCGTAAATCACTGATTGAACTATTTGAGAATATAATAGAAAATAATGAAACGTGGGACTCAGAAGCAATAAATAGTTCGAGGGGATTATAATTTTAATTATTTGTTGAACATATTTTCAGAAATATTTCCATTCTCGGAAAATGTTTTTAATATATTACAAACTAAAACAAATGATATCGCTTTTTGCCTAAAAAAAGTGGATGATTTCAAGTCCATGTTAAGCCAAAAAAGAAATGACTTTGACCTATTTTGGGAGAAAACGATGACGTTAAATGTAGAGCCACAAGCCAAGCGTCCTCGAACAGACAAGGTGGGAGATGTTCAAACATCATACAGACGCCTCTTTTATGAAATAATCGATCAAATTCTGCAATTTTGATGCATTTAAAGGAAAAACTTTTCCAGAAGATGCGTTTAAATCTCTTCTTCTTCATTATGGCCAGTTCTTCGACCGAGTGTTACTGCGATCTGAACTAAAAGTGATTTACGAAACTGATGACATTAGCGCAATAAAATAACACTAAGGAACTAATGCAATTTTTAAAAGACAAGGAGCTGGAAGATGCCTACACCGAAGTGTCGAAATTGTGTGAATTAGTATTGACAATACCTGCCACAAGTTCATCAGGAGAACGCAATTTTTCAACACTTAAACGTATAAAAAATTTCGTGAGAAATTCAACGGTGCTGGAGAGACTTTCGCATACATCGCTGTTGTCCATTGAAAATAAACTTCTCCAAAATATGTTGGAGCATCGACGTTTTTATGATGACGTCATTGACGAATTTCCAAAAAAATGATAGAAGAATCGAATTACATTACAAATAGGTAAGTTTCTAAAAATTGCTTCCCTGTCTTAAAATTTCACCGCACGCCCCTGTTCCTAACAGCATATAAAAGATCCGTGGATGATATTTTCATTGTGTGGAATGGCAATAGACAACAGTAGGAAATAGAGTTTGAGGTTTATCGGAAAGCATCGTCCAAAGATAATATTATTCAGTATGCATCAAACTATCCTTACATAGGTACATAAATTCGCCGCGTTCAACTCCTTTTTCTATCGGTTGTGTAATTTACAATTGTCAAGGGGAGCGTTTTGAACAACGGTTTTCCTTTGGAGTCTATCAATAAATTATATTATAAATTTATAAACAAGTACAAAATGTCCTATAACGTCATACATTCAAAACTTAGGGATGAGACAAATATTTTGAACTGCATTACTTTTTTCGGAAGTATTTCTCTCCAATTGGCTAAATTTGTTTTAAAAATATTAAAAATATCAACATTTCATTCAAAACAGTAAATGCTCTCAAGAGACATTTAGTAAGGATAAACGACACAACCGATAAATTATCCAGCTCTGGGGTTTATGCCCTAAATTGTGGCGATTGTTCCATGACCTATGTGGGACAAACAGGTAGAACATTTTCCACAAGGGGGAGAGAAGAAAGACCAAAGCTATAAAAAGTCCTATTCTCACTTGCGTTAACGATGGTTTTAATTTCGAACCAATTTAATTCATTTCATTTTTGGTTATTTTCTTTGACCAATCCAGTGGTCCTTAGGTACTTACTATGGCCTCCCACTCAGGCAGTCCGGGTTCGATCCCGGCTAGAGACATGCATTTTTTTTAATATTTCATTTTGTTTATTCACGTGAGGCTTAACCCCATTTTAGTGTCGATCAAAGATGTATAAGTAGTTGTTTGTTTTGTTGTACTTTAGTGTATTTTATTCTATTTGTAAGTTATTGTTTTAGGATTTGTGAATGTGATTATTTACTAAGATTATCTTTGTTGTTTGTAGGTCTGATGATGCTCGAAAGGGCGAAACACGTGTCGTGTTAATAATTATAATTTACTGAGACCGAGACTTGGAGTCTTTTTCTAGGTTTGTTAAAAAAATCACTATTATTAAGAAACTACTTATCGAATGAACCTCAAATTTTGTATAAAATCAAGTGTGATATAGAGATTATTTTAGATAATTTTTTTGTTTTGATCTCTAAAGATATGCAGGGTTCAACAGAAAATATGATTTTCTCAAATGGAATATCATATATTTCATCACCATTGAGAAGATCATTGAAAACGCTTTTCAGAAATACCCCATTTAATGTTTATCTTATATATTTTCTGAAATATAGCCATTAACACTAAAAAGATATCAATTTAGCTACCATGACATTTATAGCAGTAAACTTGAAGTCAGATATTCCTTTAGCCTAGTTGGTATCACGTTTCAGAAAGAACTTCCCTGGCATGATCAACTCAAAGGCCACAACCGTGAAGAAGAAAGTTTCCTTTTCTCAGCTCGAAAATACTTTTCTTTTGCCCTTGTATACCCTTTACACTTCTCAAGTCAGATTCAGCCTTAAGTGTCGCTCGGACATATGGGGGACAGCCTCTTTTAATCCTTAATATCCTTGACTCTGTCCAAACGAGAGGTATTCGGCTGACTGATGATCCAAACATCACAAGGAGGCTTGTATGTGAGAGCATCGTCGAATTGTGGCTGACCTGTCTCTGTCTTACAGATGCTACTATGGATTCTGTTCTGATGAGTTATCATCCATACGCTCTCCTAGTCATTACTGCCAGGGAGACACGAGCTCGACCCACATGCATCCCTTCACCGTCCAATTGCAAAGACCAATAACCTCCCACTTTGTTCGCTCCTTTATTCCCAGAGTGTCCCAGTTTTGGAATGTGTTACCAGCAAATACCTTTCCCTATGTTCTTAACCTCAAAGTCTTTAAGTCCTCATTAATAAACTTTCCCTGTCTTCACTTAAAGCAACCACGGTACCTAATTCTTAGGCCTTAAGAGGAGACAAAAAATGAAGTTAATCATCATGACATCTTTAATATTTTGACGTGATTCTCCAGGGCTGGAACTCTATAAAGTATAAGGAAAGAGAATACCAAAATAAGGACTGCTTGCGGACTTTGTTGCTCTATTAGTATTTCATGCGTCTGTCATTTTCTGGAAAGCGATAAACAAAGCCAATTTCAAAAAATATGTTTGCCGTGTCGATTCTCAGTTGCTTGAAAGTTTCTCCGACGAAGAAAAACAAAAAATGCATAGACAAAAACGATTGTTCAAGGTGTAGAAGAGGATTCAAATTTGCAGCGGAAGAGGAAAGTACGAATAATTAAGAATTGCCGGACGTTTTGATCAAAGTAGAATTCTCACGGAAGTTTTTCTTCTTACAAATTTCACAAAATCCAGAAACTTACTTATTCAGCAACAAAAAGATCATATGCTCTTGCAATTTCATGCTTAACAGACTCAATAATAATGGAGAAGAATTTATGAAAGATATATTAGACATAGACAATGGCGCAATAAAATTTACAATTTGCAAGATAATTACGATTTCAGGAAAGCAAAACAGTTAACGTGTGTTGTAGTGTGGAATACTGCGAAAAATTATACTTTGGTATCATATTTTTTTGACAGGGAAAGTAATCTAATCGAATGGTTGGAAAATCTACTATTAAAAGACTATAACAAAAAATAATTTACCAGCTCTTACGTAACACAACAAGTAATTCATTAAATAGCAAGAATCGATTTGACGAAATGGAACCATTTCATGTCCGCCAACTAGCCCTGATCTAACGCCAATTGACAATTTTCTGTGGAGATAACAGATAAATATGCGCCTACTCCTTTGAAAATGCTAGAAAAATCAAACATTTTGTAAGGGAGGAAGTAGTAGTTTAAACTGAAGAAACACACAGTAGGACACTACTTATCAACCGTTGATGAAGAACTTAAACACATAATGATTAATTTGTAGTTAAATAGTAACTGTTTCTTAGTTTCTCAAATAAAATTTTTAGTTGTTTAGTTGATGTAAAAAAAAGAAGTAATTATTTTTAATGGTTATTCCTAGATCTCAGGAATTGTGCAAGGTAAGTATATCAAACGGGATATTCCTGAGCACTTCCAACCAGTTGTTTTATTTGAAAAAATCATACTTTTTGTTGTACCCTGTATTTCTTCAGGGATATCGAAAATCTGTGAAAATGAAACTATAAAATGGTATTTCTATTTAATTTGCACAATAAAAAAAGGAGATGTTTAAGGGGGTGAAAATTTACAGTTTAACACCCGGTACGTACAAAAGATGGTAAGATTAAACGGTTTTTAACAGGCATCCAACTAAATATATTAAAAAACATCGATTTGAAATCAACGCAACAGAAAATCAAAATTGGCAAAATAAATTATTCTTACTATGTTCTGTATTCCTGTGTCTTCTATAGTCTGAACAATTAACTTCCAGTGTATTTCTCTCTTCTGCTGCTTTTTTGTCTTTCTTAATAGGTTTCACTTCCGAAACGGGCACTATTTTGGAATCTTCTGGTTTGGGCGTTCCATTATCAATTGTTATTTTCGGACTGCAACAATTCATTTAGTGAAAAATAAGTGTAACTCTAAATTACAGTACAATTTAATTTTTTCATGGCATAGTCACAATACAAAAACAAAAAGACAAGCAAAAGAAATCCCATCTGCAAATTGTAGATTCAGCCATATTAAACTCCTTAACACACAAGAATAACACCACAGTACGTAAATTCTATGAGGGTTATTCCCTTTCCGCCGAGCCTAGTGATGTAATACACAACTTATTGACAAAACACATTTATTTATAATTTTTTAAAGTATTCCCCTTTACAATCAATGCATTTTTGCATTCGTGAAAACGTTTTTCCAGTGTTCCCGCGTTAGGTTATTAATTTCATTTTTAAAGGCGCAGACTATTTCCTCGGCCAGTTTTAAAACATACAGTGTGTCCCAGATTCGCTTCTCTATATAGGGATCTCGACTCCTGTTATACCTATAGCAAAGGTTAAATGGAAAGTTTTAGAGAAAACTTATTGCATTCGATATCTGGCTTCAGATTTACGATCGATCAATAAGTTTGGGAAATATCGGCGAAAAACCGAAAATGGCGGATTGCGTTTTTCTCCAGTATATCCAGAACGGTAAATTTGACAGCTGTCAAAATGTGACATTATTAGGACACATTTTTAAGACAAATAAGATGGCGTATACGACACGTCTTCATTTCTTTTTTGTTAACCCGCAACCCCCTCAACTTTCATTTTTCTTATGACCGCCATATTGGATTTTTCGATTTTTGGAAAGAGCCTAAAATTTCCAGTCTAGTGATATTTCACAAGTGCATTAAAGATTTTAGTGTCATCAAAATATCACACTTCGTAAATTAGGTTTCAATGTTTTTAAAGGAGGCCATGATTTATTTGTCACAAGATTACATTAATAAGTAATGTACTGAATACATTGAATTTTCTAGTTTTTAAGTAAGTAACATTAATTTTCTAGTTTTTAAGTAAGTAACATTAATTTACAAATCTGCAAAATGAAGTCCCTTTGCATCGAGACATTTTTGACAATTGGTGACTGTTTTTCGTACAACCCTGGTAAGTGTATTTCGGTTAATATTTCTAAATGTGTCCAGAACTCTTTGTCTCAGGATTTCTATGGTCACGCGGGGATCAAATTCATAGATTTCATTCTTCGTGTGACCCCAGAGGTAGAAATCCAAGGGCGACAGATCAGGGGATCTAGGAGGCCAAGATATTGGACCATTTAAAGAAATTATTCTTTCGTCAAACTGTTCTCTTAAGAAGCTCCTGACTTGAATGGTATTGTGAGCCGGACATCCGTCTTGTTGAAACCAAGTTCTTTTTAATTCATCTTCCATTAGAATAGCTCGTAAACCTGGTTTCGCAAAAGCTCTAGGTACCTCTGCCCGTTTAGATTGTAGTCAAACAAAAATGGTCCAATAAGTCGATTTCCGGAAATGATTAATAATTTATAAATAGGGGCGGCAGGGTCGGCCGGGTGGTACTAGAAACTACAAATTATAAAGGGAAAATTATCTTTATTAAAAAGTAGATATTTTCTTTCCAAAAATAATTATCGAAACATCCCGTAATGAATGAGCTTGTATACAGTTGAAACCTATTCAGCTTTATTATGAAAAAGAAAAACATATTTGGTTAGCGGGAAGTAATTGCCGTAATAAATTATTTTGTTTGTATTGCATATTAATTTCGGCAGTACTAAATCAATTTATTTCAGTGATATAATAATCTTAAAGAAGTACACCGTTAATAAAACATAAAATATCAAAACAACAAACCCCTTGAGCTTTAAAATTTAAATTATTCGGAAATACAGCTGAACGCCTTTCTATAAATCATAATGAAAATCGAAAAATAATTCGACATTTGATTAATATGGTATTTTTTTCATAACGCAAGAACTAGGCTTCCCGGGTAATAATAAATCATTAAATTCAGACAATCAAAATAATTTTAGAGAATCAGCTAAATCTGCAGAAAATTTAGATAAAGTGTTAATAAATTTATAGAACCCAATTCTATTTTTATAGATTCTTCAAAACTAGAATACAAAATGATTGAATAAGAATGTATTAGAATATCAAAAAAGTAAGTTGACTGACTAGAGTAGAACGTTTTACTTTTTTTTATTAGATTATACTCTTTTAGTATCATTAAAGAACTAAACCAAAAAAAAAAGATTATTATTTCACCATCATTTGATGCCTATTTAAAAAAGATTGGTTAGATTAACTTACCAATGATCCCACACCAAACGTTACTTCCAAATCTGATCTGTAGACGTCTCTCTGCCACTTCGTGAGGATTTTGCACAGCCCAATGATGACCGTTGTGCCTATTAAAGACTCCACAATTCGTGAACCTGCTTTCATCGGACCACACGACATGCTTTACTAAATCAGGATTTTCATTACATCTCCTAGTATACCACTCACAGAACTGTAGTCATCTTGGAAAATCAGTTTCCTTAAATCCTTGTACTATTATGGGTTTGTATGGATGGTACTTATTCTTTTTAAAACTCTCCGTACTGTTGATTTTGGCACATAGTTTCCTGTGCTACAGTTCTGACCGATGCACTAGGGTCTTCGTTGATAGCTTGCAAAATGTTTCTGTCTCGATTTTTGTTGTTATTATTGTATCTGCTTCTAGGTTGTTCGAAGGCACCATGGTTAATTAAATTAAATTAACTACGATTTTCCTGAATTGGGTTTTATGAGGCTGCCGTCGTTCGGGGAACATCTCCAAATACCTTGCTGAGGTAACGTCGGCGTTTCTGTATGATTGAAAGTACAGAGCTAACATGTCAGCCTTTTCTCCATTTGAATACGCCGGCCATTTTCTATAGGTTTTGACAATTTATGTGTCAGATTTATGATGTTTTTAACTTAACGTCAAAGTCAAAATCCAATTTTGTTACAGATAAATCATGGTCTCCTTAGAAAAAACTGAAACCTAACTTTAGGAAGTGTAATATTTCGATGATACTGAAATCTTTAATGCACTTGTGAGATATCACTAGACTGGAAATTTTAGGCTCTTTCCAAAAATCGAAAAATCCAATATGGCGGTTATAAGAAAAATGAAAGTTGAGGCGGGTTGCGGGTTAACAAAAAACAATGAAGACGTGTCGTATACGCCATCTTATTTGTCTTAAAAATGTGTCCGAATAATGTCACATCTTGGCAGCTGTCAAATTTACCCTTCTGGATATACTGGCCAAAAACGAAATCCGCCATTTTCGGTTTTTCCCCCGATATTTCCAAAAACAATTGATCGATCGTAAGTCTGAAGCAGCATATCGAATGCAATAAGTTTCTTCTAAAACTTTCCCCATTTAACCTTTGCTGTAGGTATAATAAGAGCCGAGATCCCTGTAAAGAGAAGCGAATCTGGGACACACTGTATATCCCGTAATTTATCCTTTACACGCCGAAATAAGAACTAAACATTAGGTGCTAAGTCTGGACTACACGGTGCATATTATTTCACTGTTTTGGGCATTTGAAATATTCAGTTGTTCAAGCAGCAGTGTGCGCCCGAGCATTATCTTGATGCACGATCCTCTCGCACGTTGTTCGCGAACATTTTGAAGAATTAGAAATAAACAAACTGTAGTGTATCACTCAGCATTAAAGTAGGACGATTCTCTAGTTCTACAGTGGAAACACGTCCACTAATTCCAAAGAATGTGGCGACGATCTTTTTGTATCGACTTCTTTCACGAACAACTTTTGCTGTAGCTGATTCGTTCTTAAAGACCCAAACTGTATAGACTGCTGCTTTGTTCGAGATCGTAGCAGTACACCCACGTTTCGTCACCTGTAATGATGAACTAGAATCAGATTGCGGGGAATCATGTTTCATACAAGGAGAATATTCCTTTCGGTAACTGCCGTTTTCTACTTAGGAGCTCGAAAGTTGTCATTTAGGGATGTCGACCAAGTTTAAATTCATTGTACCACCACTTTACAAACATTAGCAAAAGAACACGACTTGTCATTAAACACTCGACTGATTTCTTTACTCCATGTTATTCCATGTTCTTTTGACGAAACAATTGCTTTAAAATTATGTATTTTACAAATCTTAACGTATATTTGACACCTGTCACTATTCTTGAACCTGTAAACAACTAGTTTAAGATGTCAAACAAAATCTGTTTCACAAATATCACCGCCTACTAGATAGGCTCAGCCCTCATATACGCAAAAAAAAGAAGTTGCTTCATGGTATACTTGTAGTGTAATATGTTTTGTATGCATTTAATTTTTAGAACTTAGCTTCAGATACATCCGATATCTGGGCCACAACACAATAAAATCAGCACCAGTCAACCAAAGATATTATGAAAAATGAGTCCCGTGCCCTGAAGTAGAATCAATAATATGTACCGATTTAATTCCCTAATTTTTAAGGGAGTATGCTGTTTCTCTGTGTGAATCACTGACATTTATTTTTAACCATTATCTGGTCTATATACGCGATTTCTAAGGTTTTGAAGAGGTTAGTTTTTCATAATTGGAGAAAGTAGAGAAACAGCACGGTTTTTTAGAGGGAAGATCTTAATGTTTACAAAATTTAAAGAGAACGACATGTTAGAATTTTTTTGAATTTCAGTTTTTACTCTTAATGTTAATTTTGACATGAAGGTTACAGTGTGGTTTCTTGCTATTGACTCTTCAATTACTCCTGCGAAAATTAGCAAAAGAAGACTTAGTGGTCAAGTCATCTGGATACATCCCCATTTATAAAATGTACTATTAAAAAGTATATATGTGTGATTAACACAATTGCACATCATAAAGATAAGTAAAATGTAAACATATCTTGGGCCATTATCATAAAAAATAACACCCATTCATCAATACCGAATTACTTACTTGGTGGCATCTCTAATTTTGGAATACAGATTTTTTACATCTGCTACAAATTTCTGCCAGTGAACTGGAGCTAAAGAATATTTCTGAGCACTATCTGTTGAATATTGCTTTTCATAGAAAATCCTTTTGGCGATACCATCCACGTCGATTGCTAAAACAGGTTTAAAACGTTTTAGTTCACGAATATACAAGGTAAAAGGATAATAAAAACCCATATTCTAACAGGTAAAAGTACAGGTAATTTACAAGCAAAAAGACTTTCTTTAACAAGTAGTCAACACTCAAAGCTTTTGGAGTTATGGCGTTTTGAAATTTAAGATTTTTTGACAAGGCAGCAACATTGTAATTATATGCTCTTGGCACTGTACGAATTGTCATGTTGAACGCTATTTAAGCCAGTGTTATCCTTTTTAGTATAAGGACAGTCGGACTGCATTTGGCAGGTTAGTACACTTTTCATGTTTTTAGTACAGTTTTACAGAAACTTCATTTCAGTATTTACATATTTTATAATTATACCCACTTTGGAATCCTTTTTCGCATTTATGACATATTGTCTATTTCGTTTGTCAGTTTATTACATCTAAACATAGTGACATGTTTGGAACCTTCAGTTTTCGATTTGCAAATTCATCTAGTTTAGGTTGTTTCTCGGTTATATAAATTGAACTCTATTTTGTTTTTCAGTTTGTTAAAAATGTCAATATAGAACAAAAAAAATATGGAAAAATGTTCTGAATGCCCCCCTTCCCTCTGTTGCACGTGATTCAAGCAAGTTACACGCATGCGCAGGTACGACAACCTGCATTTTATCACACTGATTTAAGCCCGCTACTCACTAATCACTATTCGCTGGCGCGCCGAATTTATGCAATGATCTGTAAATATCCTCATAGTGTGAAGGGTTTGGTTCGTCCGCACGATTCGTAGTGCGGACTGAATTAAATAATGATGCACCTAATAGAATTGGATAATAAAATATTTAGTAATCTATTTAAATTATATCAAAACAAGTCCCTTATTTACCTTTTTTTATCTCAGAAAAGATAAAGTGATGACTTCCAGTTATATATTCTTTTCTCAAAATGACTCGTACTTTCACATAAAGATATATTTTTAACAGAATACGTACTTTCAATTTTAAGCAACTGGAGCTCATGATTTATGTCGCAGTCTCTTTGCATAAAACAGTGCACCAACTTTGTTAGCTTATCTATATCGGTTTTGAGAATAGCCTCAAAATGATCTGTAACTTTCCATGCTACTAATTCACCAAAGGTTTCAATCTAAAAATCATAAAAATTAAATCCGGCTTGAAGGACCAACAATGTTAAAACATTCTTAACGAAATATTAACATTTCTTCATTTTCATTAAATTATTTGATTTTTTGATATATTTGCAGATGTTCACACGTATTAACTAACTTCTAAATGTCCACTGAATAAGTAATACTTACCGATAATATTTCAGCCTGATGTTTCTTATAAGCTTCCAAAACAGTTTGAATCAATATGTAAATATTAGGGGTATAAATTGGAACTCTACTTTGTTTAAAGAATATAGGAAAATATCTCGAATCTCTTGGGAAGTATAACCATTGAGAACCCAGATTTATTCTTTGCTGAAAAATAATATTTTTTAGAAACTTCAAAATTACACAGTTAATATCAATACGAATAAAAAATATTTAGTTGTAATTTTACAGATTGGGTAGAATTTAGACCTAACACCTTTTGTTTGTTAAATTTTATGGAATTTTTCAGCCTAAAACAGTATAACCTTGTAAAAAATTTAAATAATCGTTTGCTAGATCTTGTACTATGTAACTCTGGTACTTATTCATGTGATGTTGAAAAGGCTGAGGATTTTTTGCTTCCTGAAGATGTACATCATCCAGCTCTGTTAGTTCACTGTAGCGTGACATATGAAAAAAAACTTAATAAGCAAAAGACCACTAACATTTTTTATAACTTTAAAAAGACTGATTTTATAAATCTTTACTGGCATATGACTAATATTAACTGGAACATTTTGTGCAGCGCCAATGACGTAAATTCTGCTTATGAAAAGTTTTATTTTAAAATTTATGAAATCCTGGATCTTTTTGTTCCAAAAACACGAAAGCGTCGCAGAAACTATCCACCTTGGTTTAATTCAAATAATACGAAAAATTAGACAAAAAATCAGGGCATGGAAGAGGTTTAAAAGAACTAAGAATGTTACTGATTTGCAGGCATTTAGAGAACTTAGGACTCAGGTTAAATTGGACATAGGTAATGCTTATAAATATTACTGCCAAGGTATCGAAAATGATATTACGACTAATCCCTCAAAATTTTGGCAATTAATTAACAGTAAAAAAAAATAATAAGCAGTTTCCAGAAATAATGACATTAGGCGAGGACAGTTTTAAAGATCACACATCGATTGCAAATGCATTTGCCAATTTTTTCCGGTCCACACCGTTTTTATAAACTGCGCTACTGAGGACGATATTTTACGCTGTTTAAAAAAAACTGAAACCGAAAGGGACGGTAGGTCCAGATAAAATACCATCATTTTTATTACGAGACTGTGCATGTCTTCTTGTAAAGCCTCTTAAAATACTTTTTAATTTATCAATTAAAACATCTCAGTTTCCAGATTGTTGGAAATTATCTAAAATAATTCCTGTTTTTGAAAAAGGAGATGAAAATAACATCGAAAACTATCGTCCAGTAAGTATAATTAACAACTTTTCTAAATGTTTTGAAATATTCCTGAATAGAAATTTGTACTTTCAGGTTAAAAATATCGCGGATAATCAGCATGGTTTTGTCAAGGCAAAGTCAACAGTCTCCACTGTTTTGTGTTACGCAATTTATACCAGAAGCTTTTGATAATAATTGTCAAGTTGACCTAATTTATACAGATTTTTCGAAAGCTTTCGACAGGCTTGATCACAATATTTTGCTAGATAAACTTAATTCGCTTGGCTTTTCTTACAATCTGATTGGGTTTTTCCAATCTTATGTATTTTCGTGATCTTGCTGTTGTATACGACAGAAAGCTTTCTTTTGTTCCTCATATAAATGATCTTATAAAAACATGTTTTAAATTATTGGGTTTTATCATAAGAAACTCGAGGGATTTTAAGAATCAAAATGTCTTAAAATTACTTTATTACGCTTTCGTGAGGTCAAGACTTGAGTATGCCTCTGTGATATGGTCGCCTTACTATCAGTTACATGTAGGCCGTATTGAACGAGTCCAGCGACGTTTTCTAAAATATTTAAGTTTAAAAATTGACCATCGGTATCCTGAAGTCGGCATCCCGAAAGAAAATTATTGCGTAGGCATTCGTTTCACTCCTTGGCTGATCGGCGCACTGTGTTTCAGCTAAAGTTTCTTCATAAAATCTTACATAACAGGATTGAATGTAGTGATATTTTGAGCCAGCTGCAGTTTCTGGTACCTAGAACGTCAGCTCGCCATTCTCAAACTTTCTATGTGCCAACACCGCGCACAAATATCTATAAGTACTCTCCGATAAATAGTATGTGTAATGCTTACAATTTTCATCAAGACAAATTTGACATATTTAACTGTGGTTTGGCCCATGTAAGTTTGATATAAAATTTGTTTGTGGTTCGGCTTTGTATTGCATTATTTTTGTACATAATATATATTTTTGTATTTCTTAAGTCGTAGTTGTAGGTAGTAAAATTGTATTATTTTCATGTGATACTTCTTTATATACATAGAAATTTACTTACAAATACTGTTGTGCTTGTACCCATTAGTTAATTGGTTTTTGTAACTGTATAATGGGATTAATAAATAAAATAAAAAAAATAAGAAAAATAAAAAATAAAATATATCGATTGGCTATTTTGAATTTCTTGAGAAATACGGGGAAAGTAAAAAAAATCCGTTTTTCCTCCTCAATGGAAGACCCTGTACAAATCGAAATGTCTCTTGTCCCAATTCTCACTTTAAAAACAAAAAAAATTTATAACAATTTTCCTACTACTTTCTCATTTTTGGGAATGTTCCCGGGAACATTTCCAGAAACTCTCCCAAAATATACTTTCCTGGGAAATTTTTCATCACTATACATAAAAAGACCCTAGTCTGCCTGAGTCACTACTTGTTCATGACACTAGCATGCCAAGAACAGGTTTCAGTGAAAGCGTTAACTATCATCCAGCTGATCCTTTCCTTAATTACCCACAAAAATATCCTAAATAAACTAATCTTAATGTTACACCAAATAAAATATATCTTTTCAGTTGTTGCCTGAAAGTTTATTTACCTTGGGTACAACAGTAACACCAATACGGTTCTCTTCTCTAAAAAGCAAATTTTCAATACTTCTAGTTCTCTTAGTATCAAAAATAATGGATTCGTCACATATCAAAAGGGCATTGTTGGTGTTAAGAGTGCCACTGAGCTTGTTCTTGAGGGCACCGAGCCTCCACCACTGTAGAAATGTCGCGTACATGTAGTACAAGGTGAGAAGCATCTTCTTCTTTTGGCGTTCGTATTATCTGATTACAGAACGCTGTTATTTGAAGACTATGAAGTTAATATTACACTGGTTGTAGTTGAAACATTGTAACTGGAAATCTGAAAATTAAAGGGTATATATCAAAAATGTTGCTAGCCTTAATCAAAGGGCTACGAATACACAATGTTTTGCATAATGTTAATTTTCAATTAATATGTTTATAACCACATTACACCACAACTTATTACGTTCTGGACGCGCGTTTCACTAGCCAAGTTAGTATCATCAGCAAATGATATAAACTAAAGTAACTTATCTTAACCGAGACTATTTATAGGTAAATGTGATCACACTTGGTTGCACCCGACTGCACCGTTGTCAAGTAAAAAATAAAGGGGACTATAGGGAATAGGCCCTCTGCCTTTATTTAATGCTTTCTTACCACATTTAACTATTTCTATAATCTCAAATGCATCCAATAATCTATTATTAGATATATTTTTAATCAACTTAAGATTATTTATTCCTATTTGAAAGTCATCTTTCTGTTAAATTTCTTATTTATAATAATAACACTCCTTTTATATGGCGTTTAACGACATACAAGCTATATCCCCCTCTTATAAATATATGCCTCAAATACAACAAAGCATTTCATGGCATTCCTGAATAGAAATCTTGACGGCCGAATAGAGTTGGCCATGGATTTAGAAGGTCCAATTATTTTTAATTTTCTACCATTGACTGTCGTATATTGTCATCAGAAAGCAATCATTGAATTGCCTTAATTAAAATATGAATAGTGCCATGTGGTCAGTGATTTTGAATATCTATAAATATTTTGGTAAGTCTGGATATTATTTAAGAACGATTTTTAAATTTTACGGTGGGTTCATGTAATTCGACTTTTTCTTCAAGGATTGGGTGACGAGTTTGCATACTTAACCCAACTTTTTCTTTTTCGGCGAATTTTAGGAATTAATTTTCAGTTTTCACAAATTAATTTTATAAATCCAGCTGTCATAAGTGGTATTATTGAAAGAAAAAATAAACAATAAAATTAGGACTTGAACAACGTCAGCCATTATGCAAAAAGTTTTTTATGGATGAAATTAAAGAAAAAGATAAATATTATTAGGTACATGAACCCGTCTTAATTGTAACAATATTTATTCTGTGGCAAATATAGTGAAACTGCTATAAAGGGGTATGTATGTGAAAATATGTAAATTGTTCTATAAAGCAAACGGATTTTTTGGTAAAATTTAAAGTCGGATATTTTTAAAACGAGAAGAGATATTAAAATGTGTTTTTCAGCCATCTCTTGCAGATATTAATGCGTATTAACAATTTTAAGCGTCAAGCTAACCTAAAAAGTTATTTATAGAGGGTGGTAACAAATGTGTGATATTTTCAAATAGGTATTATATTTTCTCCGAAAATTTACGAAAATGTTTTTATTTTCTCATTGCTTGATCAACTTAAATCTTAGTGAAATTGCAAAAAAGACAATTTAATTTTTTAAACTGTTTAATAATTTTTCACGATCTTTTTTTAAAAATATATTCACATATATTATGCTGTAACTTTTTATTAATACTTTGGCGTAAAGTTTTCTTGCTATAGTGCCCTTAGCTCTTATTTTTTTCATTGTCTGTAACGTCTGCAGTACTCAGAAAATATAGAAGGTGTGCAAAAATGATGTTAAGATTAGTTAAAAACTTAGGGATCCTGGTTTCATAGCACTATACGTAGCCATATTATTTACGTTTTTACCAATAATCTTGAGGTACTAATCTACAAATAGCACTCTAAAAATTAATTTATCTTGTGATTACACCAGAGTTTACCAAAAAAAAAAAAAAATTATCTTAAATTCAACAAAACATGAAAATGATCCTAAAAATATGCATAATATCCTAAAAAAAAAAGATGTGTTTCTGTGAGAAAATGGCATTTCATATGTTAAGTGAAAGCACTGTTGCCAGATTTCAAGAAGAGATATAATGTAAGTCTTGCATATTCTGTGTTAAATAATGTTATTTTTTTCAATTTGTTGTTGAATATGTCAGTTTTTGTATCGTATTATATACCTTAATGTGTCCTCTTTTGTTAAGTTAATTTTTGTTTTGTATAATTACTGACTTTTTGATAATTAATACATTTTTTCAATTAATCCCTGTTCAGGTAGGTGACCTTTTTAACAAAACTTATAATTAATAAAAATGCTGTTTAGGTTAGGTTAGGAATGGTTAGGTTCAGTGGCGGCTCCTCCATTAGGTCATATGACCCCCCGATAAATATTTCCAAATAGAAAATAATAAATAATTTATATTTTTTAAATTTCTTTTAATTTGGAAATTCAGTCTATTATTCTAAGCGTGTGAACTCGTTGAACGTTCACTTGATTCCTCGGCACTCGCATTATCGATGCCTCGCCCAGGGATCTCCGGAGGTTTTGTTTCGTTGGATCACGAGGCTGACGGATCGCGATGACCTATTGGTTATAAACGGAGGCGAGTTTTTCCCGAGTATTCCCGATCGAATTCGCACAATTGTTTCGTGTCTATGATTTTTTCAGATGACTCCATCAGGATATTCCATTCGATACACACGTTCAGCTTCATAGGCACTTTTGCCGCACTGACCGTATATTATTAAAATATCGACTTGCTCACTGCTACTGAATAACATTTTTATTTAAAAATCACGAAAGAAAAATTACTAGGTATAAAACAAGCACAATAAAATTCGGATGTTAAATAATAAACTGTCAAAATAAAAAATGTTTTTTTCCATGGCCTGCTTGGTAGTTTTTTGTTTTGCATAGACCATTATCTTGTATCATGTCATTTCTTGTGTTTGGAGATAAAAATAAATAAATTACAAAAAAACTCAAACAACATGTATGATTGTGTTATGTCATTCTATGCGTTTTAACAAAACTCAAATTAACCGTGATTAGAAAATGGGGTAGTTGTATTTCACATAACTAAGTTATTAACCAAAAATTGATTTTTCCGACTTAAAACATTTCTGAAAAGCAAGAAAGTAGTGAAAAAAATAAAAATGTATTTTTCTAACAATGTACACATTCACTAGAATGATTCCGAGTTGGTCATGGCCCTCTAGACTAAAAATTAAATATAAAAATTAAATATCGTGATCCATAAATTCGAAATATTGAAAAATATATCGTTCCATTTAAAAATCGAAAGAAAACTAGTACTATCATAAAATGGCATTTTGGACGTAAAATCAAAATAATCAGCTAATAAATTCGAAATATTGAAAAATATATATATATATATTATATAATATATATATATATATATATCATATATATATATATATATATATATATATATATATATATATATATATATATATATATATATATATATATATATATATATATATATATATATATATATATATATATATATATATATATATATATATATATATATATATATATATATATATATATATATATATATATATATATATATATATATATATATATATATATATATATATATATATATATATATATATATATATATATATATATATATATATATATATATATATATATATATATATATATATATATATATATATATATATATATATATATATATATATATATATATATATATATATATATATATATATATATATATATATATATATATATATATATTGACCCCCCTGAAAAGTTGACGACGAATCGCCACTGGTTAGGTTTGCTGTAAAGAAAGCGCGCGGTAGCGCGACAAAAATTCCGAGTCTATATTAAAACAAGGATTTTTTAACAAAACTTATACCGCTAGGTGGATTTGTCCCGTTAGGGTTAGGTTAGCCCAGATTTCTCGATAAAATTATCGTTAAAGCTATAAATTATCATATGATTAACGCTATAAAATCACATTTCAAATCATTGAAAATCAGATCTGAAATACGCGCGCACTCTAAAATGGTGTAATCGGTAGGAGTTGCAGCGGATTTAAGGTCTTGTTTTCAAAAACGGATCTATAATAAAACGAAGAATTCAACGTTTTGCAATCAACTATCCATCTATGCTGTGGTGTTTTAATCTAAATTTTTAAGAAAATTGGAAGGCATTGGCAACAGTGTAGGGAAATTGTGTTCTCAACGTCATCCTGGCGTAATAAAAGAGAGATTTCGCAGTGTATTTCTTGAATATTTACGATTTTCAAAATGCATTTTCTCAAAAACTGCTGGATCCTTCATATTTTTTACATCTGAAAATTACCACTAAAAATGAACACTTTTTAATGGTTATTGAAAATTTTAAAAATTCGTGGCTACGTATAGCGTTATAGACCCGGGATCCTAAAGATCTTATATTATATTTGTGAACACTCTGTAGCATGAAAACCAATTTAAATTTAAAAGTATTAAGGAATACTAAACATTTTTTCCAAACGTGGTTTTTATTGTCTCTCTAACCTTGTTATTATACACAATGCGGTTTCGCTTTTAGGTCCTTTACCTGAACACATAGTGGTATAGAGTACTGAAAAATACATAAATGATTTTTAGGGTTGATGAAACAATTTTAAAAAAATGTTAAATTTTCTTCTTCTAAGAATAGTGTAATAGTACATATTAATTTAATAACATACTGCCGTTTCAAACATTTTTATTTGGCGCCATATTGAATTCTTACCAATATGCCACACTTGATTTTAGGGCATAATTTAAAATAAATTAAATAAGTAGTTGCTACATTGATTTTTTTAAGGCCGCCATTTTGTTCCGTCAAGTTGAATTCGTACAAGTTTATCCCTATATCACATTAAATTTTTCTGCAAAATAAGATTTTTTACGTTTATTTTTTAAACATTTTATTGAACCGCCAATTTGTTTTGCCATCTTGAATTCGTATTACATCTTTACCTATCACATTTAATGCTTGCACAAAATTTGAAATTAATCTAATAAGTAGTTTTTCAGGCTGATTTTTTAAGTATTTTATTCGGCCTCCATGTCCTTTCGATCTTGGATTTATTGCAAAATGTTACCAGGTCCTTCCTATGTAACACTTGATTTTTGTGCAAAATTTGAGGCAAACTTTATAATTAATTTTTTTAGTAATAGTTTTTTTTAACGTTTCACAAAGCCACTATCTTCTTTTGTTACACTGAATTTTTTCCAAAACATTACCAAATTTTTGACCCAAATTTGATCGAACAAGTAGTTTTTAAGCTATGCCACAAACTGACGACAGGCCTTCCTTCGTTATGAATATTTCCCTTTATTAGGAATAGTGAAGAGTGACCCAATTTAGTTCAGTGCATATTTATTTAGTAACAAGTCCTTTTTCCCTGACAATTTCACGAAAATTCCAGGTTATATTTTGAGAATTTATATTTCTTATAAAAAAGCCAACCAAATTAATGAAACTAAACCTAAATGTAATTGTATAAGAAATATAAAATAATAAAGAAAATGCTATAGTAATAGAGCAAGCAGGGTTACTTTAACTGAAAGAGGTATATACTTTTAAAAAGATATTCTCTTCTATTCAAAATTAAGCAAAACAAAATGCAGTTATACAAAGCATTGACAAATAAAAAATTAATATATAACACTTACACGTCCTTATTAAAAATTAAATTTAAAAGGATTATAGGAAAAATAGAAAATATGTATTTTAAATTTTTCGTCTCAGTTCCGATATTTCCAGTTCCAAGAATGATAGTTCCTTTTCTAGTTTTTTCTTATTTATTTTCTAAATGATAAAGTTCACTTTCGGCTCTTTTTTTTTCGACGTCAATTTCTTTTTCTTGCCCTTTCGGCGATTTTGGTTGTCAAGGGCATCTTGATAAGTTTTGTAAGCATTTTTAACTCATACCCTCATTTTCTCTGAAATATTAACATTCAATGCACCAGCCATTTCATAAATTGCCTCATATACTTGTCTTTGACAGATAACGGACTCCTCCAATAGGTTTTTAACTAAAATATTTTTATTTATGGAAAACCCCGACTCAACGGGTGCGTTTCCGTGAGAAAGGATCAAAATTAACTTAATAACATGCCACAATTTTTAAAGTAGTCATTTTGTCCCAAGGAAATGTATTTATTTTTCGTACAAATAGTTAACATCGGGCTCTTATATGTGACACTCCTTGATCAAGCATGATGTTCGGTTTTAAGCATGTTATATATTTAATAAACTTAAATTTAAAACTACAACGTTCCATTAACTGTGTAAAAATGTTTGACATTCCGAGAAAAAATAAGTTTGTCCTTTTCAGGAACATTTTTTTAATGCTTTTTAGTGGCAAAACCAACATCAGTCTTATTAGTTGGTAAAGGAATATCTTTATTATCAAAATTTATTTTTAAAATTTCTTAAGAGATCTTTATTTATAACTTGTGTTTTTAATTTTTTTTTTTTGATTAATTCGTTTAGTTTTTGTAATAGATCATCAAAAAGGAACCCTAGATTTATTGCTATGATTTTTTTTAAATGGTTCTAAAATGGCGGCAAATGGTGTGAAAAAAAATGTGAGTCTTGGTCTTAAAAACGTATCTTTTAAAGCCTCTTGTCTTAGTAACTGAAACATTTGATGGAGTGGGTTTATCTTCCATCCAAATTCCAAAATCCAAAAACAAAGGGGAGATAAAATGTCCAAAGCCCTTTCATAGACTCGACCATTTTCTACCCATCTAATTTTACAAAATTGATAGGAGAATTTGTCACCATTTGTAATAGCCGCAAAACTAGTTCTCCTGACAAAAGAATCTTTTAAAACATAATATGCTCCCACTGAATATACGAGGGATGTTAGATACATTTCTTATGTAAGAGCTGCAAAATAATTTTAAGTAATACAAGGGATGTTAAATAATATATGATAAATATAATTATAGTTATATAAACACGACGAAACAATTTTGGGCAAATACAATCAAGCAACGCTGGTGGAAATATAAATTTTATTATTTTTCCAGGTTTAGTATAAAATCCCCTGACTTTCTATTATTTTTTGTAAATTTCCTGACTTTTTCCTGCTTTTTAGTTGGATTTTTGAATTACCTGACTTTTGCAGGTTTTTCCAGGTCGCCAAGAATCCTGTTCTACCAATATTTTACCAGTTTCTACCTATGCCATACTTGAATTTTGGGCATAATTTAAAATAAATTCCATAAATACTCTTCACATTGACAACACCGTCATGTTATTATGTCATGTTGAATTCGTACCAGTTTATCCCTATATCACATTTAATTTTTCTGCAGTCAATTGAATAATATATTTTTTAAGTTAATTTAAAAATATATTTGGCAGGCATTTTGTTCTGCCATCTTATATTAGTACCACAACTTTACCAGTTTATCTCTATATCACACTAAATACTTGCTCAAAATTTGAAATTAATTTAGTGAGTAGTTTTTTTAAATATTTTATTTGGCGCCATTTTGTTTTGCTATCTTATATTCATACCAAAATGTTACCAGTTCATTCCTATGTAGCATTTGATTTTTGTCCAAAATTTGAGGAAACTGTATAATTAGTTTTGTGGTAATAATTTTTCAACTTTTCACTAGGCCGCCATCTTTTTACGGCATATTGGATTTTTACCAAAATATTACCATATCATACCAATATGACCCTTAATTTTTGCCTAAAATTTGAAGTTACCCTGATGAGTAGTTTTTAAGCTATGTAGCGAACTGACAGACAGACTGACGGACCGAAGGTATTGATAAAAATATTTTTTAGCATCTAAGGACGCTAAAACCTGAAGGGGTGATTTTTTTCACGATTACAAAATATTTTGACCGCCATTTTGTTCCGTCGACATCTCGAATGAGTACCACAGTTTTACTAGTTGACATCTATACCAGAATTAGTTGTAGCACAATTTTTTAAATGTTTTTTACGTCGCCATTTAGTTTTGCTAGCTTATATTCATACCAAAATGTTACCAGTTCATTCCTTTGTAACGCTTGATTTTAGTGCAAAACTTTGAGGAAATTGGATAATTAGTTTTTTTTTTAACAATTTTTTTAACGTTTCTCTAGGCCGCCATCTTGTTCCGGCATATTCGATTTTTACCAAAATATTAATTAATTAATATTATTTTTTTAATTTTTCTCTAAAATTTGAAGTCAATCTGATGAGGGTGATTTTTTCACGAGTATATTTTACTTGGCCGCCATTTTGTTTCGCTATCTTGAATTAGTACTACAGTTCTACTAGTTTAACCAGTGGTTATTATTAGGTTAAATGGTCAATGACCCCCCAATAAATATTTCCAAACAGAAAGAAATAAATAAATAATACAAAATTTATATTTTTTTTTAAATTTGGAAATTCCCTCTATTATTCCAAGCGTATAAACTCGTTGACCGTTCTCTTAATTCCGCGACACACTATCCATGCCTCGCAACGCAATCTCCGGAGAGGTTTCGTTTCATTTGGAATTGATCATGGTTGGCAGCCCGCGTTGACCTCGTGGTTATAAACGGAGGCAAGTTTTTCCCGAATGTTCCCGATCAAATTCGTATAGGGGAGCATAGGTAATATACTGCTTACATTGCCAAACTTTCGGTCAACAGCCGCGCCGAGGAAACTTAAATATTTTTGTCAGTTGATGTGTTTAATGTGCATCGTGTGATAGATTGTGGTTACGATTGCGTATTTTTATAGATTTTATTTTGAAGATTCTACATTTTGTTTGTTCATTTTGTGGTTTAAATTAATGTTTTAAAGAAAGGTAGCCTCAATGTTTTAGAATATTAAGGCTTTATAATCCGTTTTCAATTATATTGGCGAGTTGCTCAAGTTGAACTTTGAGAAATGACTCGAATTTAAGACCAGTAGTAGACCTTTGCCGAAATTTAAAATTCAGCAAACAGACAAAAACAAATAAGTAAATCGTTATTTTCGTAGAAATATGAACAGGGTGGCCATTTTATGGTGATACAGTACCTTATCTAGAAAACGGTAATAGTTACGACAAAAAGTTAAATACAAAAGTTGTTTGGATGTCACTTGTCAACTTTCTTAATTTAAATGGGATACCCTATATATTATTACATATTTCGATTCTACTGTTAATTTGCGAAAGTTTTTATAATAACATCTATATTTGAATTCTTTATAGTTTTTGAGTAAATTAAGTTTTCAAATTTTTTTTTAAAAAAACATATTTTTTAAAAAAAATTTTTACCTATAAAACTTTAATGGAACTGACTAATATCCTAAACATACATTACTAAGGGTAATTACCCAGCATTACTCATATATATGTCCTATACCTAAAATGAACAGTTTCGATTTTATTAGCCGTTTTCTGATTTGACTATTTTTTTAAATATAAGTAAACAGATGAAGTGGGCTAAAATAAAAATGTCGTAAACTAAGCCTTATTCTCACTTCCTTAACACAGATAGCGACTATAAATAATGTTAGAAAATACAAATAAAAGTGAAATATTATGTAATTTATGTTCTTATTATTTAATGTTTGTAATGTAAATAGCCTCCATTTTTCGAATAGCGTTCCTTACCGAATTAGATGCGTTAAAATTATTGATCTCTTCCCTGATGTTTATTTTTAACTCATTTCTATTATTAGATCTATTTTTATAAACTTTATTTTTTAAAGCACCCCACAAAAAGAAGTCTAAAGGGCTTAAATCAGGGCTTCGTGGTGGCCAGGATATTAAACCAGGTCTTCCTATCCACAAATGGAAAATGTTGATTAAGGAAATTTACTACCGGTGCAACCGTGTGGTAAGGGGCGCTATCCTGCTGAAAAATGATATTTTCTCGAATATTTGCTGGCAAATCGTTGATAAAGGGCATGATATCATTCCTAAGCTTACGGTTTGACGGTCTTGTTTTTTAATTGCTTTTATTAGATGTTTATTAGTTTGAGACCAGTAATGAGTGTTTTTCCGATTAAAAATACCCGCCGTATTAAATGAGGCCTCATCAGTCCAAAGCACTTTTGAAAAAAACCCATTTTCGAACTGCCGATGCCGGTCCATAATATCACAACAAAAAGTCAATCTTTCATTAAAGTCTAATTGTGATAATAATTGAGTTGGTAGGAATTTATAAGGATGATAACCATTCACCTGCAGTGGTTTTTGAATACTTCCTCTACTGACACCTGCAATGTCTCTGTCAGCATCTCTTTGGGATCTTTCATCATCTTCCTCGAAATAAAGTAAAATCTCCAGTTGTTTTTCCTCAGTGAGGACAAAATTGGGACGATTTTTCTTAGAGTTTTTAAGGACACCATTTTCCAAATCACGCACAATTCGAAAAAATATAGTCCTGGAGGGAACTCGATTATTAGGATATTCCCTCGAATATTCTCTAAGGGCTAACCCTGGACTTTTATTATTTTTTATGAAACAGTTGTATAATTTCAAACGTTCATCTAAACTATATAAAGCCATTTTTTAACAAATTTCGTAGCAAAAATTTGACAAAAACGACAAACAGAGCAAATATCAACCTAAGTCAACAATTGCATTAGGTTATTTCCTAAGCCTCTTGATTTTTTTAGTTTCTGATCTGGCAAAATTCCGGGATAAATCAGAAAACGGCTAATAAAATCGAAAATGTTCATTTTAGGTATAGGACATATGATATGAGTAATGATAGGTAATTGAACGCTGAATCAGATGAAATAAAAATATACAGGGTGTTCCGTTTGAAAAACAGGAGATTTTTACATTTAAAGTTCTGTTTGTTTTGCTCTCCATTTTTAACACCCTATATATTAATTGGTAAGACCAGCATGGAAACTCGTTGAAATGAACCCTTAGTATTGTATGTTTAGGATATTAGTCAGTTCCATTAAAGTTTTATGGGTAAATTTTTTTTTTAAAAAATATGTTTTTTTAAAAAAAATTCTAAAAACTCAATTTAATCAAAAACAATAAAGAATTCAAATTTAAATGTTATTATAAAAACTTTCGCAAATTAACAGTAGTATCGAAACATGTAATAATATATAGGATGGCCCATTTAAATTAAGAAAGTTGACATGTCACGTCAAAACGAAACACCCTGTATAAACAAAAGTGAAATAAAATAAAAATCTAATTGAATCCAAACAACTTTTGTATTTAACTTTTTGTCGTAACTATTACCGTTTTCTAGATAAGGTACTGTATCATCATAAAATGGCCACCCTGTCCGATTTATGTGCCTGAACATGCGGTTGCGAAGTAACAAAGGCATTTTATTGTTTCGTGTGTCTGATTTTTTTCAGATGACTCTTTGTGGTTTATATGTATTGACCCCCCTGAAAAGTTGACCACGAGCCGCCACTGAGTTTAAGTCTATACCACAATTAGTTATGGCACACAATCAGTCCATTAAGTAGGTTAGAATATTTGGCTGGTTCAACAATGGTTATGATACTGGTGGGTTTAAATATGGACAAGTTCTAACGAACTGCTTATCAGTGGTACGATAGCGCAATTGGTTAGAGCGATGGACTAGTGATCCAGAGATGAGGGTTCGATCCCCGCTCGTACCATAACTTTTGCTGTTTATTATAAATATTTCTAAAAACCATCATCTCTATGACCAGCAGTCTATTTCAAAACAAGGAATAGGTCCTGCTTGTGGGCTGTTTTATAATAATAACGTAATGGTTGATTCATGTAAAAATATTCATCCTTTTAAGCGTTATGACTTTAGTATTATCCAAAACAGTAAATAGCAGTAATCAAATTAATGATATACAATAAATTTAAAAAAAAAAACTTGAACCGTACCCGTACCACCCAGTAAATATTTATTTTCAAAGGCACTGACTAAAAATACCCTACGTTTCCATCCATTAAGTTATAAAATATTGTTGCTAGGCACAAACAAATTTAATGGGCTGCAAGAAAAACAACTATTTTTACTGATTTCTTATTATTTAACATAATCTATCCGGCGATAATTTACTTGTTTAAAATTATCTGCATTATGTCAACAAACTGTAAATGAACTACTACCGTTCAAATGACGACAATAATTACTTAAACAAAAAGAAAGTTCTTTTAATTTCTCGTATTTATTTGATTCAGGAATTGGTAATAATTCTTGGTAAACAGTTCATTGTTTTATGTTATTCAATTTAAAACAATATTTAAGTATATTTAGTTCTCGGGCAACAAGCCTAAGGCCTAAGAACATGGTCCTCTGATAATGCGCCCCCTCCCCTCCATCAGTTTTTATTTTTAGAGACAGAAAATAACTTAAAATGTAAAGTTGTAGGTTTTGCCTGAACCGCCATGGTTTTTTTTCAGTTTTGTTTCACAAATGTATAAAATATTACCAAAATTTATGGGATGGATAAACACCTTTAAAAGCACCTTTAAGAGGTATGGCAGTTGTGTATATGTGAAACCAGAATATCTGAGCATGCAGCATAATTTTTGCCTCTGTTCTTTAATGTTAATTATTGACAAAACGGTTAGAGTAAGAAAAGGGGATACAACCTGTCCGCTGAAACCAGTAAACCAGTTAACTAACTCTACGTAGTATAGAGTTCACTTCACTGGTTAAAGCATATGGACTGTGGCGCTACTTGCGGAGACTTGCTTAAATTGATGAAGTTATTGAAAATATCCGAGTATAAACAAAGTTTGTTAAGTTTTCGGTGAGGCCTGCTGGCTCAGTTGCAGGATACCTTCTCGAATAACATGACAAAGATCCTTCACACATATATATATATATATATATATATATATATATATATATATATATATATATATATTTGATATAATCGAAAATATATATAAAAAAGAAATTTATTGTTTCCTTTTTCAAGGCGAGAATACAAAACAAATATAAAATTGCACCAGCTCTCCAAATTAAGCTTTAACGTTTTTTTAATATTGAAAATTATATACAATATCTATATAAAGATATCAAGGAAGAGAGATGAAAGATTTTAATATTTCTGGTTGACTGAAAAATGTCTTTTTTTGAATTATTACTTTCATTTTCTATTTTCTGTGCCTACATTTTACTTAACTACTTAATTTAATTACTAATTCTATGTTTATATATATAAAATTAATTTAAATTTGATTAATACTCTAGGACTTACGTGCAAGGTGAGTTTTTTACTACATCTAGCTTCTATGTGAAACATTCCAATTTTTTTCATTTTTGTGTTATATAGGACTACATATTGGTATATTTACATAAAAATATAATTATTCTACACGTTTACGTTTTAGATTGATCGCATATAATGAAGACGACCGAGTGTATTATCAGTGGAATTTCTTTCTGTGTTTTTTTATAAACTAGGTGAATAAACAAAAATCGATACAAAGATCTGACAGAGTAAGCATATTTAACAAGTAATAGTATCTCTTTTGGCGCTAAATTTGAACTTGTGTTCTTTATTATAATTACATTATAAACTAGAGTTAACTAATTTTGGGTGGCTAACTAATAAGGTGTAATTGGTTGACTGTTAAAACAATCACAGAATTCTCCCAATCTGTAGTTATTGTTTATAGAAAAACAAAAAAGGGTGCATATTTCTTGGATTATTTTTATACAAACATTAGTATCTGACTGTTTTAAATATTATGAGTAAGTAACACTAAGATCATTAATGTCTTTTTTCTTATTTAGACATTCATTGTCCAGGAAAATCTCCACCATTGGCTCAAGTTTCGTTTACCTGAAATTGGTTATAAGGAAAGTATCTAGTTTTACATATTCTAGGAGCTTTTCTAAATAACGGAAAATAAGAATTTTGCTGCGGAAATGCGTCATTTCCGTTCTGCACAGTTTAGTATACCTGAAATCAGTTACATGAAAACTTTGCATTGCATCTCATCCCAAACTCTTTCCCAAACACGAAAATGTTAAAATGTGTCTGCGGAAATTTGTCATTTTCATTTTCTGCGGAAATTTTGTATAGTTTAGAATATCTAAAATCAGTTACACAAAAAAAAAACTTTGATTTACATTCTAAATTCTTCTACATTTTTTAAGTAACGAAAACGAAGGCATGATTGCGGATGGAGGCAAAATAATCGATGGCATTATTGCGGAATGCTCGTATATATTTGTTCGATTGCCTGACTCAAGAAAGGATCATCCTTCTTTGTTTATATTCCTTGAAGTTCTCAAAGATATGCAGACAGATGCTTATATGAAACTTCGTGACTCAGACAAATTATTGAGATTATCTAAAAAAAAATTCGGGCTGTCACTTATAAGGGTATAAAATGTCGCTGACAATACTATGCTTTCAGCCGTTATTTTTACATTCCGCAATCGTGCCCTCACTTCATTTTGTGAAAAACTGAATACTAATGTTTCGTCCGCAATCGTGCCGCGCCCTGGAAAAGCGCTCAAAATTTCCGTGAAAAATGTAAATGACAGATTTCCGCAGACAAATTTTTACATTTTTATCTTGAGGAAAAAGTTTAGAATATAAATCAAAGCTTCTTTTTTATGTAACTGATTTCAGGTAAACTAAACTATACAAAATTTTGTCGGAAAATTAAAACGACAAATTTCCGCAGTAACATTTTGGCATTTTGGTGCTTGGGAAAGCATTTGGGATGAGATGCCAAGCAAAGTTTTCATGTAACTGATTTCAGGTATACTAAACTGTGTATGAAAATGAAAATAACGCGTTTCTGCAATAAATTTTTTCATTTCCGTTGTTAAGAAACACTTCTAGAAAAGATTTCTTTTCCCTTTAAAGTATTTTTACCCCACCCAGCACCCCTCTTCGCTCCAAGATCCCGCAAGCTTCTAAATTAAAAAAAAAAAGGGGTGTACAATGGAAATGACGCATTTCCGCAGGAAAATTTTTCATTTCCGTTGTTAAGAAGGGCTTCTAGAAGGCAATCAAATATTTTTTTTCCAAATAACCCATTTCAGGTAAACAAAACTTGCCCCCCACCATTTCTAAAAATTTTCTTTTGTTCGAATTTTTTTCTGTGTTTAGAACCTTGCAATTTTGAAAATCTATGACATGAGTTGTGTTGGTTGTGTGTTCTGCAAGTGTGCAAGCATTTTTTTGTAATCTGCAGTCACTTTTGTGTCTACTTATTCTTTGTTGTAAAACAGTGGAGGTTTGCCCTATGTATTTTTTATTACAATCATTACATGTAAGCGAGTAAACAACATTTGATTTTTTAGTTGGTTCAACTCGATCTTTTAGCCTGGAGAGTGTTGCCTATTTTTAATATTTGTTTGCCACATATTTTGATATTAACATTTTCAGAAAGAATTTTTTCTAGTTTATGGCTCAATTCCTGGCAATAAGGTAGAGAGAAATAGTAAATCTGTTGATTATTAGGTACAAGGGCACTGATATTAGTAGGACTGTGATTATTATTTAAAGAAACATTGATCCCTGGAGAAAGTAACAGTTGCATTATTATTATTATTATTATTTATTGTTGTATTAATAGAGTTATGTAAAAATTTATTAAGAAACCATTTAGGGTAGGAATTGTTTATCAATATATTATAGTTTTTTTAGATTTTCTCTTGTATAGTCTGGATGGCTTATTTTTTGAATTCTATTGCGTAATAATACCAAATTAACTTTCATTTTTTGTGTATGATATGAATGAAAATTAATATATCTACCTGAGTATGTGGGTTTTGTATTGAAATTTGTGGCCCATGTTTAATTATACTGATTTTAATT